>CM018048.1:4160533-4760533 GCA_008638375.1 Nyssa sinensis | reverse complement strand
TATAGATTTAAATTTATTAAAAAACTCATGTAACACAAAATATATTATAATGCTACATTACCTTAAAGATTATTAAAACAAATTCTCAAAATTTGAGCATAGAACATCCGTAATTTTTTTTAACTTTTTATACGAAATTTAACTTTAAATAATACATAATATATTGCTAGCAGTGCTTTAAATGAAGTTTCTATAATTAAGTAGTCAAAACTTTTATATTAAATAACTATGTATAATAGGTGAAGCGAATCCAAATTTTCAATTATATGAGATAGGAACAAGCCAAACTTTGTGATCAAGATCTTAACTGTACCGAGTGAACATTGTGATCTGATTTGTTTTGATCTCTCGTTAACATTAATTTACATATCTTACAATAACTACATGACACTAAAGAGACAAGAATAATTACAACATTTACACTTCACGTGTCATTAAAGATAAAACACGAATTATGAGACTTTTAACACTTCATACACAAAACATATTCCCAATTTTTTGAATTTCTGAAAGCATGTAAAGTAATACTCGAATCTAAATTAGGTAGGAAGAACCTTCTCCTACTAAAACCAATCATATATGCAATTACATTAGCAACTCAACATGACCTAAATTAGTTGGTAACAACAATAAATTTCATTCAAGGAATCCACAACACAAACCATTAGACACTAAACACCAACTCCCTCGAGAAAGCAAGCAACAACCATGCATTCTACCAATCTCCTGAACTCTGATACTGATTTCAAAAGTTACCCGCTAACAGCATATGACATTTTATAAAGACAAAAAAGTATGCAAACATTAATATATTAAGATAGCATTACAGATGCCGAAAAGATGGCAGGGAACCAAACACAAGAGTGAAGGATCACACACGGTGCAGAGCTGGTTGGGGCAGGCGTTCCAACAGCAATTATCATAATACATCATTTTATCTAGGCTTAATATGAATTTCAAGCAACAAAAATGAAGTCCCAAAATCATCTCTCCTATGGTAGATTGGGGAATTATAATTAGACAAGGGTTCCCCCAAATGCCCTATTTGAGACACCTGAACGATGGTGACAATGATGATCTACAAATTTTCATCAAAAAATAACAAATGCAATAAAGCACAAACTATAGTCCCCTTATTGCATCGACACCTTGAAAGGAGGAAGAAAAAAACAAGAACAGCAGTGCCCTCTTTGAGACACCCGAACACTGGTGACATTGATGATCTACAAATTTTCATCAAAAAAAATTACAAACGCAATAAAGCACAAATTTCTAAGTCCCTAATGATACAAACATGTCGATCACTACTCTGCAAGCATGTTGGATATCCTAAACAGTCCAAACATCAACTCATCAACATAAATAATAAAACAATAGCTGAAGCCTGAAGACATGATAGCAAATTGCAAAATGGCAGAAACAATATAATATGCACTGCAGTTCCAAAAAGAAATCCCTATAAATAACAGACGAACAAATAAAGATTTGTATGGATAACTAGAAACAAGGACTATCCGCTATCCATGCAACAACAGGTGATCGTTAATGTATTGCTATGTCGTCCTTCCACTCAATTCCCGGACTACAAAGAAGAACCAAGATAATCTTCACTGAAATCAAGAAAATAGGTAAAATTCACAATTCACCATATATATTGCATGGGTGCTCCAAAGTTCTGCACCAGGATTTCTTTTTCGTTGATAAACTTAAAAACAAGAAGTATACTGCAAGAAGCAAAAAAAAAAAATTGAAAAAGAATATGTACGGACTTACTATACAGCAGTGATGATAAAAAGTATCAGAAGAGCAGAAGCAAATATCAGGATCCTGCATCAAAGAATACCACAAACACCGTGAATACTCTCCAGATTATGAATAGAAAAGCAGCCTCACGCAGCAATCAACCAAATAAAGAAAGCATAGAAAAAATCTTCATGACATGCCATACATCATTTGTGAGGTGGAAAGAGGTTTAACATGCCATGAACTAGCAATAACAGAATGTTACAAGCTTAGACCTCCATTCAGTTCTTCTAAAACTACACGACAAAGCCCCTTATGAGCCAAACACAAAATTTGTAATCGGACAGATGAAGGAAAAAAGAAAAACCTCACAAATCAATCCTTTTTTTTTTTTTCCTTCGGTAAGCCCATCATACATTCCAACTCACTCCCATAACATAAGAACTTCAAAATGCACACCCGAAGGCCATCACCAAAACAATCTTCAGCAAGAGCTTAAACAAAGGACAAATTGAAAAAGAATTTAATTGCCACATCATCTCATCTTAGCTTTCACGTTCTCTCAACAATAACATAGCATAACAAAGTTCAATTACATGAGCAAACAACTTGAAACTTACAGAATTAGGAAACACACAACCTCATACTCTCCATGCAACCAAGAAACAACTCAGAACATACAGAATTAAGACTTCCATAACCTCGTAATCTCAATGCAACCATAGTCAAATAAGACCTAAACCCAAGACAACTAAAAAAGTGAATACTGCAAGTGATCACTAAATAGTAAATCCCAGTATCGATTGAAAAGAAGAGTGCAACATATTAGTATAAAGCATTAAACAATAAAATGTATTCGTGCACTATAACATGAAGGATGGCATACACAGAACAGCAGTAGAGAAAATAGAGACTGAACTCTGCCAGCGAACTTGTGCTCAAGAACAGACAATCCAATAGAATTACTAGTGTGCTTGTGTGCCCATAATACTCATAACAGAATATAACGCCACAAATTTGAATTTCTTAAATGATACTAAAGAAACTTGAGAAATCCAGAGGGAGAGTAATGATCACTGTACAGTAATTTGTCATGCAGGAGGCCCTGCTAATGCTCCTGAACTGGAAACAATGAAGCTAGAAAGCCATAAAAGAACTGCAATGACTTCACCCTCCCCTTTTTCTTCTTAAGAATGCACTTAATAAGACCACCAATATAAATCACCTAGGATGGTGACGGACAAGCGATCACAAACCAAAATTAAAATGCTGACAAGAATAACTCCGGCAAGAAAAGAAGTACAAGCTTGACGGGAAGTAGCTTGAAAATATTCCGTGGCAGACCACAAATGATTGAACTTTCTAGATGTGAAACTCTTGTACCACATAATAAGAAGAATAAAATAATTGACCAGAGATTCAAATCACCAAAGATAACCCAGCACATCCCCTCAAAACCTCCTCCAAAGTGTAACAAGAAATCAATCAGGTGCTAAAATACTTGCACAATCAGTTATATATATATATATATATATATATATATATATATATTTTTTTTTTTGGGGGGGGGGGGGGGAGGTTAATAGGGCAGAAGGTTGCACAAAGATAATAGTCAAATTGAAGTTTCAACAGCAGCACATCCCCCAAAAACTCCAGCAGAGGCAACAAGAAATCAATCAGGTGCTAAAAGATTTGCACAATCAATTTTAATATTGGAGAGAGTAAGGGGGACTCGGGGAGGAAGTAGCACATAAATAGTCAAATTGAAGTTTCAATACTAATGCTAGAATGTAGGAAGCAAGAAAAGATAGAGGAAATCATTCGATGTGTATAACACCAGAAATAGCAGTCATTCTTAATAATCCCACAATAAAGCAAAATGTCATTCAGTTGCTACTTGCTATTTCCTTGTAAATAATCACCCAAAAAGGATGATTGCCAACCAATCATAACCGAACACCTGCCTCAAAGAAACCAACACCACTTTACTAATGAGGGTATATAAATCATTACTAATTTAATATAATGACAGCTATACTACACTCAAAGCTAACAGATGAACCTGCTGCAGGGCCTAACAACATATGGCATTTAATCAAATATAAGACCCTACCAAAAATACGTCACACTGACATCAAAAGATCGAAATCATTTTTCCAAAAACCAAAGAAATTCACAAGGGCTGCCCCAAAAAAAGAAGGAACAAAAGGATTGCAGATTTAACATGCCACCCAGTGCTACAACAGGTGTGTCCACCACTTCCGCTATGTATCCTTTGTTTACATGTTACACAACTTCAAGCAAGAAAAAAAGTAAAGACCCAACAACGCCCCAACAATAGAAAATTTGAGGATTATGACAAGGCAAGTTTTTGGATACAGTCGTCCACAATCTAGGTCAAGAATGATCCCCTCGAGTATGGAGGGGTGAGTAGAAGGGAAAAAATGTAAATACACAATTGACTAGAAATCTCTATGATTAATGCGCCACCCAGTTCATCTGAGAAAAAGGGTATCATATGATATGCTACTAACTAGAAATCTCTATGATTAATACTAGAGTAATTTAAAATAAAATAAAATAAAACATCATCAGTCCAGCCTTGCAGGAGCTTCATTTCTTTTGCTCCTAATACTAGAAACAATAAAAAAGTATAGATCCAACAGCAATTCCACAAATAAAAGAAAAAATTAAACCATCATATGAATTTGGGTGCCTGCAAACGAAAAGAAAGCGAAGAGCTCCAAAAAAGGAAAGAAGAAATAACAAAACTAAAAGCAACCCTACGAAGGATGAAAAGCAACAAAAGTAGGCAATTGGATTCTCATAAACTTTTATCATGCAAGTGCAACGATCATGCCTCTTTGGGTCACCTAAAATGGCAAGTAACACGAATTTAAAAAGAGCTTCAAAAAAAGGTAAGTAGAAATAACAAAACCAGAAGCAACCCTACGAAGGAAGAAAAACAACAAAAGCAAGCAATTGAATTCTTAGAAGCTTTTATCATGCAAGTGCAATGATCATGCCTCTTTGGGTCACCTAAAATTAGGGGTGTCAATTTATGATACCACACGATAACACGACTAGAACACGACACGGAGTTAGCGGGTTTAGGTTGAGCTTAAATAGGTTTGGGTCATAAACAGGTTGACACGATTATTAAATGGGTTGGGATAAGGTTGACACGCGAGTTGACACGATTAACACGAATAAATATGAATAATTAAAAATATTTTGTATTATAAGTATTAATATATGCAATAATTAATATTTTTTATAAGTATGGATAAAATTCAAGAGGTTCTTGAATGAGGATGACATATGGATATTTAGAAGGAAAAAAAGAGTGAACCAAAAAGATGAGTGAGTGCTCTTAGTCTCCAGCAATTCAAGAGGTTCTCGAATTTCTACTATCTTTTAGTACGTCCATCTGCTGATAAGAGGCTGCGAACAACCAAAAAAGTGCAGAGCCAACAACTCCAGAAAAAAAAATAGCAAAAGGAACGGTGTCAGTGAACACCAGCATGCCAAAAACGACATAAAACAGACAAGAATCCCAAGCTTTTACCCTCCATGTGCAATAATCTTGCCTCTTCAGGTGACCTAAAATGTACCAGGTATGAATTCTTAGTGGGAAAGACAATGCAAAAACCGGAAGACAATACAGCAGCTCCCCAACAAATATGGGTTATGTTTTCAAAAGAGAAGCGAAGAAAAGGTGGGAAAGAAAAAAGACATCCGGGTTCTTTTCACTCCTGCATTTAGGTTGGGGGAGGGTATTTAAGTGACTTTCATCAAAGCAAAACGTATAGGCTTGCGGCATCAAGCAGGAAGAGAGATTTCTGTACTACAAATATTGGTGTAATCTAATAGAAGCAACAGCACTTGAAAACATACAGAATACTGCCATTCTCTTCAGCAGCAGGCACTCTATTAATGTTCCAATCCATGGTCTTTCTTCACTCATGATTTTCAAAATAACAAAAGTAAAATACCATCATCTTGACAAGGGAAAAAAGTGTATACCTCAAAAAAAGAGAGAACAATACTGTGTTTTTACCCTCAACTAAGTTCCATGAAGGTCCTTATTTCCCAAATTACTATTGACAACAAATCTGAGAACTAAAAGCAACGGATGGAAAAACCACACAACAAAAACATAACATATGCAAGCTGCGCGAAAAATTATATCCCACATCTTCAATATACATAGCTGTGTAGCCCAAAGTAATTATAATAATAACAAAAGCAATTCCTCCAGTAGTTGACCTCAGTGTTCCATCATACATCTTTTGTTCACTTGCCATGCATACCACAAGTGCCAACAATGTCCAACAAATCAGAAGAGAATCCTCACCACAGTGACATGCAAAATCCCTGTAAAAAACTGTTAAAAAAAAACAACAACAAAAAAAGGGGAGAGGTTGCCTGCACTGCACCACCACTAAAGGGAAAAAATCCTCATTGTTCATTACTCAGGCAGTAAGTGCCTTATCAGTGTAACGCTAAATGACTTCCCTTCAAGTTTCAATCAAAATAATGAACTGCAAAGAATAAAAAACAAATAACCAAGGGAACTTCACACAGCAATTAAAAAAAAAAAAACAACAATTCACAGTACCACCTAGAATGGTAAAACATAACAGCATACTGGAAAGAATAATTAGCACAATTTGGCAATGAAATAGAGAAAACAACTATATTGTCAATGGAAGCAATGATTGCTTACAAACCAAGCAGCAACTATTTGAGAAAAGAAAATCTTCACATTGAGCCACAGAACATCCCTGCAAAAAATGCCGACACTCAGAACCCTGAAGAGAGTCATATAGAATGAAATATCGCTAGACAACAAATATGGAGACACAAATTAATACAGGTGTATGAATATAACTTTATCTCAAAGAAAGAGTCAAAAAAATTCACACCCTGCTACCTGGGTCTTGATACATCTCTTTTCTTTACAAGTAAGGTTCACAACAGAGAAATGAAATAGAACGCATCAAGACAGGTATTAGGGGTCCCAAACCCTGTTATACCCATCAATGAGCCATTACACCCCTAATTGAGTCACTCAAAATGACCACAAACCAAAAAGAAGAGCGACTGCTCGAAGTCTCCAACAATTCAAGAGGCTCTCTTCAAATCTTTTAGAATGTCCTTCCGCTCATAAGGGCTGCAAACAACCAAAAAAAAGTGAAAAGCCAACAGAGTCCAAGCAAACTAAAAGAGAATGCAAATGAGAGCGACATAAAAAATACCTATAAACAAACAGAAAATACAACTACAGAAAGAAAAAAAAAGGCTGACAGCACCACCACTCAAGGGAAAATTTGTCAGTGTTCATCGTTCACTCAACTACTGCCCTATCAGTGTAATGATAAATGACTTCCTTTCAATCAAAATAGTGAACTACAAAGAACACAAAACAAATAACCAAAGGGACTAAAAAAACAACAATTATTCACAGTACCACCTAGAATTGTAAAACATAACAGCAAAATTTTGCAATGCAAAAGAGAGAACAATTATACATTCAATGGAAGCACTGATTGCTTGCAAATAATGCAGCAACTGTTCAAGAAAGGAAAATCTTCACACTGAGCCACTGATCATCCCACAAAAAACACCGACACACTCGGAACTTTGGAGAGAGTAACATCATATAGAATGAAACATCACTAGATAGCAAGACAAAGATTGTAGATATGCAGACACAGATTAATAAACCTGAATGAATGAACTTTTATCCCATAGAAAAAGAGTTGAAGTTCACAGCCTGCTGCCTGGGTCATGATTCAACTCCTTCCTTTATTAGAAAGGTTCACAGCACAAAGTGAAATAGAACGTATCAATCCAGGTATCAGGGGTCTCACACCCTGTTCCACCCATCAGTGAGCTGCTATTAAACCCCTATCATCTGAACCATGAATTGTCATCTTATGACTCATCATCAACCAGATATATGAATTTTTTGAAATGAGTCACTCGAGCAAATTACCACAAACCGAAGGTATATTTGCAAAGCCAAAGGAAAAAAATAATAATTCACCGCTCAATGGTCCAACACTAGGATAACAATTCACTTATTCACAAAATTCCAAGGCCGTTCATCTATGAAACACGGACACTCTATTTTGGCTCACGAGTTCGTGTCGGACACACGAAAAAAGATTTTCCAATATTTTTATTGAAGGAACATAGATTCACAAATTGACACGAATGAAGCAATTTTTTATATTTTTCATGCTTTTGGTTTGTACAAAATCGTTTCATAAATGTTTTGTTTTTGTAGAGTTCATTAGTGATCTTTCATGGATAAATGAACATCCTCCGCGGTTTCGTTTTGGTTTCCGGTGAAACCGAAACATTTCGGCCGAAACATCCGAACGACACGAAATTTAGTTCCTTGTATCTTTTACCACCTTCTAGAATTGGTTTTGATACAAAAGAAATGTTTCCACTATTTCAGTGTGTCTCCATTCCACTAGTTTCGATATGTTTCCACATAAACATCTATGTTTCCATGGAAACGTGAATTTTAGTATTCCACTAGTGTTTCATTTCGGTACACTGAGAAACGAAAATGTTTCGGCCATTTCGATGGAAAAGAAACGAAATTTTGATCCTTGATGGTCATATAAAAAATTTATATATATTTAACGTGTCCGTGTCCTATTTTTTTGAAAAATAACGTGTATGTGCATCAATGTTGTGTCGTATCGGTGTCCCGTGTCTGTATCTATATCCGTGCTTCTTAACTGCCTATAATTCTAAAAAAAAAAATGAAGAAAATTCACCATCCACAACGTCCAACACAAGGAAAGAATCACTTGTTCACAAAATTCCAAGGTCAACAAAAATTCACCATTCACAGCATCCAACACTAGGAGAAATTTCACTTATTCACAAAATTCCACAGCTGCCCTTAGTATCCTTCCAGGAACAATGACAGATTCAACGGAGCTGATTATCGTAGAGACTACATCCATCCAAGAAAACACAAGCAAAATCAATGAGTTAGAACTTAGAAATCAAGTGCAACATCAGCCAATGTCAACCAACCTCAAATAAACTATCATCAACTTCGTGAAGAGGAACATCACTATCAATGTAACAAGAATCCAACAAACCTTTACTCTGGTAGGATCCACAAGAAAGTTGCTAACAAATACTACGCTTTCCCTCAAATCGTCAAATCCACATCACCACATCGAAGAAGTCTCGTGGAATGCAATATTATATAATCTAAAATCACCTCCAAACAGAAATCCAAGTGAGACAAATAACACATTATCACCCAAGAAAGTGACAATCTTCTGTAACCATCCACCAATAATCCACCAATAGATAATTCAAAATATACCATCTGTAGTAAATAAATATCATCCTAAGAATATCAATAAATTGGTCCTTGCCAATAAGAAGAAGCCACAAGAAAAGCTAATCTTACCGATGTTAAAGATCACACTAATAAAACAATAGTCATTACCAAAACTGATGCATGAATGCCTTCTCCCTCCCAGTAAGGACCAATAGAGGCAACTTGGAACGACCATCTTCCCTAATGCTCATCAATCTGCTAAACAATCAATAATCATAACCAACCAAACTCAAGATCTTGAAAGTCTAATCAGCATCAACCAACCAAATTATATCTCAATTTAACTAAAAGAAACCGCAAGCCCTATATCCAAAAGAAATTAAATCATCCTTCAGATTCTTCCATTAGAATTCTAATGCCATGTTTTTTTTAAAGAAATAACCAGAACAACCAAAAATTAAAGCTCCAAGTCTTCAAGAGAGTCAAAGGGGAAGTTATTGCACATAATAAAGAATGGGGAATTCCTTAGGTTGAGGAATACACTAGATTGGGAAAACAAGAGAAAAAAAAGAAAACAAACGAATGCAGTTATAGCACATAATAAAGAAAAAAATGAGGATGCAACACCAAAACCAGAACTGAAAAGGAAGTGGAATGTCGAGGAGATGGTGGGGGCCGACAAAGCAAGAAAGATGCAGACACACGGAGCTCGAAGTAGACTAGTAGTTCAGCCACCTGGTCCTGCAGCAGGTGCTCCAACAAAACTTGCTATAGACTACTTGTCCAGATGTAATAGGCACTCCAAGCAGGAGATGGATAGACCCAACAGCTTCCCAACATAAGGAGATAGGAGATATTGTAATTGTCTGATTTTCTGACATGTCTATCCTCAATCTGGTTCAAGAAGGGTCCCTAATCAAGTCTCATATGGGCAGGTAAGTGGAAGATTCATTAAACTGCGAAATGTTACAAACTGAGTAATTGAAGAAAAAAAGAATAATCACCAAGCAATCAAACCCATACAAGTGTCGCAATAGAAACCTACAAAACAAAACATTATTTATATTTAGTATAATTCCCCACTAAATGTGATCTGATTATAGTACCTAGATTGAAGCATATTTACATACTTCCAGAAAAATCGGAAAATTATTGAGGTTCACATTCAGTCTAGAAGCAGCAGCCCCTCTACGTACTTGGTTTGCTCATGCTATCATCAGAAACATCTGAAAAGGACTAACATCATCTAAGAAGCACGGACACGGACACGGGACACGGACACGACACGACACGGACACGCCGACACGCAATTTTCCAGAAAAGTAGGACACGGACACGTCGGGGACACGTTGAATAAAATATATTTTATTTTTATTTATATAATAATATAATCAATTTTTATTTTCATATCAATCAAATTATGCATAAAAAAACAAAATTTCATGCAACATTTACACAAGAAACACAATTCCAAATATCCAATATCAAGTACCATAAAGTGATAAATTTAAAAGTAAAGTACCAAATATTTCAACAAGATTACAATTTACAAATAACAAAATCATAGCAAGTAAGAATGATCAATTATCCAAAGTTTAATAATTGCTAGAGGAATAGAACTTTCAAGTTCAATACAAAACAAAGCTCCACTAATAATCCTCTCCCCCCCCCCCCCCCCCCTCTAAAAAAAAAGCCCCATTTCAAGCATCATGATTCATTAGACCCAACTTCATCTTCTTCTCTTCCATCACCATCATCCGTGAAGATTATGGCTTCCAATTCTGGTTCATCAAGTGAGAGGTTTGCAACTTCAAGCACCCCAACATCCTCAAATGAATCAAAAGTATCCCCACCAATATCCCACATTTTGGTCTCTCCTTGCATATATTGTGGGGTTCTTCTTGATAAAAGACGGAGATTACTATGAATGTAAACCAAGTCTTCAACACGTTGTGGTGTCATCTTGTTCCTTCTCACCGAGTGCACAAAGGAGTAAGTACTCCAATTCCTCTCAGAGCATGATGAAGAAGATGGTTGTATAAGAAGCTTCAAAGCTAAGTTTTGAAGCATGGGTGCAGATGTACCATAGATAACCCACCAACCCTTAGGATCCATACTATATTGATCAGTCATGGAATCAACATCCGCAAATGCTCCCGCACGTGTTGAAAAGTTGATATACTCCAAATTAACCTTTCTACGGTCCTCAGGATTGGGGAAGTATCTTTTAAAACACTTGATTCTTTCAGCAGAAACCTCAACATCCTTGTGTGGAGGAACTCGACTTGGATCCTCCCCAAGCCACTCATCGCTATAATACCTTGAATATATGAAAGAAAAAATTAAAAAAAAAAATTATAAGTAAACTTTGATGGGAATAAATTGTTAAATCCTTAAAAAGACTAGAGATTAGAAGGTAGAACTTACTTTGGATTCAATGAATGTGCCAAACAATGAAGCGGGGTGTTATTTTTGTTCCAACGATCAACAAGCACTTGGTGTACTACCTCATAAAAGGTAGATGACTCCTCAAATCGCTTCCCTTCTTTTCTATATACTGCGGTCTTCACTTTCTCAATCATTGAATCCCACATATCATAAACCAAGTGAAGACATGGTTTGTCTGTATCACAAACCCGAATCATGTCATAGATAGGCGCAGTAAAAGAAAGAATGTAATCAATGGAATCCCACCAAATGTCATCCAAAACTTTTTCTTTCACAAATCTTGCTTTCCCTACATCATCCTCCCGATAGCAAGACCACATGTCACTAATAACCATCGCTTGAAGACCACGCTTTATAAGCTTAAATCTTTTTAACATGATAATTGATGAAGCAAAACGTGTCTCCGCAACAGAAAGCAACTTTAAAGTAACAAACTCATTGAACATTGCCAATCTCATTGAATGATTCATGATGAAGTGTTTTACTTGCATTACATCTCCAATAATTTTCGTAATCCAACAACATTCATCATATGTCAATTCATTGTTTTCAACATTCTTGGCTGCACAAATGTTTTTTAATGCAAGGTTGAGGGTGTGAACCACACATGGTGTCCAAAAAATGTTTGGAAATTGTGATTCAATTATTTGCCCCGCACCTTTGCAATTTGGAGCATTATCTGTGATTATTTGAATCGCATTTTCATGCCCAACTTCATTAATGACCTCTTTCATCAAGTTCGAGATGAAGTACTTGTCTTTAATCTCACCCGAACAATCAACAGCCTTTAAAAACATAGGTGCACCTTCCGTAATTGCCATGAAATTAATAAGAGGCCTCCTTTGAGAGTCGCTCCACCCATCGCTCACAAGGCTTACCCCTTTTTCCTTCCATGAGCCTTTAATAGGTTGCAACAATCTTTCTATGTTTGCCTTTTCCCTTTGAAGCAAGCTAGTCCTCAACAAATTATATCCCGGAGGCAAGTAACCCGTAATTGGATTATTGGCGGCAAATGTGTAAGAAGACACAAAATACGGGTTCCTTGCTAGGTGAAATGGCAAGCCTGCCGAATAAAACATTCTAGCAATTTCGGAATGTAATTGCTCACGGGCTGCCATATTAAATGCCTTCTCCACGGGATTTTCGCTTCCACTTCCACTCCCACTCCCACTCCCACTAGAAAATGTCTTTCTTTTCTTCAAGGAAGTAGGAAAAGCACTTGTACCACCCAATGAAAGAGTTGAAGGGGGTAAAGGTACTTTCTTTGAAGCAGTAATTGATTGTCTTACATTCACTTCATCCTCTAGCTTTTGCATCTCCGAAATATCTTTTGTTGTGACTTTTGTGCATGATGCAACCCCATGACCAGGTAGTCTCAACAAATGAGCCCTAACCCTTGTGTAAGAACTCTTCTTAACTTGGTGGCAAAAATTGCATTGCCAAGAAATATTCCCACCACCCTCACTCAGCTTGTCAAACCTTGTGACATACCTCCACAGAGGCTTGTTACTGTCTTCATCTTGACTTAATGGTGTTTGTGCGGTACTAGCACCCGTTGAAGACATTTTGATAATGTTGAAATCTATGACACAATAATATTTTTCAGTGATGTAAACAAATTAAACAATACACACAAATCAGCAAATTTTCAGTGATGAATCAGTGATGAATCAACAAATCAGCAAATTTACAGACTTCATTTTTTGAACATTACACACAGAAAATCAGCAAATTAACAAATCAACAAACAATACACAGTTAAACACAAATCACCAAATCACCAAATTACCAAATTTTCAGACTTCAGTGAATCAAAAAATTTACAATTTATATATATATATATATATATATTTTTTTTTTTGCAGAAAATCAGCAAAGTATAAAGGAATGGCACTCACATGAATTCAGGGAATCAATAAGCTTTGAGTTCCAGTTGGCCAAGAATGCTAAGAATTTCAGTCAGTGAATTGCCAATTTGCCAGACTTGCAGTGAATCAACAAGCTTCAAAAAAGATGGAAGAAAGAAGAAGATAAACTCACTGAATGACTGATACATCGTGAAAAAATATATAATAAAGCAAAAGAGAAAAAAATTGAAAAATGAAACAGAAAAAATTATACAGAAATTGACAACAATGGACTGCCAAGGGGGAAAAAATTATACAGAATTTGTCAAAAATTATATATATAGAGAGAGAGGAGAAGAAGAATTTATACAGAAAAAAGAAGAAGAAGATAAATTCACTGAACCATAGAGAAAAAATATATAGTAAAGCAAAAGAGAAAAAAAATTGAAAAATGAAACAGAAATCACAACGATGGACTGCCAAGAGGGAAAAAAATTATACAGAAATTGAAAAAATTATATAGACAGAGAGAGAGGAGAAGAAATTATACAGAAAAAAAAAAAGAAGAAGATATATATCGAACACGAGAACACTGAAACATCGAGAAAAAGTAAAGCAAAAGAGAAAAAAATTGAAAAATGAAACAGAAAAAGTTATACAGAAATCGAACACGATGGACTGCCTATATATATATATATAGAGAGAGAGAGAGAGAGGAGAAGAAATTATACAGAAAAAAGGGGCGGAAGTTAGAGAACAGAGTTGTGCGTACCTGGGTTGGTGACTTCGACAACGATGGACTGCCACTTCTGTATAATCAGACCGGAGACTTCGATGGACTGCCGATGGAGTACAATGACAACGACGGACTGCCGATGGACTGCCGATCGTAAGAAGGAGAAGAAATTATACAGCCGGAGACTTCGATCGTAAGAAGAGGCAGAAGTTAGCGAATATACGTACCGGAGACTTCGACGACGACGGCAGACTGCGACGACGGTGGACTGCGACGGCGGCGAGTGACGCGGCGAGCAGTGGCAAGCGACGGAGGCTAGGGCTTTTCTCTCTTCTCTTCTCTTCTCTTCTCTCTTCTTCTCTCAGATTTTCAGAAATGCCCGACTGTTTTAGCGTAAAGGATATAAAATTAAGTTTGTTAAATTACAAACTGACCCCGCTTGTTTTTAAGAATATTAAAAGAGACCCCGTTTTTTAATTCCAAATTACAAATAGACCCCCCCGCGTGTCTGAACTTTCCCGCGCGTGTCCCGCCGTGTCCTGGGGCGTGTCCCGCCGTGTCCTGGGACGTGTCCGACATTAAAAAAAAAAAAAAACTATTCATAGGTACTCGGACACGTGTCCGACACGTGTCCTACGCGTGTCCGAGCGTGTCCGTGTCCCAGACGTGTCGGACACAGATACGCCGCCCAGATTGGAGTGTCCGTGCTTCCTAGAACATCATGCATGAGAGAAGATGCATATCAAAACAAGAGTGCCTTGGAAAGAAGGCAAAAATAAGATAAAATATCACGCAAAATCATCATAAACACTATAAATAATTACTAAGAAAATTTAGTGCAGACAACCAAACAACAAAGGGAGACTTGTCTCTCTCTACCCACAGTAGAGAATATTTATGGGAATCATTTCTTAATCCAGGAAGCAAGTGCTCTCAGTTTCTGCAACCTATCATCAGCAGAAAATACAACACTAACACCAGAATGTAAGAATTAAATATCTCCCAAACTCATTAACAATCCCCAAGACCAAAATTACCCACCACAAAACCACAAACATTTCATTAAAAATGAGAGAACAAAACATTAACATACCAAACTCCCTAAATAATTAGTAAAGTAAAACATTATCCTACCAGTCTATCACACATAATAAAAAAACTCAAAACTTGACAGCTGAACCTGCCACGCGTGTACTAACATAGCACCTTAGGCATTTATTACACCCTACACAGATGCCAAGAAATTCCTACAAACAAGCATCCAATTCAGACATAAGAATACCAAAGCAACATTTACTGGACCATAATAATTTATGAGGTGACAACAAAAAAAGAAGAAGAAGATAATGGTGATTGCAGGTTACCCCCCTACATGGGGCAGCTATGCTGCATGAGGTGCTCCAACAGTAGTACATATCCTCAACAATAAAAGATCAAACTAGAACAGAAAACAGGATCACCCAGAGCTTGAGTTCTCCAACTGCAATGATCAAGCTACTCCGGGCCCCTTGAAACGGTAATCAACAGATCTAAAAAAATCCAGGCAGGGGGAATAGATTATAATGCACAAAGATGACAAGCAAATTGAGAACTCGACATTAACAACCAGAAACAAATAGGAGAAATGCAAGTGGGATATAATAACAAAAATCGTAATGGTTCTGGTATTCTCAAGCAGCACCATGCTTACCTAAAGCAACTTCTGGGTAAACAATTCCCCTGCAATCACAATGGCCAATTGAACAATAATGCCTGGCACAATAATAACCATGCAACTTTCCCAATTGATAATTATTATTTTGATCCCATAGACACTAATACTTAAATTCAACCTGCCTATAGGCCATAACAGCATGTCGTAATCCTTGAACCCTCCCAAAGTCTCATGATATTCCTACAAAAAAATCCCCATTGTAGACGTCAAGATACCAGGAGAACATAACAAAAAATTGGTAGTGTCATTAGTGGACTCAAAAATCTCTCAATCCCTTAAAGAAGCACAACGCTATTGAGTTCATGCAACAACAATACCCTTGAAACCATAATAACCAACCACCATCATCGACTGACACCCTGACTGCACAGGGAACTTCCTTAACCTTACAGAAGAATTATGGGATCCCTGAATAACAACATACAATTGCCACTCCCACCAGACCAATATGCTAAAACGTAAATAGACTAGCAACAAATACTTTAACCTCAAATTATTAGACCTAGAAAGTGGAATGAGATCCTTAAATAACGACTTTCAACACAGACGTCAACATCCAAGATATTATTCACCTATCCTGGAGAAAATTGCAATTGCAGCAGCTGCTCCAAAAGCATTTAATATCTATAGTTCAACTTCAACCAAAATCTAGATGTCAATACTGCCAATAGGACTGGAGATTATAACTAAAGAATCTTGACACATTTATCTTCATTCTAGCTCTACAGTCCCCTCGCTCCATTTAGATGGTAAGCTGAAGGGGGAAAAAATCAAAACAATATCCTGTGCAATGGACAACAATGCCCTCTAATTAAATATGCAGTACATTAAGAGCAAAAGATTAATCAGCGTCCATGGCCCAATAGCACCAGGTCCTCGAACCCCGGTCACTGTGACGCCATTCAATGGCCATTCAACGAGGAAACAAAGCCCGGTATCCACATGGCAAGCAGAAAAGGGGGGGGGGGGGGGGGGGGAACCAAACCAATATCCTGCAATGGACAACAATGCTCTCTATTTAATCACGCAATGCCATTAAGTTGGCGTCCATAGCCCAAAAGCTCAACAGGTTTAATTAACCACCAATAAGTCTGCTCATAAAGACTGCAAACCACCAGAAAGTTAGAAACAAAAATGATTCCCCACAAGCTGTCTTCTCCAAGTGCAATAAGCATGACACCTTTCATCACCCAAAATTGCCAAGTAACAATGATCTACAATTTTTGACAAAGGGGGAGGGAGCAGTTACTTTAGATTGAGGCAAATTCAAGATTCAACACATACACCAGGGTGGGGGGAGAATGGGCAGATGGTGGTCAAATAGCAGATATTCTTGAACTCCGAAAACATCTTTCAATCCACTAAAGCAGTATAATACAATTCAACACAACCAACCAAACCCTCCCCCCAACCAAAATAAATAAATAGTATTTGCAATCCCCCAAAAAATTAATCATTAAGGGAAGAAGAAACTGTACATAAATAAGGAAAACTGAAGTCACAACACTGACCCCAGATCTTTTTTTTTTTTGTTGATTTTTTCTTTCCTTTTTTTTGAGAGGGAGGGATGGTGGGGGTGGTTAATGGTTAGGAGATGGTGGGAACAGGTATTCCATACCAATCGCACAAACACACTGAGACGGAGATCCAGACCTCTGCAGTGGCAGATGACATCTAATGAGCTTAAAATAGCATCAAGATTTAAAAAAAAAAAATAAATGATGAAAAAAGAAGCTGATACCAGTAATACTAATGTAATCTAGTAGAAGTAACAGCACTTGCAGAATACATCACATCCACTTCAGCAGCAGGCACTCCAGTAATGTTCCAATCCATGTTCCTAGTTCACTCATGATTTTCAAAACAACAGAAGTAAAATACCATCATCTCGACAGGAGAAAAAGTGTTGTACACTTGTAAATCAAAAAAAAAAAAAACAACGCTGGAAACACCATCATCTTGACAGGAGACGTAGTGTTATACCTCAAAAAAACAAGGATACTGTGTTTTTAACCTCAATTAAGTTCCATTAAGGTCCATATTAAGTCATCGCAACTCACACGTAACCAAAATCTGAGAACTGAAAAGTAACAGATGGCAAAACCTCACAAGAAAAACATAACGATCCAATATGAAAAGCTGTGTAGCCCCCAAAAAAAATCAAAGTAATTCCTGCAATAGTTGACCTCACAGTGTTCAAATATTAGATCTTTTCTTCACTTGCCATGCATAAACCACAAGCAACAAGACGAAGTGCCGACAACGTCCAAACAAATCGCTACAGAGCTACAAGCAAAATCCCTATAAACAAACATAAAAATAAAAATAAAAAAGGCACCCTGTACCACAAAGAGGGGGGGGGGGGGGGGATCCTCATTGTTCATTTTTCAGGCAGCAAGTGCCCTTTCGGTGTTAAGGCTAAATGACTTCCTTTCAATCAAAATAGTTAACTGCAAGGAATAAGCAACAAACAACCAAAGGGACTGCAAACAACAATTGGGAAAAAAAAAAAGGAACAGCATCATTTCAGAGTATAGAACCTAACAGCACACTGGAAAGAATAACGGCATAATTTTGCAATGCAAAAGAGAACCACCATACTGTCAATGGAAGCACTGACTGCTTACAAATCATGCAGCAACCTTTCGAGGAAGGAAGCTCTTCACATTAAGCCATAGAACCTCCCTACAAAAAAAAAAAAAAAAAACTGAAAGAAACTATGATCCTTGGAGAAAGTAACATCATATAGAATAAAACATCACTAGACAGATAAAGATTAGAAAAAACCTGACAGACTCTAGGAATCTTGGAGAGAGTAACATCATAAAAAATGAAACATCACTAGACAGTTGCAGATTGCATATATGAAGACACAAATAAATGCACCTGAATGAATGGGCTATTATCCCATAGAAAAACAGTTGAAGTTCACGCTGCTGTGTTGATACATTTCTTTCTAGTAAGGTTCGGAGCAATGAAGTGAAAAAAAACGCATTAATCCAGGAACAGGGGTCTTGCACCCTGTTCCACCCAGCGGTGAGCTATTAGACCCCTAATTGAGTCACTGAAGCAAATGACCACAATCCAAAGGAATAATCACAAAGCCAAAGGAAAAAATGGATAAACCACCATTTATGCGTCCAACACAAGGAAATAATTTCTATTATTCACAAAATTCCGTGGCCAACCATAATTCTGAAAAAAAAATAAGCAGAAGAAAATTCACCATTCAAAGCAAACAAGTTACAAAACTAGGAAAGAATTTCACATATTCACAGAATTCCCCAGTTGTCCGTAATAATACCCTAGCAGCAACAAAGACAAATTAAACAGGGCTGATTACCATAAAGAACTACATCTATCCAAGAAAACACAAGGGAAGAAAAATCAATGAGTTAGAAATCAAGGACCTCAAATACATCAACTTCGTGAAGAAGAGCATCACTATCAATGTAACAAGAATCCAATAAACCTTTGCCCGGGTACGATCCACAGGAAATTTCTACACAGCAAGTCTCTAACATGTATGAGTTGGGTTAGGGAAAAAGAGGCAAGGGAGCAGAAGGTAAGTACCCTACAAAACACAATAAAGTTTTGCGAGAAAAGAGAATGGAGGGAGTAGAAGGTAAAATCTTTAGCAGTGTCATCAAAAATAATAAATAAATAATCCCATGGAAAACAGTATCATCAAGTCCAGCTATTGAAGTGACAATCATCAAAGCAAGATATAGAGGTTTGCAGGATCAAGTGGAAAGATTTAAGTTCCACACTTCCTGTATCAATGTAATCTAATAGAAACAACAACACTCAAAAAAAAAAAAAAAAATCAGAAAACTTCCAATGCAGTCCAGAACCTGGCACTCTAGCACTTCTCCAGTCTATGTTCTTGGTTTGCTCATGATGTCAAAATTGACAAAAGCAAGCACCAACAGCATCTTCACAAGATGAAAGGTTTACACCGAATCAGAAAAGATCTACCACGTGATTTCCAGCAGCAGTTTCACATATTCTGTTCACTTGCCATCATAAAGGGTCAACAGTTTGTAAAGAAACAGAATGCAGAGCATCTTCACAAGAGGAAAGGTTTACACCGAATCAGAAAAGATCTACCACGCGATTTCTGGCAGCAGTTTCACATCTTCTGTTCACTTGCCATCATAAAGGGTCAACAGTTTGTAAAGAAACAGAATGCAGAGGCACAGAACAACTACTACTACTAGTCCAAACAATTTCACACCATTTCATCCCCACGTTCAACGATCATCCCATCAAAAACAAGAGAAACTTCACCATGATGGCAAGAAAAAATCCCTAAAAACGAACTTAACACAAAGTATAAATACAAATACACACTTACATATATATATATATATATATATCATCATTATCCAGGCAAGATGTGCCCTACCGTTGTAATGCTATATGTCCTCCTTTGACTCAAAATGGCAAACTGCAATGATTAAGCAGCAAATAATCAAAAAGGACTCAAATATAAGAATTAAAAACTTTAAAAAGCAAAAATCACAGTTCACCATGTATGATAGCAAACATCTGCAGACGGATTAATAACTGGCAGAATTTCGCAATGCAAAAAAAATAAAAGACGTGAATGGAAATAATAATTGCTTACAAATCATACAACAACCATTTGAAGGAGGAAATTTTTCACAATGAAGCCACCATATCCCTATAAAGAACATTGGCAAGAGAGACACAGAACAGAACATGGGAGCATATAAAATCAAATAAAACAAAACATTACTAGAAATCTAAACATATATTGTCACTTGAACAAAGGAAGTAGCACATATAACCCATAGAAAGAAAAACCAGAGTTCACATCCCTGTGCTGGGTGTTTCTGCATCTGCTTTCCTCAAACGTCATAAATCGTGTCATGCAATCCCATGAGAATCAGGGGTCTCACTCCCTCTTTAACTACCATATCTGTATTGAGTCACCCAATCATATAAAAATGGTGATTCGGCGTTAACTGGCTAGGAATTCACTTATCTTTAAATTGGCACCCAGGCCCAATAGAAATATCATATCTATAACTAAATGATCATATGAATGTGAATAGCACCATCAACATAACGAGAATCCAAGAAATATGATCCGCATAGAAGTTTCGGGAAAAGTCTCAAACTGTTGGGTTTCGCCAAGGTCGAAGACGAATTTCAAACCTCATGGATGCAAATATCAAATTGAGAACCTCATGGATCCAAAAAGAAGTGATCTACTTCCCAGTTCTACAGCAATTGAAAATCTAAAATAGTAAAACACCTCCTGCAATGAGGGGAACTTATCTTAAAAATAGGAAGAAATCAAAGAAATCCTCAATCCATGTATCCTTCCAAAAGGTGTAATTATATTTTGAGTTAACGTTTTTTCGTGGATGCAAAAATTTCCAAATGGCCACATCATCCTATTTTAGGGTAGGTGTAACAAACTGAAAATGTGGATCCTGTTTTGACTTTAAAAAAAATTATAAATTGAGGACTTATTTAATTTATCATTGAGTCATCGCATTTATAGTTCAAATAATATTTTGATAAAAATATTCTTCGTCTTGAATAAAACTATTTAAAAAAATTAAACATATTACTTCCTACATAATCAACATATTTTCTGTGAAAATTAACATAATCTTAGTTTCTTGTGCAGCTTTGATTTCCAACTTGAGGCCTTGAATTAGTAAAGGAAACGGAATAAATTGGTTTTGCCACTGGATAAACATTATTAGGCATTGTAATTCCAATACTTGGTATGCTATTATTTGAAGCATTCACAGAAAATATGATTACTTAGGTTGGTGTTCAACATACTTAGAGTCAGTTTGGCCCCTTGGTTGTAGCTAAAAATCACGGCTGGAGATTGAGATTTTTCCGAAGTTGGTATTTGGAGCTTCTTGGTTTCTCTGGTTGTCGGCCTCTTTTTTTAATGAGAAACGAGGGGCAAAACACCCTCTTAGCGTATCCCAGTAATAAAAAAAGAGCTAGCCACTTTCATCATTTGGTGCAAGGATAGAATTGTTACGAACAAACTCATATAGTGGTGGATCTAGACCCTTGAAATAGGGAGGTGGGAGGGGCAAGAATATGAAAATTGAAATTTAAGGAGGGCTATTAAAAATATGAAAATTTTGGAAAGGGGGGGTCATTCCTAATTTTTTTAAAAATTTCTAGACAAATTAGGGATAAAATATTAATTTTTTGAAAGTTTGGGGGGCCACAACCCCACTCTATTTTGCCACTATATCCATATATCGTAGCCCCTCACTATGTCACCACTGTATCCATATATCGTAGCCCCCTCTGTGTCGCCACTGTATCCATATATCGACAAATTATTCGATAAGCCTAAAACATGGTGTGATGACTTTTATGATTTCAATATTTTTTGTGGTTCATGCGGGATACGTGATATATGAAAAACAACAAAAACAAGTTTAGGAAATCAGATGAAACTTTCCAAGACGAAGTAATATGTTAATTTTTATTCACAGTACCACCTAGACTAGTAAACATAAAAGCTGAATTTTGCAATGCAAAAGCAAGAACAATTATACATTCAATGGAAGCACTGATTGCTTACAAATTATGCAGCAACCGTTCAAGAAAGGAAAATCTTCACACTGAGCCACCAAACATCCTACAAAAAACACTGACACACTCGGAACTTTGGAGAGAGCAACATCGTATGGAATGAAACATCGCTAGACAGCAAGACAAAGATTGTAGATATGCAGACACAGATTAATAAACCTGAATGAATGAACTTTTATCCCATAGAAAACGAGTTGAAGTTCACAGCCAGTTGCCCGGGTCTTGATTCAACTCCTTTCTTTCTCAGAAAGGTTCACAGCAACAAAGTGAAATAGAACGTCTCAATCCAGGTATCTGGGGTCTCACACCTTGTCCTACCCATCAGTGAGCTGCTATTAAACCCCTATCATCTGAAACAAGAATTGTCTCCTCATGACTCATCATCAACCAAACAGATGAATTTTTGAAATGAGTCACTCAAGCAAATGACCACAAACCGAAGGTATATTTGCAAAGCCAAAGGAAAAAAATGATAATTTGCCCTTCAAAGGTCCAACACTAGGATAAAAATTCACTTATTCACAAAATTCCAAGGCCGCCCATCTATGAAGCACGAACACTCTATTTTGGTTCACGTGTCCATGTCGGACACACGAAAAAAGAGTTTTCAATATTTTTATTTTTTCTAAATTTCACATGTTTTGAACCCGGTTTTTCTTCTTTGGAATTTTTTTCTCTTCCTCTCCTTAGTTATTTTTTTGGTTATATATATACACATATATGTTCTATGTAATTGTTAGTAAATGTGTTTTGAAAATTGAATCATAAATGTTGATGATTAAATAAAGAAATTTCTGGAATTTTTATTTAATGGCTTTGTTATTTTAATATCTTAATAATATTTTGTGTGATTTGTGTATTTTTATGCCAATTTTAATCAATATAACAATTGGTTACTATTATATGGTCATATAAAAAATTTATATATATTCAATGTGTCCCTAGCTAAGAAGCACGGATATGGACACGGGACACGCAGACACGTTATTGTTCAAAAAAGTAGGACATAGACATGTCAGAGAAACGTTGAATATATATAAAATTTTTATATTTTTTTGTATAACTATATAATAAAAACTTAATGTGCATGCACGTCCGTGTACGGTCGTATCCATGTCCGTATCCGTGCTTATTAGCCGCCCATAATTCTCGAAAAAAAGAAAAGAAAATTCACCATCCACAACGTCCAACACTAGGAAAGAATCACTTGTTCACAAAATTCAAAGGTTGACGAAACTTCACCATTCACAGCATCCAATACTTGGAAAGAATTTCACTTATTCACAAAATTCCACGGCTGCCCTAAATATCCTACCAAGAACAAAGACAGATTCAACGGCGCTGATTACCATAGAGAACAACATCCATCCAAAAAAACACACGCAAAATCATTGAGTTAGAACTTAGAAATCAAGTGCAACATAAGCCAATGTCAACCAACCTCAAATAAACTATCATCAACTTCATGAGGGGGAACATCACTATCAATGTAACAAGAATCCAACAAACCGTTGCTCTGGCAGGATCCACAAGAAAGTTGCAAACAAATACTATGCATTCCCTCAAATCGTCAGATCCACATCACCACATCGAAGAAGTGTTGCGGAATGCAAAAATTATATAATCTAAAATCACCTCCAAACAGAAAATAACACATTATCACCCAAGAAGGTGACAATCTTTTGTAACTATCCACCAAAATATACCTTCCACGGTGAATAAATATCATCCTAAGAATATCAATAAACCTCTGGTCCATGCCAATAAGAAGAAGCCACAAGAATAACTAATCTTACTGATGGTAAAGGTCACACTAATAAAACACTAGTGATTACCAAAACGGATGCATCATGCATGAATGTCTTCTCCAGCCCAGTAAGGACCAATAGAGGCAACTTGGAACGACCATCTTCCCTTAATGCTCATCAATCAGCTAAACAATCACTAATCAAAACCAACCAAACTCAAGATCTTGAAAGTCTAAGCAGCATCAACCAAATTATATCTCAAGTTAACTAAAAGAAAACGCAAGCCCTATATCCAAAAGAAATTAAATCATCCTTCAGATTTTTCCAGTAGAATTCTAATGCCATGTTTTTTTAAAGAAATAATAAGACTAAAAAAAAATTAAACCCCCAAGTCTTCAAGAGAGTCAAAGGCAACATTAGGTTGAGGAATACACCAGAATGGGAAAACAAGAGAAGAAAAAGAATACAAACAGATGCAGTTATTGCACATAACAAAAGAAAAAATGAAGATGCAACACCAAAACGAGAACTGAAAAGGAAGCGGAGTGCCGAGGAGATAGCGCGGGTGACAAAGCGACAAAGATGCAGACACGGAGCTTGAAGTAGACTTAGTAGTTCAGCCACAAATTCCCCTTTGCATAGACTAGTCCTGCAGCAGGTGCTCCAACAAAACTTGCCATAGACTACTTGTCCAGATGTCGTACGCACTCCTAGCAGGAGATGGAGAGACCCAACAGCTTCCCTCCATAAGGAGATTGGAGATATTGTAATTATCTCATTTTTCCGACATGTCAATCCTCAATCTGGTTCAAGAAGGGTCCCTAATCGAGTCTAATATGGTAAGGTAACTGGAAGATTCATGAAACTGTGAAATGTTACAAACTGCAGATTATCCAAGATGGAGTAATTGAAGAAAAAAAGATAAATCACACAGCAATCAAACCCATACAAGTGTTGCAATAGAGCCTACAAAACAAAACATTATTTATATATATTATAATTCCCCACTAAATGTGATCTGATTGTAGTACCCAGATAGAAGCAAATTTACATACTTCAAGAAAAATCAGAAAATTATTTAGGTTCACATTCAGTCTAGAAGCAGCAGCCCCTCTATGTACTTGGTTTGCTTATGCTATCATCGGAAACATCTGAAAAGGACCAACATCAAGCACAAGAGAGAAGATGCATATCAAAACAAGTGCTTTGAAAGAACGCAAAAATAAGATAAAATATCAGGCAAAAACATTATAAACCCTATAAATAATTACTAAGAAAATTTAGTACAGATAACCAAACAAAAAAGGGAGACTTGTCTCTCTCTACCCACAGTAGAGAAAATTTATGTGAATCATTTCTTAATCCAGGAAGCAGGTGCTCTCAGTTTCTGCAATATATCATCAGCAGAAAATACAATACTAACACCAGAATGTAAGAATTAAATAACTCCCAAACTCGTTAACAATCCCCAAGGCCAAAATTACCAACCACAAACATTTCATTAATAATGAGAGAACAAAACATTAACATACTAACCTCCCTTAATAATTAGTAAAATAAAACATTATTCTACCAATCTCTCACACATAATAAAACAACTCAAAGTTGACAGCTGAACCTGCCACGTGTGTACTAATATAGCACCCTAGGCATTTATTACAACCTACATGGATGCCAAGAAATTTCGACAAACAAGCATCCAATTCAGACATAAGAATACCAAAGCAACATTTGTTGAACCATAATAATCTACGAGTTGACAACAACAACAAAAAAATAATAATGGTGACTGCAGGTTACCCCCCTACATGGGGTAGCTTCTGCTGTATAAGGTGCTCCAACAGTAGTATATATCCTCAACAATAAAAGAAGCAAAAAGATCAGAAAAGAAGATTCTCCTGAGCTTTAGTTCTCCAACTGCAATGATCAAGCTACTCCGGGTCCCTTGAAATGGTAACAACAGATCTAAAAAAATCCAGGCAGGGGGAATTGATTATAATGCACAAAGATGACAAGCAAATTGAGCACTCAACATTAACACCCAGAAACAAATAGGACAAATGCAAGTAGGACATAATACCAAAAAACGTAATGGGTCTGGCACTCTCAAGCAGCACCATGCATACCTAAAGCAACTTCTGGGTCAACAATTCCCCTGAAATCAACAATTGCCAATTGAACAGTAATGCCTGGCTCAATAATAAACATGCAACTTTCCCAATAGATAATTATTATTTCAATCCCATAGAAACTGATACTTAAATTCGATCTGCCTGTAGGCCCTAACAGCATGTCATAATCCTTGAACCCTCCCAAAGTCTCGTGATATTCCAACAAAAAATTCCCCATTGTAGACATTAAGATACCAGGAGAACATTCACAAAATCCAATGAAATTTAAGAGCGAGGAGGGAAAAAGAAAAGAAAAAATATACTACTTCACCACTGCTTTGCAGCGGCTGCTCCAACAGCATAACTTAGATAACATGGACTCCATGCAACAAAACTAGATGCTGAACCATATTTCCAGAGGAGAACATGGAACAACCTTGAGAACTGTAGCCAGACAAGGGTTCTAATAGAAATATTCTCAATCCCCTCATTGTATCTACGAGGATAGCAAGAATCATAAAATGAAAATGCAGACCAATATTAAACACAATTGACTAAAATGATCACCAACTAATCATGTACTAAAGGGAAAAGTTTAATCACTGTGTAACGTTGGTATCTGCTCGTAATGTACTGGCATATAAAACACACACATGCAGAGCCAGCAGCAACTCCACAAAGCATCTAACAACAAACCTCATTCCAGCACACGACAAACACAGAAGCACAAGCAGTGGAGCAAAGACCACAGAACAAAAAGAGACGAGAAGTTTCACCAAACTGTTCACATCACACCTACAATTGGAAACTAACAATGAAATATATATTTCAGTAAATGAAGAAAGTTTAGGGTTGGGGAGGAGGAGGGGGAAGAACATTAAGCAGAATGAAGAATCAACACTAACGCAAGAATAAAAGAAAAGGAAGGGGAGAGATGGTGGGATGAAAAAAAACAAAAAATTGGCAGTGTCATTAGTGGACACAAAAATCTCTCAATCCCCTAAAGCACAATGCTATTCAAATCATGCAACAACAATACCCCTGAAACCATAATTACCAACTCAGTAAATGAAGAGAGTTTAGGGTTAGGGAGGGGGAAGAACATTAAGCATATTGAAGATTCAACACTAACGCAAGAATAAAAGAAAAGTAAGGGGAGAGATGGGGGGATGAAATAACAAAATATTGGCAGTGTCACTAGTGGACTCAAAACTCTCGCAATTCCCATTAGAAGCACAATGCTATTCAGATCATGCAACAACAATACCCCTGAAACCACAATTACCAACCAACCATCATCGACTGACACCCTAACTGCGCATGGAATTTCCTTAACCTTAAAGAAGTATTATGAGATCCCTGAATAACAACATACCATTAGCACTCCCACCAGACCAATACGCTAAAACGTAAATAGAACCTCAGATTATTAGACCTACAAAGTGGAATGAGATCCCTAAATAACAACAGTCCACACAGGCATCAACAACCAAGATATTATTCACCTATCCTGCAGAAAATTGCAATTGCAGCAGCTACTCCAAAAGCATTTAATATCTATAGTTCAACTTCAACCAAAATCTAGATGTCAATACTGAAAATAGGGCAGTGGAGATTATAACTAAAGGATCCTGACACATTTATCCTCATACTAGATCTAGAGTCCCCTCGTTCCATCTAGATGGTAAGCAGAAGGGGAAAAACTCAAACCAATATCCTGCACAATGGACAACAATGCCCTCTAATTAATCATGCAGTACATTAAGAGCAAAACATTAATCAGCATCCACAACCCAATCGCACCAGGTTCCTCGAACCCCGGTCACTTCAATAAATCCGACGCCATTCAATGGCGCCATTCAACGAGGTAGCCAAGCCCGGTATCCACATGCCAAGCAGAAGAGGGGGGAGGGGGAGGGGGGGCAACCAAACCAATATCCTGCAATGGACAACAATGCTCTCTATTTAATCACGCAATGACATTAAATCGGCGTCTATAGCCCAATAGCTCAAGAGGCTTAATTAACCATCAATAAGTCTGCTCATAAAAGACTGTAAACCAACAGAAAGTTGGAAACAAAAACAATTCCCCACAAGCAGTCTTCTCCAAGTGCAATAATCGTGACACCTTTCATCACCTGAAATTGGCAAGTAAAAATGGTCTACAATTTTTGACAAAGGGGGAGGGAGCAGTTACTTTAGATTGAGGCAAATTCAAGATTCAACACATACACCAGGGTGGGGGGAGAATGGGCAGATGGTGGAGAAATACTTCAAATAGCAGTAATTCTTGAACTCTGGAAACATCTTTCAATCCCCTAAAGCAGTATAATACGATTCAACACAACCAACCAAACCATCGCCCCAACCAAAATAAATAAATAGTATTTGCAATCCCCCTAAAAAAATAAATCATTAAGGGAAGCAGATGCTGTACATAAATAAGGCAAACTGAAGTCTCAACACTTACCCTAGATCCTTTTGTTTTTGTTGGTTTTTTTTTTTTTTGAGAGGGAAGGGAGGGCTGGTGGGGGTGGTTAATGATTAGGAGATGGTGGGAACAAGTATACCATACCAATCACACAAACACACTGAGACAGAGATCCAGACCTGTGCAGTGGCATATGACATCTAATGAGCTTATAATGGCAGCAAGATTTAAAAAAAATAAATAAATAATGAAAAAAGAAGCTGATACCACTAATACTAATGTAATCTAATAGAAGTAACAGCACTTGCAGAATATATCACTTGCAGAATACATCACATCAACTTCAGCAGCGGCCACTCTAGTAATGTTCCAATCCATGTTCCTGGTTCACTCATGATTTTCAAAACAACAGACGTAAAAAATCACCATCTCGACTGGAGAAAAAATGTTGTACACTTGTACATCAAAAAAAAAAAAACAATGCTAGAAACACCATCATGTCGACAGGAGACATAGTGTTATACCTCAAAAAAACACTGATACTGTGTTTTTAACCTCAATTAAGTTCCATTAAGGTCCATATTATGTCGTCCCAACTCACACGTAACCAAAAATCTGAGAACTGAAAAGTAACAGATGGCAAAACTCACAACAAAAACATTAGCTGATACAAAGCTATATGATAGCACCCAATTTTTCCGATTCGGCAAACGATCCAAAAACGCTCCACCAATTCCTGCACAGATTGGAAACTGCAAAAAAAATTATATTCCACATCATCAATATGCAAAGCTGTGTAGCTCCAAAAAAAAATAAAAGTAATTCCTGCAATAGTTGACCTCACAGTGTTCTAATATTAAGATCTTTTCTTCACTTGCCATGCGTAAACCACAGTCAACAAGACAAAGTGCCGACAATGTCCAAACAAATTGAAACAGAGCTATTAGACCCCCAATTTAGTCACTCAAGCAAATGACCACAAACCAAAGGAATAATCACAAAGCCAAAGGAAAAAATGGATAAACCACCATTTATGCGTCCAACACCAGGAAATAATTTCAATTATTCACAAAATTCCACCACCACACATAATTTCAAAAAACATAAGAAGAAGAAGATTCACCATTTAAAGCAAACAAATTACAAAACTAGGAAAGAATTTCAATTATTCATAGAATTCCATAGCTGTCTGTAATAATACCGTAGCAGCAACAAAGACAAATTAAACGGGCCTGATTACCATAAAGAGCTACATCCATCCAAGAAAACACAAGGGAAGAAAAATCAATGAGTTAGAAATCAAGGGTATCATGAACTAATGTCCACCAACTTCAAATAAACTATCATCAAGTTTATTAAAAATATATCATTTTAATATTTAACAACTAAAATGCCCTTACATTCTTAAATCAGTTCATTTTTCAAAAGACAAGTACATGACTTTGACACCGAATTTCATGAAATAAGAAACAGTTGCAAAAAAAAAAATTTAAAACTTTAAAATTCAATAACTTGGAATTTATAAATCCATTTTTAATAAAAATTATATATTTGAATTCTAAATATCGAGATCTATCAAACAAGATCCATATTCAATATGAAAATCTGAAAGAAAAAAAAATCATTCCAAAATTATAAAATTCCATCAATGAAAGTGTAAATTTTACACTTTTGCAGGAAAAAAACTTAGTCGCAACTCAAAGTGTAAAATTGTATACTTTTCAAAAACTGTACAATTTCACAATTTTATAAAAAAAAATTGAGAAAAATTCTCTAGCCATATGTTGGATACTCAAAATTGACTTTTAAGATTGTTGAAAATTGTAAAAATATTATATTTTTAAAGTATGGGTAATTAAAAAACTCACTGGTTGTGAAAGTGTAAAATTTCACACTATATCTCAAAAGTATAAAATTTCACAGTTTGTGCATTGGCTAATATATTTGAAAGTTGGGTATATTTTTATTGAATTATTTGTACCAATACATATGTATATATATAGGAAAACTGAAAACTACAAATAAGGAAACTACATCAATCAAGCCTAAACATACAAAATTAGGGAATTACAACTAATATTCCTAAAATATATACAATAAATATAGAATACAAAGATATTCTATATTCTTTCACTATACAATAAATATAAAATACAAAGATATTCTATATTCTTTCACAACCTCCCTCAAACTCAAGGGGTTTTGGATTAAAACACCGAAACTTTGCCAAGAAGGAACTGAAAGCGAGCAACAGTGTGAGTCTTCGTGAAGAAATCAGCAAGTTGGAGCACAGTGGAAACGAACTGAAGGGAGATAAAGCCAGACTACATATGGTGACGAACAAAATGACAATCAATCTCAATATGCTTAGTGCGTTCATAAAACACAGTATTGTGGGCAATCTGGATAGCACTTTTGTTGTCACAATAGAGAGGAGTTGGAGAAGACTGACAAACGCCCAAATCAGATAAAAGACCACGAAGCCAAACAATTTCAACTGTAGCATGTGCCACAGCACGGTACTCAGCCTCAACAGTGGAACGGGCAATAACACTTTGCTTCTTGCTTTTCCAAGAAATAAGAGAATCACCAAGAAACAAGCATAGACCAGAAGTAGACTTGTGATCAGTGACATCACCAGCCCAATCAGAATCAGCATAAGCAACGAGTTTCAAAGAGGAAGTAGAAGATAAAAGCAAACCCTGATAGATAGTACCACGAAGATAACGCAGAATTCGAACCAATGCAGCCCAGTGTGGGGAACGAGGAGCAGAGACAAACTGACTGATAATATGGACAGCATAGGCAAGATCAGGACAAGTGACAGTGAGGTAGACCAAGCAGCCAACAAGTTCCCTATACAAAGTGGGATCATCCAAAAGGACACCATCAATAGAATTCAGTTTCACATTCAGCTCAATTGGAGTGTCAGAAATCTTAGAATCGGGCAAGCCAACCTGATGAATAACCTCATTAGCATACTTAGCTTGTGAAAGAAAGTAGCCCTTGGGAGAGTAGGCCACTTCAATACCAAGAAAATATCGCAAAGGACCCAAATCCTTCATTTCAAAGGTGCGAAACAAATGCTACTTAACGAGAGTGATGGCAAAAGAATCAGAGCCAGTGATGATCATATCATCCACATACAATAATAAAACAACAAGGCAGATTCATAAGCACTGGAAAGGAAACCAAGCTGAGTAACAGCTATCTGAAAGTGGTCATACTAGGCTCGTGGAGACTGTTTCAAACCATAAAGGGCACGACGAAGACGACACACCTGACTAGAAGAATGAGGCAGTCCTAGTGGAGGACGCATATAGACTTCCTCTATAAGATGGCCGTTAAGAAAGGCATTCTTAACGTCCATTTGATAGAGGGGCCATGAGTGAATAACAGCAACTGATATCAATGTACGGACAGTTGTCATTTTGGCAACAGAGGCAAATGTCTCCTCATAGTCAAGACCATATTCTTGAGAGAATCCCTTAACAACAAGTCGAGCTATGTAACGCTCAAGAGAACCATCAGAGTTTGTCTTGACTTTAAAGACCCAGTTACAGCCAATCAGATTTTTACTAGCAGGCAAAGACACTAACTCCCAAGTGAAGGTCTTTTGTAAGGCATCCAACTCTTCAGCCATAGCCTGGACCCAATGAGGATGCTAACAAGCTTCCTTATAAGATTGTGGTTCTGAAAAAGAGTGAATAGCAGACAAGAAAGTACAGTAGGAAGGAGAGAAACAAGTGTTAGAAAAACCAAGCAGTTTTACCGATGGCTGGCAATGGCGAAGACGCCGAAGAGGATATCGGCGGGGAGCAGGATCAGTGTCTTCAGAAGTGGAAGGAACAGGGAGAGAGATATCTGGTGGGGGAACTGTGTTGCAACGAGAGTAGACAAGTAAGGGAGGAGACGAAAGAGGACTAGTTGACTCAGTAGTGACTATAGGTCTAGTGGCTTCAGGGGGGACTGTAGAACCAGTGGGTCCAAGAAGAGACTCAATAGTGACTGTAGAGATATATACTCATCCGAAGGCACATCAGAAGGAAAAGGATCAATGTGAGTCAAATCCTCTTTGGAGACAGTAGCAGTGGTAGGAGGTAGCTGAAAGTAAGCCAATCGTTCAAGAAAAGCCACATGGCGAGAGATATAAAGACGACGAGAAGTAGGATCGTAGCAACGATAACCTTTTTGGGTTGAATTGTACCCTAAGAAGACACAGAGAACAGACCTGGCACTCAATTTGGTTCTATCTTTCCGAGGGAGTAGAACAAAGCAAGCACACCCAAAACACAAAGAAGAGAGTAATTAGGTACTTCAGAATACAGAGCTTCAGAAGGGGAATGACCAGAAAGAAGAGGAGTAGGCATTCGGTTTAGAAGAAAGGTAGCAATAAGAACAGCTTCACCCCAAAAAGGTGCTGGAACAGAAGCAGAAAGAAAAAGAGATCGCGCAGTGTCAAGAAGATGACGGTGTTTGTGCTCAGCCCTACCATTTTGTGCAGGAGTATCGGCACAAGAAGATTGATGAATAGTACCTAATGAAGCCATGTATTCACAGAGTTCTGTTTTAAAGTACTCCCTACCCAAGTCAGACCAGAATACTTTGATAACACACCCAAACTGAGTGGAAATCATGGACTGAAAATCACGGTAAATTTGGTAGAAATCAGACTTATGTTTCATAAGAAAAGTCCAAGTGTAACAAGTACAGTCATCAACAAAGGAAATATAATAAGCAGAACCACCTTTGGTAGAAACAGGAGAAGGTCCCCAGACATCAGAGTGAACTAAAGAGAAAGGTGTATTAGAAATTGAAGTACTTTTATTAAACAGTAAAACTGTCATTTTAGCAAGTTTACAACCGCGACACTCAGTAAGTTCACTAAGTGAAACTTTACCCAAAAGACCAAACTGAACTAAAGATCGTAAACGATCAACAGATAAAATGACCTAACTGCGAATGCCATAAGTAAAACTAACTAGATTGAGAGTCTAACTGAAAAGAAGAAAGAGCAGATGAAGAAACAGTACAAGAAAGATGTAAACTTTCCACCACATATAGATCCCCAACTCTACGCCCGATCCCAATCTGCTTCTTGGACAACTGATCCTGCACAGTACATACAGAAAAAGAAAAAATGACATCAAAACAAGAGTCATTAAGTTGACTAATGGAAAGGAGACTAACAGATAAATGCGGAACATAAAGAACAGAAGGAATTGTCACTGCAGATTTGTCTGAGGGTAAAACAAAACCAATGGATAAGACAGGAATGTGAGATCCATTGGCAGCACTAACAATAATGGAAGGAGGAGGTGGGATATAGTTGTGTAATAAAGAAAGATAGGGAGTCATATGATGGGAAGCACCAGAATCAAAAATCCAGACTAGGTGAGAGATACCTATGGAAGACCCAAGCAAACCTGAATGAAGAGATAGGGTAGAAACAGAAGCAGAAGACTGGGTGGCAGAAGACACAAGGTGCTGGAGCTGAGCAATCTGAGCACTCAACGAAGCAATATCAAAATCACTAGTTGAAGAAGATGTTGTGTAGGCTGCTGGAGACTGAGAAGTATGCGGAGCAGGGACTCGTAACTGTGTGGAGAACGACTGAGAGGAAGTGGGCGGACGTCCCTTCTTGGGACAATTATACTTCCAATGGCCCTTCTGATGACAAAAAGCACACTCATCTGAGGGTAGTGAGACTCTCTTAGGCTTTCCAGTGGGCTGAAGCGAATTAGCAGGAGGAGTGGGCAGTAGAGCTGGCTGTGTAGGAGCTAAAAAGATAGAAGGAGATAAAAACTGACTACTTGTCTTCAGTCGGGTTTCCTCAAAAAGAAGTTCACGAACAATAGCATCCACAGAGGGAAGAGGAGACCGGTGAAGAATGCCACCACGAATCGCCTCAAATTGAGGAGAGAGGGCAATTAAGAACTGTACTAAACGGCCATCCTCCCGAAACTTCAGATAATCATCAAATACACTTATGCTAGAGGGCTCCATCATAGCAAGCTGATCCCAGAGACCTGTCATCTCAATATAGAAATCTGGAATAGACTCGTCTCCCTGACGGCCACCCTGAATGACTGTCTCCAACTCATACCGTTTGGTAAAGTTGGACTGCTGATAAACACCAAGTAAGTACGTCCACACCTCATTTGCCGTGGAATACTTAGAAAACATCATCCCAATCCGGTCATCCACAAAGTTGTGGAACCAAGTCAGAATCTGAGCATTGTCACAATCCCAAGTTTCACATGCAGCCTCATACCCCTCTTTCTTGGAATCTGATGGACGAAGGATGGAACCAAATACATAACCTCACTTTTTGCGGCCAAGTATAAAATTTTTCATAACACTAGCCCAATAAGTGTAATTGGCACCATTGAGTTTGCAACTAATAGCATGAATTTTATCCTCAATTATGGTAATGTAAGTTTAATAACAATTGAGGTATTCTGAATTAACTGTAATTCTAGGGACAAACTGTAATAAAGAGAAAAAAGAAAGCTACGGCTGCTGGGTAATTGCGGCAGTAAGCTGCGGCGCAGGGAAAAAAAAAGAAAAAAAAAAAAGAGGGGGCTGTGGCGCAGGGAAAAACAAAAGAAGGCGCTGGAAAAACTAAAGGAAGTGGCGCAAAAGAAAAAGAAGCAATAGGGCCTGAATAGAAAGAAAGAAAAAAAAAAAAAAAAAAGCAGTAGCGGCTGCGGCTTGGAGAGAGAACGGCTGGGAAGAGAAAACAGAGAAAGAAAAGAGGCTGCTGCGACCTAGAGAATGCTACGGCAGGAAGAAGAGAAAATCAAAGGGAAGGAAGCTGTAAACTGTTTGAACCAGAACCAGCAAGGGTAAATTAAACCAGAGAAGAATCAGACCAAGGAGGGAGAACCTCTAATACCATGAAAGTTGGGTATATTTTCATTGAATTATTCGTAACAATACATGTGTATATATAGGAAAACTGAAAACTACAAATAAGGAAACTACATCAATCAAGCCTAAACACACAAAATTAGGGAATTACAACTAATATTCCTAAAATCTATTCCTAAAATATGTACAATAAATATAGAATATAAAGATATTCTATATTCTTTCACTATACAATAAAAATAGAATACAAAGATATAACCCAGGATCCCTTAAACCCTACATGCTCCAAGCCGCAGCCTTTTTCCTCTGTTTTTTCTCTTTCTAAGCCGCAGCGCCTCTTTTGCTTTTTTTTTTTCTTTTTTTTTCCTGTCGTAACGTCCTCCCCAGCCGCAGTGTCCTCTCTCCCAAATCTCTGCCAATCTCTTTTTTTCTTTTCTTCTCTGCCGTAACACCTTTTTTTTCTTAAACTTACATTACCATGACTGAGGATAAAATTCATGCTATTAGTTGCAAACTCAATGGTGCCAATTACACCTATTGGGCTAGTGTTATGAAAAATTTTATACTTGGCCCCAAAAAGTGGGGTTATGTATCTGGTTCCATCTTTCGTCCATCAGATCCCAAGAAAGAGGGGTATGAGGCTGCATGTGAAACTTGGGATTGTGACAATGCTCAGATTCTAACTTGGTTCCACAACTCTGTGGATGACCAGATTGGGATGATGTTTTCTAAGTACTCCACAACAAAGGAGGTGTGGACGTACTTACTTGGTGTTTATCAGCAGTCCAACTTTGCCAAACGGTATGAGTTGCAGACAGCCATTCAGGGTGCCCGTCAGGGAGACAAGTCTATTCAAGATTTCTATGTTGAGATGACTGGTCTCTGGGATCAGCTTGCTATGATGGAGCCCTTTAGCATAAGTGTATTTGATGATTATCTGAAGTTTCGAGAGGATGGCCGTTTAGTACAGTTCTTAACTGCCCTCTCTCCTCAATTTGAGGCAATTCATGGTGGCATTCTTCACCGGTCTCCTCTTCCCTCTGTGGATGCTATTGTTCGTGAACTTCTTTCTGAGGAAACCCGACTGAACACAGGTAGTCAGTCTTTATCTCCTTCTATCTTTTTAGCTCCTGCACAACCAGCTCCTCTACTACCCACTCCTCCTGCTAATCCGCTTCAGTCCACTGGAAAGCCTAAGAGAGTCTCACTACCCTTAGATGAGTGTGCTTTTTGTCATCAGAAGGGCCATTGAAAGTATAATTGTCCCAAGAAGGGACGTCCACCCACTTCTTCTCAGCAGTCCTTTATTCAATAACATAAGCCTTAAAAACTGCTTGAGAAAAAATAATAAATTGATGACTAATATATTATGCAATAATAGTTTGTGAAAAACAGGACATTCAAAATGAATCATGATCTGCGAAGGAAAAATATTGATTTCAAAATGTTAAAAAGTAAACTTTACAATGGTTTAAAATGAATTGGTCTATAACCCAAAAATGTTAGCATTCCAATTTGACTTAACTTTTATACAACTTTGCAAACCACATAATATAACACCTAAACTTTTATTTTCTTTTCTTTTCCCATTTTCCTTCCTCTCAACAACCAAATAGAGACCAAGTATAATATGGATCAAAATTACCTAGACGTTGGGTTGAAAGTGGTTGGCAAGAAGGATGGAATACACTAAGACATGTATTGCAGATCCAACATTGTGATAGATCACGCTGTCACTGTTAGGATGTGTGCCCTCATATCCAAGACATTTTATTATTATTTAATAAATTTGATTTATTATTGAGTTTCATATTACCACATGTTTAGATGTTGCTTTATATTATACCATGAGATGATTAGCCCTTGAATTGTCATTAGGAGTGGTTCATGTGTATAAATTTCATTTATACACAGGAGATATGAACTGCTTATATAGACAATTCTAGAATTGTTCGCGACTATTGATAAGACTGGACATCTTATCTGTAAAGCTATAATATAGTTAACTATTATGTGATAAGGTAGTTTATCTCAACCATCGGAGTAGTGGACACTAAGTTATTATATTGGTGTATTTGGAATACACTGAACTGGATTACTATAAAAAAACACATCATTTGGAACCGTCACCTTTAATAAGTTTCTTATTCACTATTCGCAGTAAGCTCTTAATCCTGAGAGGATAATAAACTCAAGTACTGAATAGTGGGATGACTTTGAGTTATCAATGAGTGAGATCTTTTAGATCAACACCTTGGTATCTTAGGAAGTCATTATTTAAGCTGTGGGAACACATATTCTCAAGATGAAATCTACACTATATATTAAAGAGATGGATATCACATTTGTGCTAATTCAATGGGTTAATCACTGAAATCCGGATCCAGTCTTTTCAGTAAATTGTTTATTGAAATGATGACCAATTACAAGTGATTAACAATTATTGAATTAGGTTCTTAAAATAATTAGAGAATTAATTTGACAGTATAATCCTAATTATTAATATCCATGTAGAGAGGCCAACTGCAAAAGTATAGTGTATATGGGTTTACTCTATTCTACTAAGTTAAAGTACAATTTCAATTATATAGTGGAGTTAATTGAAATTAATTAGTCAATTGAAATCAATTATGAGATAATTAAGATTTAATTGACAAATATTAGCTAACTTAATGGGACTCACTAGATCCCTTCTCTTGCCCTAATTAAGCCCTATATATATGATATGTAGGGAGTCGTATATCATAAGTTTTTGTGCTAGACAAAAATAAGAGGCAACCTACTCTCATGTGATACGGTTTGGCTAAGGGAAAAGAAGAGAAGACCTAGAGGAGAAAAATAGGGAAGATTACATCAATCTCTTCAAGAAGTCTTCTTCAATAATCAAGATTATCAAGAATAAGGTAATTCTAACCCTCTTTTCAAGATTGTATGATTTATGTAAAGAAATAGATCCAAATAGATTTTTGAAATCGCTTCCGCTGTGGTTACAAACCCAACAGTCACCACCACCACCACCTAAAGCCAAAACCACAACTCATTGCCACAACATAACCCACTCATTGCCACAACATAACCCACCCATGGCCACCAACACCAATCATAGAGAGTTTTCGCAATTAAAACAAATCTCATAATTAAAATGCATCACATCCAGGCTATTATCTTAACACGCACATGTATTACCATCGTCAAAGCCAATGGCCACCACCATGAGCAAATCGACTTTGATCTTCTCTTATTCTCCTCCTTCCATGGCTTCTCGATGAATGGAATCATGTTGACGCCGACATCCACTGCCATTACCAGATTGGAGGTTGCATTGCTCGTGCGCGGCGGCTCATGGCCATTGCCGCCCTCGAATCCGTGGCCTCCCACCAAAAAATCGTTGAACACGCTAGTCGAAGCTAGACCTTTGAGATTTGCACCACTATGAAGGCTATCAGCTTCCCCAAACAACTGGTAACAAAGTCGATGTAGGTTGATCGAAGCGTAGGAGTGGATAGATGAGGAAAGATAACAAACAGAAGCCAAAGAAATTGGGGGTCTCACGAGAGACTATCGAAATTGAAGAGATAAATAAGAGTAATTTAGCCATTAAAAATAATATATAGTTGCCACATCACCAATATTAGACCTGGGATTATAATATTTAAAAACTCAGGAACTTTTGAGGTTAATGTATCTTTCCCCAGACCTTAGACTTTAAATATTTATTTTCAGGGACCTATCAATAATTAATTCTTTTAAATAAAGAAACCGACAACCAAAAGATTGAATAAGAGAAAAATTAAAAAAATAAAAACAGAGATAAAAGATAAATAGAATGACGAAATTGAAAAGGAACTCTAAGCTAGTCCATTAGTTAATTTATATCTTTAATTCCATTCTCAATGTAATGTAATGCATCGGGATGTGCCGATTTTGAAAATCACATAACACCACCACCCATGGTAGAGTAGAGAATTTACTAAATGAGCTTAAATTAACTCATCACAAAATTATAACAATTTTTCAAGTAATACAATATGAAAAAAAAAATGGTGATGATAACTAATGGAACTAGTGATGTACTTGTCGGCAACTTTGATAATGTACAACTTCAGAACCTTAATTTGAAATTAATCCTGTAAGGATTATACTAATATTAACCATTGTGACATAATGATACTGAAAGATGTTATTAGACCTGTATTGTGATTAACGATGATGGAAGTTGTACTTGAGATGATCTTATTAATAGATGTTTAAGTTTATTAGATGAGTTGCATATATATAGCTTCCACGCATGTTAAAATAAAAGAAAAAATTTATTGTCTTGTGCAATTCAATTGATTTTGTACGTCATGTCTAGGTGACAGTGTCAATCATTGCCTTTAACCTACAAATGGTGGGTTTCAGATTGTGACAGTAGGCAATAAAGAATTGGGTTTACTATTATTTATTAGGGTAACTTACAACATGTGGGCTAAGTTTAATCAAATTTGTTGGCTTTGAATTGGGCTCGGATATGTTTAACTCTGACATGGGTTGATAGGTTTAGTACATGGAACTTACATTTTGAATAGTGGGCTTGGGCCAAAACAATCAAGTTGTAAAATTAGTGAGTGGAATTAAGCCACAAATGTGTGTGTGTGTATATATATATATATATATATATATCAACTATATTAATATATAATATTAAAATTAGTGACTCAAGTAGAGTCTGGGAGTCATTTCATTCTCGTAACGGGAATGAGTGCACCGCAAGACAAGTTGCTCATTCACCTCGTAGCGGTGGCATGTCTTTTTGTATTTGTTCTAAACTCTTACTTTTTCCCATTTATCTCTTTTCAAAATTCCCCATCTTCTACTCTCTATCTCTCCCTCAATTCTCATTAACGATATGTCCATCCATTCCACTAATCGTGATAACCTTTAACGGTTTGTATTTTAAAATTGATTGTAGGTCTGATAATGGTGATATAGATTCATCACTAATTGTGATAACCTTTAATGCTTTGTGTTTTAAAATTGATTGTAGGTCTGATAATGGTGATAGATTCATGGTTAACTTCAAATGGGGCAAGGGAATAGTTGATTTAAGGGGTCAAGCAATGCCTCGTAACAAAAATTTTACAAAGAACAATTGGTACAACTGTAAAGAATTTTAGAGCTTTATAAACTTCATCGGACCTTTTTTTTTACGACAATATATATATATATCTTCTTTCAATTTTCTCTTCATATAAGATTAATTGAAGATGATGTCAAACGATACTTTATTTTTAAGTTTAGTGTATGGATGGTATAGAGAGGTGGTGGTTGCTCATGCATAGTTTATGATTTTCATTGATATTAAATGGAAAAAGTTAATAGTAGAGATTATCGATTTATATCTCTATTCTAATCCGCAATGTAATGTATTGTATTAGGATGTGCTTTCGAAATCACATAATGACAACATATTGGGAATATAATTCAATTAGGAATATAAATTGGATTGGAGTTCTTTAACATTTTTCATATAAAAATAGTAAGGTCAACAAGGTCCATACAAACTTGACCGACAAAGATCAAGGATTTCCCCTCCAGAGGGACGCCTCCGGTATAGGCATCTAGGAATACCTCATCCCCAATCTTGAAGGTAGTCCTGAAAGGATAAATTACTCCATCTCCTGTGGCAGTGCCATTAGATTGAGGAAAGATATTGAACGGAAGCACGGGAACAAGCAACGGATTACTTGCTAAAGGAATGCTTACCGAAGGGCATACCCCTATGTATGTATACTACTGCCAGCCTTTCACTCCTCAAGTCAGGAACCAAGCTACAATAATACAATCATAGATTAATACTGAGCACTTGGCCCACTTTATAATGAAATAATTTTCATTATTTTTGGACAAGATTCATATCTAGCCTCATTCCTTGTTTTTCTTTTCTGTGTTGTTTCCTCTTTCCATTCTACCCAAAAAAAAAAAGAGCTCTTAGCAATTTGTTTCTTTTCCTTTTTTTCCTTTACCTTCTAAAAATAAATGTGAAATATATAGATTTAAATTTATTGAAAAGCTCATGTAACACAAAATATATTATACATTTTGTCAACGATAATGTTACATTACCTTAAAGATTATTAAAACAAATTTTCAAAATTTGAGCGTAGAACATCCGTAATTTTTTAACTTTTTATACAAAATTTTAACTTCAAATAATACATAATATATTGGTAGTAGTGCTTTAAATGATGTTTATATAATTAAGTAATCAAAACTTTTATATTAATAGCTATGTACAATAGGTGAAACGAATCCAAATTTTCATTTATATGAGATAGGAACGAGCCAAACTTTGTGATCAAGATCTTAACTGTACCAAGCGGACATTGTTATCTGATTTGTTTTGACCTCTCGTTAACATTGATTTACATATCTTATAATAAGTACACGACACTAAAGAGAGAAGAATAATTACAACATTTACACTTCACGTGTCATTAAATATACAACATGAATTACAAGACTTTTAACACTTCATACACAAAACATATTCCTAATTTTTTGAATTCCTGAAGATATGTAAAATAATACTCGAATCCAAATTAGGTAGGAAAAACCTTCTCTTACTGAAACCGATCATATATGCAATTACATTAACAACTCAACCTGACCTAAATTTGTTGGTAACAATAATAAATTCCATTTAAGGAATCCAACACACAGACCATTAGACACAAAACACCAACTCCCTCGAGAAAGCCAGCAACAACCCATGTATTCTACCAATCTCCTGAACACTGATACCATTTCAAAAGTTACCCTTTAACAGCATGACATTTTACAAAGACAAAAAAGTATGCAAACATTAGTATAATAATTACAGAAGCTGAAAAGATGGCAGGGAACCAAACACAAGAGTGAAGGATCACACACGGTACAGAGCTGGTTGGGGCAGGCATTCCAACAGCAATTATCAAAATACATCCTTTTATCTAGGCTTAATATGAATTTCAAGCAACAAAAATGAAGTCCCAAAATCATCTCTCCTATGGGAGATTGGGGAATTATAATTAGACAAGGTTTCCCCAAATGCCCTCTTTGAGACACCTAAATGATGGTGACAATGATGATCTACAAATTTTCATCAAAAAAATAACAAATGCAATAAAGCACAAACTATAGTCCACTCATTGCATCAACTCCTTGAAAGGAGGAAGAAAAAACAAGAACAGCAGTGCCTTCTTTGAGACACCCGAACAATGGTGATTGATGATCTACAAATTTTCATTAAAAAAAATAACAAACGCAATAAAGAACAAATTTCTAAGTCCCTAACAATACAAACATGTCGATCATTACTCCGCAAGCATGTTGGATATCCAAAACAGTCCAAACATCAACTCATCAACATAAATAATAGAAAAATAGTTGAAGACATGATAGCAAATTGCAAAAACGGCAGAAACAATATAATCTGCACTGCAGTTCCAAAAAAAAAAAATCCCTAATAACAGACGAACAAATAAAGATTTCTATGGATAACCAGAAACGAGGACTATCCATTGTCCAGGCGCAGAACATGATAACAATTGCAAAACGGCATGAACAATATAATCTGCACCACAGTTCCAAAATAAAAGAAGAAGAAAATCCATATAAATAACAGACAAACAAATAAACAAAATGTATGGAAAACCAGAAACAAGGACTATTCACTGTCCAAGCAGCAGCAGGTATCGTCAGTATATTGCTATGTCATCTTTCCACTCAATTCCTGGACTGCAAAGAATAAGAAGCAAAGAACCAGGAGAATCTTCACTGAAATCAAGAAAATAGGTAAAATTCACAATTCACCATATATATTGCAGGTGTGCTCTAAAGTTCTGCACCAGGATTTTCTTTTTGGTCCATTAACCTGAAAACAAGAAGTATATTGCCAGAAGCAAAAATGGAAAAAAATAGATTAGGTATCTTACTATAGAGCAGTGATGATAAAAAGTAACAACAGAGCAGAAGCAAATATCAGGATCCTGCATCGAAGAATACCACATACACCGTGAATATTCTCCAGATTATGAATGAAAAAGCAGCCTCATGCAGCAATCAATCAGACAAAGAAAGCACAGAAAAAATCTTCATGACATGCCATACATCATTTGTGAGGTGGAAAGAGGTTTAACATGCCATGAACTAGCAATAACATAATGTTACAAGCTTAGAACTCCATTCACTTCTTCTAAAACTACACGACAAAACCCCTTATGAGCCAAACACAAAATTGGTAATTGGACAGATGAGGGAAAAAAGAAAAGCTCACATATCAATCCATTTTTTCCCCTTCGGTAAGCCCATCATAAATTCCAACTCACTCCCATAACAAAAGAACTTCAAAATGCACACCCAAAGGCCACCACCAAAACAATCTTCAAAAAAAGAGCTTAAACAAAGGAGAAATTGAAAAAGAATTCAATTGCCACACCATCTCATCTGTAGCTTTCACGTTCTCTCAGCAATAACATAGCATAACAAAGTTCAATTAGATGAGCAAACCTCCTCATACTCTCTATGCAACCAAGAAACAACTTAAAACATACAGAATTAACTTCAATAACCTCGTACTCTCAATGCAAGCATAGTCAGATAAGACATAAACCCATGACAACTAAAAAAGTGAATACTACAAGCGATCACTAAATAGTAAATCCCAGTACCGATCGCAAAGAAGAGTGCAACATATTAGTATAAAGCATTAAACAATAAGAAGAATAAAATAATTGACCAGAGATGCCAATCACCAAAGATAAACCTGCACATCACCTCAAACCTCCTCCAAAGTGTAACAAGAAATCAATCAGGTGCTAAAATACTTGCACAATTAGTTTTATATTTTGGAGGAGAAAGAGGGGGGGGGGGGGGGGAGGTTGCACAAATATAGTCAAATTGAAGTTTCAACAACACATCCTCCAAAAACTCCTCCAGAGGCAACAAAAAATCAATCGGGTGCTAAAAAATTTGCACAATCAATTTTAATATTGGAGAGAGTAAGGGCGAATGGGGGAGGAAGTAGCACATAGATAGTCAAATTGAAGGCTCAACACTAGTGCCAGAATGTAGGAAACATGAAAAGATAAGAGAAAATAATTTGATGTGGTGATATAATACCAGAAATAGCAGTCATTCTTAATAATCCCGCAATAAAGCACAATGTCGTTTAGTTGCAACTTGCTACTTCCTTGTAAATAATCCCCCTAAAAGCATGATTGCCAACCAATCATAACTGAACACCTGCCTCAAAGAAACCAACACCACTTTACTAATGAGGGTATATAAATCAATACTATAATGACAGCAATACTGCACTCAAAGCTAACAGATGGACCTGCTATAGAGCCTAACAACATATGGCATTTATTCAAATATGAGACCCTACCAAAAATACGTCACACTGACAACAAAAGACCGAAATCATGTTTCCAAAAACCAAATAAATTCACAAGGGTTGCCCCCCCAAAAAAAGATTGCAGATTGAACATGCCACCGAGTTCCACAACATGAGTGTCAACCGCTTTTGCTATATATCCTTTGTTTACATGTTACACAACTTCGAGCAAGAACAAAAGTAAAGACCCAACAACGCCCCAACAATAAAAAATTTGAGGGCTATGACTAGGCCAGTTTTCTGATACAATCATCCACAATCTAGTTCAAGAATGATCCCCTCGAGTATGGAGGGGTGAGTAGAAGGAAAAAAATGTAAATACGTAACTGACTAGAAATCTCTATGATTAATGTGCCACCCAGTTCATATGAGAAAAAGGGTATCATATGATATGCTACTGACTAGAAATCTCTATGATTAATACTAGAGTAATTTAAAAGAAAAAAGAAAAAAGACATCATCAGTCCAGCCTTGCAGGAGCTTCATTTCTTTTGCTCATAATACTACAAACAACAAACAAGTATAGATCCAACAGAAATTCCACAAATAAAATAAAAAATTAAACCACCATATAAATTTGGGTGACTCCAAACGAAAAGAAAGCGAAGAGCTCCAACAAAGGAAAGAAGAAATAACAAAACTAGAAGCAACCCTACGAAGGAAGAAAAGCAACAAAAGCAGGCAATTGGATTCCCATAAACTTTTATCATGCAAGTGCAATGCTAATGCCTCTTTGGGTCACCTAAAATGGCAAGTAACAAGAATCTAAATAGAGCTTCAAAAAAAGGAAAGAAGAAATAACAAAACCAGAAGCAACCCTACGAAGGAAGAAAAACAACAAAAGCAAGCAATTGGATTCTCATAAGCTTTTATCATGCAAGTGCAATGATCATACCTCTTTGGGTCACCTAAAATTAGGGGTGTCAATTTATGATACTACACAATAACACGACTCGAATACGACATGGAGTTAGCGGATTTGGGTTGACTTTAAATAGGTTTGGATCATAAACGGGTTGACACAATTGATACGATTATTAAATTGGTTGAGTTAGGATTGACACGATTAACATGAATAAATATGAATAATTGAAAATATTTTGTATTATAAGTATTAATATATGTAATAATTAAAGTTTTTTATAAGTATGAAAAAAATTTAATATTATTAAATATTATAAGTATTAATTTTTTTTAATATAAAATCTCCATTTTAATTTAATGAAAATAAAAAATAATACATTAAAAGAAGGAGAATAACTCAACAAGTGTATTTATTAAATAAGTTATACGTGTTAAACGTGTCAAAACAGGTTATATGTGTTAATCGTGTTGATTTTAACACGATCTATTTATTAAATGGGATAAACGAGTTGTGTTGTGCTACACATATTAATACGACCCATTTATTAAAAGGGTTACATGGGTCGTGTCGTGTTACACATATAATAAACATGTCGTGTTAGGATCAAAAATTTTGTCACGATTAGTTTAGTCGTGTCGTGTTCGGATTGACCCATCTAATCGAATATCCATACCTCAACACGACACAATTGACATCCCTACCTAAAATGGCAAGTAACAAGAATCTAAATCATAAAGCACCAGACACAAGCTCTCCAGCACTTATATACAGCATAAACACCATACAAAACAGATCATAACTCAACATTTGTATTTTACGAAAAAATCTGATCTAAGAGAAGTTAACTTTCAGAAAAGTTAAAATAGAATATTATCAACAATCTCATTGAAAGTTTCAACCCATTCAGTCGAGCCACAAGTGCTCTAACAGCGTTCCAACCAGTCCTTTATTGAAAATACTACATCTAACAGCGTTCCAACCTATGTCCCTGAACTGTGAAAAATGCAAGAAAAGACTAAAAGCCGGGAACTGAAATCAACAGATGCAGAACCTCACGTTGAAAATAAAACAAATGAATATTGTATGGATTGGGATGCTTATGTCACTACTAATTAGAGGAAAAAAAAAACATGGATGTCATTGTTCCTAGTCCAGGTAGAACATGATCCATATGTATCTTCTCAATGTAAGCTGCAAAGAATAAGAACCAAATGGGTTTCGCCGCGAATCCCAAAATCAAAAATAAATAAATAAATAGAAACACAGTTCACAATGTAGGACTTGTAAAATTTAATTAATTATGGACAAATTATACTAACCTCCCTTAAGATTTTTGACAATTTTGGATAGTTACCCCTCTTGTTTATGAAATTACACTATCAGAAATCTTAAACTGACAGAGTTAACAGGACCAGTTGTTTTACAAATTTACCTTCATATTATAATAATATTTTTTAGTCAAAAAAATTCAAAAATGTGTCTTTCCTTCTTACTTTATCTCTTTTATATATATATATATATATATATATATATTTATAATTGATATTCATATTCATTACACGTAATCTCCCTCCACATTCCTCTGCCCTCTCCGTCCATATCCGTTAAACATCACCAAAAAATTCTATCACCGGCAAACATGGCATTTGTAGCCAAAAGACGACCCACCAATTCTGTCATCATCCATATCAAGTCATTGGCCTCTCTTGCCTCTCATCACACCTCATCCCAATTTGTCAACAAAGGTTCAGGTCTTTAGTTCAAGGAACTAGCGAATACCCTTGAAGTAATTGGACTCGGTAAGGTTGGATATGGCGATGAAAAAAACGATACGGTCAAGATCAAACTCGAGACTTAGCAAGCAACACAACAAATGTTGAGTAAAACCGCTCGGTCCTCCCTCAACCTCTCTTTCTAAACACAACATGTTTGTGTATATCCCCCTCTAAACTTCAATCTATTGCTTGCCCACCCTTCCTAAACACCAGTTTAATACAGACCATCTTCAAATCTCTCTCTCTCTCTCTCTCTCTCTCTCTCTCTCTCTCTCTCTCTCTCTCCATTGACCACCATCAATTAGTTACATCCAAGTTTTCATTGTAAAGCAAATTCTATGTATTAGATGATCATATTCATATATAGAAATGTGTGTAAATCTGATTACATTCTTATAAAATTAGTTAAACCCATTTGATCTTTTTCCTTCTCTCTCTATCCACTGCTCCTCGAAGGTTTTTGTCAAATCGATTTTGTATTTAAGATATGATTTTGTGAACAGCCTATTAGATTTGATTATTTGAAGAAAAAAATCGAGAGAGAGAACACTTAATTTGAGATAGATGGAGATTATGGGTATTCACTATAATCATAAATATATAGCAATTTATACACACACAAAATCACATATATAATCTCAAATTTAAACAGTCGCATCTTGGCTCGATAAAGATGAACCAGCTTTGGAAACTTTCACTCGACTAGAAACCCATCGGAAGAGATTTTGTTAGTAGCCAACAAAGGGTGAAGTCTTGGACCAGTCTTGGACCAGTGGGGTGTGGAAGGATTGGGCATTTGAATTTATTGTGCCAAAATCTTATAGGAATCTCGATTATAATTTCACCAATGTTTTAGAATTTGATTTGAGAACCATGGTTTGCAAAAATTCTCAAACCCAATTGTAATGATAAATGACTTCCTTTCGATCAAAATAGTGAACTACAAAGAACACGCAACAAATAACCAAAGGGACTAAAAAAAACAACAATTATTCACAGTACCACCTAGAATTGTAAAACATAACAAAATTTTACAATGCAAAAGAGAGAACAATTATACATTCAATGGAAGCACTGATTGCTTACAAATAATGCAGTAACTGTTCAAGAAAGGAAAATCTTCACACTGAGCCACCAAACATCCTACAACAAACACCGACACACCCGAAACTTTGAAGAGCGTAACATCATAGAGAATGAAACATTGCCCGACAGCAAGACAAAGATTGTATATATGCAAACACAAATTAATAAACTTGAATGAATGAACTTTTATCACATAGAAAAAGAGTTGGAAGTTCACAGCCTGCTACCTAGCTCGTGATTCTACTCCTTCCTTTATTAGAAAGGTTCACAGCAACAAAGTGAAATAGAACGTATCAATCCAGGTATCAGGGGTCTCACACCCTGTTCTACCCATCAGTGAGCTGCTATTAAACCCCTCTCATCTGAACCATGAATTGCCATCTTATGACTCATCATCAACCAGAGATGAATTTTTTGAAATGAGTCACCCGAGCAAATGACCACAAACCGAAGGTATATTTGCAAAGCCAAAGGAAAAAAATAATAATTCACCATTCAAGGGTCCAACACTAGGATAAAAATTCACTTATTCACAAAATTCCAAGGCCGCCAATCTATAACGCACGGACACTCTATTTTGACTCGAGTTTCCGCGTCGGACACACGAAAAAAGAGTTTCTAATAATTTTTTTTTCCTAAATTTCACACATTTAGGGCACTTTTTTTTTTGTTCTTTTTTGTTTTGGATTTTTTCCTCTTTTTCTCTTCCTCCCCTTGGTTTTTTTCCGGTTTTGCCGATTATATATACACACATAGATGTTCTATGTAATGGTTAATAAATTTGTTTCCAAAATTGAATCATGGATGTTGATTAAATAAAAGGAGATCTTGAATTTTTATTTAATGACTCTGTTATTTTAATAACATTTTTTATAATTTGTGTGCTAATTTTAATTGAAATAACATTATGTTATTATTATATGATCATATAAAAAATTTATATATATTTTGTGTTTCCCTTACATGTGTACGCGTCTTTTTTTTTTTGAAAAATAGCGTGTGCGCGTCCGTGTCCTGTAGTATTTATGCTCTATGTCTGTATCCGTATTTCCGCCTTTAATTCTAGAAATAAAAAAATAAAAAAAATTCACCATCCACAACGTCCAACACAACGAAAGAATCACTTGTTCACAAAATTCCAAAGTCGACAAAAATTCATCATTCACAGCGTCCAACACCAGGAGAAATTTCACTTATTCACAAAATTCAATGGCTACCCTTAATATCCTACTAGGAACAAAGACAGATTCAACGGAGCTGATTACCATAGAGAACTACATCCACCCAAGAAAACACAAGCAAAATCAATGAGTTAGAACTTAGAAATCAAGTGCAACATAAGCCAATGTCAACCAACCTCAAATAAACTATCAATTTCCAGAACAGGAACATCACTATAAATGTAAAACGAATCCAACAAACCTTTACTCTGGTAGGATCCAAGAGAATGTTGCTAACAAATACTACGCTTTCCCTCAAATCATCGATCCACATCCCGACATCGAAGAAGTCTTGTGGAATGCAAATATTATATAACCTAAAATCAGCTCCAAACACAAAAATCCAAGTGAGGCAAATAACACATTATCACCCAAGAAAGTGACAATCTTCTGTAACCATCCACCAATAATCCAAAATATACCTTCCGCGGTGAATAAATATCATCCTAAGAATATCAATAAACCACTGGTCCTTGCCAATAACCACCACCACAAGAAAAAAAATATTTCTGATGTTAAAGATCACACTAATAAAACAAGAGTCATTCCCAAAACTGATGCATGAATGTCTTCTCCCTCCCAGTAAGGACCATAGAGGAAACTTGGAACAACCATCTTCCCGAATGCTCATCAATCTGCTAAACAATCAATAATCATAACCAACCAAACTCAAGATCTTTATAGTCTAATCAGCATCAACCAACCAAATAATATCTCAAGTTAACTAAGAGAAACCGCAAGCCCTATATCCAAAAGAAATTAAATCATCCTTCAGATTCTTCCATTAGAAATCTAATGCCATGTTTTTTAAAGAAATAACCAGAACAACCAAAAATTAAAGCCCCAAAGCCTTCAAGAGAGTCAAAGGGGCAGTTATTGCACATACACCAGATTGGGAAAACAAGAGAAGAAAAAGAAAACAAACGGATGCAGTTATAGCACATAATAAAGAAAAAAATGAAGATACAACACCAAAACCAGAACTGAAAAGGAAGAGGAATGCCGAGGAGATGGTGGGGCCGACAAAGCGAGAGAGATGCAGACACGGAGCTCGAAGTAGACTAGTAGTTCAGCCACCTAGTCCTGCAGCAGGTGCTCCAACAAAACTTGCTATAGACTACTTGTCCAGATGTAACAGACACTCCGAGCAGGAGATGGAGAGACCCAACAGCTTCCCTACATACAGAGATTGGAGATATTGTAATTATCTGATTTTCTGATATCTCGATCCTCAAACTGGTTCAAGAAGGGTCCCTAATCAAGTCTCATATGGTCAGGTAAGTGGAAGATTCATTAAACTGTGAAATGTTACAAACTGCAGATTATCCAAGATGGAGCAATTGAAGAAAAAAAGAATAATCACCGTGCAATCAAACCCATACAAGTGTCGCAATGGAAACCTACAAAACAAAACATTATTTATATATATTATAATTCCCCACTAAATGTGCTCTGATTATAGTAACTAGATAGAAGCATATTAACACACTTTCAGAAAAATCAGAAAATTATTTAGGTTCACATTCAGTCAAGAAGCAGCAGCCACTCTTACGTACTTGGTTTTCATATGCTATCATCAGAAACATCTGAAAGTACTAACATCATGCACGAGAGAAGATGCATATCAAAACAAGAGTGCCTTGAAAGAAGGCAAAAATAAGATAAAATATCACGCAAAATCATCATAAACACTATAAATAATTACTAAGAAAATTTAGTGCAGACAACCAAACAAAAAAGGGAGACTTGTCACTCTCTACCCACAGCAGAGAATATTTATGGCAATCATTTCTTAATCCAGGAAGCAGGTGCTCTCAGTTTCTGCAACATATCATCAGCAGAAAATACAACACTTAACACCAGAATGTAAGAATTAAATATCTCCCAAACTCATTAACAATCCCCAAGACCAAAATTACAAACCACAAAACCACAAACATTTCATTAAAATTGAGAGAACAAAACATTAACATACCTCTACCTCCCTTAATAATTAGTAAAATAAAACATTATTCTACCAATCTCACACATAATAAAACAACTCAAAGTTGACAACTGAACCTGCCACGTGGGTACTAACATAGCACCTTAGGCATTTATTACACCCTACACGGATGCCAAGAAATTCTTACAAATAAGCATTCAATTCAGACATAAGAATACCAAAGCAACATTTATTGAACCATAATAATTTACAAGGTGACAACAAAAAAAGAAGAAGATAATAGTGATTGCAGGTTACCCCCCTACATGGGGCAGCTACTGCTGCATGAGGTGCTCCCAACGGTAGTACATATCCTCAACAAGAACAGAAAACAATATTCTCCTGAGCTTGAGTTCTCCAACTGCAATGATCAAGCTACTCCGGGTCCCTTGAAATGGTAATCAACAGATCTAAAAAAATCCAGGCAGGGGGGAATAGATTATAATGCACAAAGATGACAAGCAAATTGAGAATTCAACATTAACACCCAGAAACAAATAGGAGAAATGCAAGTGGGATATAATAACAAAAATTGTAATGGTTCTGGTATTCTCAAGCAGCACAATGCTTACCTAAAGCAACTTCTGGGTCAACAATTCCCCTGAAATCAACGATTGCCAATATGCCTGGCACAATAATAAACATGCAACTTTCCCAATTGATAATTATTATTTCAATCCCATAGACATTGATACTTAAATTCGACCTGCCTATAGGCCCTAACAGCATGTCGTAATCCTTGAACCCTCCCAAAGTCCCATGAAATTCCTACAAAAAAATCCCCATTGTAGACATCAAGATACAAGGAGAACATTCACAAAGTCCAATGAAATTTAAAGGCGAGGCGAGAAAAAGAAAAGAAAAAATATACTACTTCACCACTGCTTTGTAGCAGCTGCTCCAACAGTACAACTTAGATACCATGGACTCCATGCAACAAAAAGAGATGTTGAACCATATACCTGGAGGAGGACATGGAACAACATTGAGAACTAAAGCCAGACCAAGGGTTCTAATAGAAATATTCTCAATGCTCTCATTGTATCTACGAGGCTAGCAAGCAGCATAAAATGAAAATGCAGACCAATATTAAACACAATTGACTAAAATGATCTCCAATTAATCATGTACTAAAGGAAAAAGCTTAATCACCATGCAACGTTGGTCTCTGCTCGTAATGTACTGGCAAATAAAACACATGCATACAGAGCCAGCAGCAACTCCACAAAGCATCTAACCAAAAACCTCATTCCAGCACATGAAGAACACAGAAGCACAAGCAGTGGAGCAAAGAGCACAGAACAAAAAGATATGAGAATTTTCACCAGACTGTTCTATGACTGTACCTCTTCACATCACACCAACAAATGGAAACTAACAATGAAATATATATTTCAGTAAATGAAGAGTTCAGGGTTGTGGAGGGGGAAGAACATTACGCAGATTGAAGATTCAACACTAACGCAAGAATAAAAGAAAAGGAAGGGGGGAGATGGTGGGATAAAATAACAAAGAATTGGCAGTGTCATTAGTGGACTCAAAAACCTCTCAATCCCCTAAAGAGGCACAATGCTATTCAGATCATGCAACAACAATACCCATGAAACCACAATTACCAACCAACCATCATCGACTGATACCCTGACTGCACATGGAATTTCCTTAACCTTAAAGAAGTATTATGGGATCCCTGAATAACAACATACCATTATCACTCCCACCAGACCAATACGCTAAAACGTAAATAGACAAGCAACAAATACTTTAACCTCAGATTATTAGACCTACAAAGTGGAATGAGATCCTTAAATAACAACATTCCACAGACGTCAACATCCAAGATATTGTTCACCTATCCTGGAGAAAATTGCAATTGCAGCATCTGCTCCAAAAGAATTTACTATCTATAGTTCAACTTCAACCAAAATCTAGATGTCAATATTGTCAATAGGACAGTGGAGATTATAACTAAAGGATCCCGACACATGTATCCTCATACTAGCTCTACAGTCCCCTCGTTCCATCTTGATAGTAAGCAGAAGCGGAAAAAAACAAAACAATATCCTGCACAAATGGAGAACAATCCCCTCTAATTAATCATGCAGAAGATTAATCAGTGTCCACAGCCCAATCGCACCAGGTTCCTCGAACCCCGGTTACTCTGATAACTCCAATGCCATTCAATGGCCATTCAACGAGGTAACCAAGCCTGGTATCCACAACAATGCTCTCTATTTAATCACGCAATGAAATTAAATCGGCGTCCATAGCCCAATCGCTCAAGAGGTTTAATTAACCATCAATAAGTTTGCTCATAATAGACTGCAAACCACCAGAAAGTTAGAAACAAAAAAGATTTCCCACAAGCTTGTCTTCACCAAGTGCAATAATCATGACACCTTTCATCACCTGAAATTGGCAAGTAACAATGATCTCCAATTTCTGACAAAGGGGGAGGGAGCAGTTACTTTAGATCGAGGCAAATTCAAGATTCATCAAATACACCAGGGTGGGGGAGAATGGGCAGATGGAGGAGTAATACTTCAAATAGCAGCAATTCTTGAACTCCGGAAACATTTTTCAATCCCCTAAAGCAGTATAACATGATTCAACACAACCAACCAAACCCTCCCCCCCAACCAAAATAAATAAATAGTATTTGCAATCCCCAAAAACATTAATCATTAAGGGAAGCAGATACTGTACATAAATAAGGCAAACTGAAGTCACAACACTTACCCCAGATCTTTTTTTTTTGTTGGTTTTTTCTTCTTTTCTTTTGGAGAGGGAAGGGAGGGATGGTGGGGGTGGTTAATGGATAGAAGATGGTGGGAACAGGTATACCATACGAATCGCACAAACACACTGAGACGGAGATCCAGACCTCTGCAGTGGCAGATGACATCTAATGAGCTTACAATGGCATCAAGATTTTAAAAAAATAAATAAATGATGAAAAAAGAAGCTGATACCACTAATAATAATGTAATCTAATAGAAGTAACAGCACTTGCAGAATACATCACATCCACTTCAGCAGCAGGCACTCCAGTAATGTTCCAATCCATGTTCCTGGTTCACTCATGATTTTCAAAACAACAGAGTAAAACACCATTATCTCGACAGGAGAAAAAATGTTGTACATTTGTACATCAAAAAAAAAAAAAAACAATGGTGAAAACACCATCATCTCGACAGGAGACGTAGTGTTATACCTCAAAAAAACACTGATACCGTGTTTTTAACCTCAATTAAGTTCCATGAAGTTCCATATTAAGTCATCCCAACTCACACGTAGCCCAAAATCTGAGAACTGAAAAGTAACAGATGGCAAAACTCACAACAAAAACATAACGATCCAAAAACGCTCCAACACTTGCTGCACAGATTGGAAACTGCGTAAAAAATTGTATTCCACATCTTCAATTTGCAAAGCTCTGTGTAGCCCCAAAAAAAAAATCAAAATAATTCCTGCAATTGTTCCTCAGTGTTCCAATATTAGATCTTTTCTTCACTTGCCATGCGTAAACCACAAGCAACAAGACGAAGTGCCGACAATGTCCAAACAAATCAAAACAGAGCTACATGAAAAATCCCTATAAACAAACATAAAAATAAAAAAAGGCATCCTGCACCACTACAGAAGGGGGGGGGTTCCTCATTGTTCATTTTTCAGGCAGCAAGTGCCCCTTCGGTCTTAAGGCTAATTACTTCCTTTCAATCAAAATAGTTCACTGCAAAGAATAAGCAACAAACAACCAAAGGGACTGCAAACAACAATTGGGGGGAAAAAAAAAAAAGAACATAACAGCAGACTGGAAAGAATAACTGGCAGAATTTTGCAATGCAAAAGAGAACAACCAGACTGTCAATGGAAGCACTGACTGCTTACAAATCATGCACCAACCGTTCAAGGAAGGAAGATCTTCACATTAAGCCATAGAACCTTCCCTACGAAAAAAAAAAAACTGAAAGACACTCTGAACCTTGGAGAAAGTAACAACATATAGATTGAAACATCACAAGACAGACAAAGATTATAAAAAACCCGACAGACACTACCAATCTTGGAGAGAGTAACATCATAAAGAATGAAATATCACTAGACAGGCGAAGATTGCATATATGAAGACACAAATAAATGCACCTGAATGAATGGGCTATTATCCCATAGAAAAACAGTTGGATGTTCACGCTGCTGTGTTGATACATTTCTTTCTAGTAAGGTTCACAGCAATGAAGTGAAATAAAACGCATTAATCCAGGAACAGGGGTCTCACACCCTGTTCCACCCATCGGTGAGCTATTAGACCCCTAATTGAGTCACTCAAGCAAATGACCACAAACCAAAGGAATAATCACAAAGCCAAAGGGAAAAATGGACAAACCACCATTTAGGCATCCAACACTAGGAAATAATTTCAATTATTCACAAAATTCCATGGCCACCCATAATTCCAAAAAAAAAGAAATAAGAAGAAGAAAATTGACCATTCAAAGCAAGCAAATTACAAAACTAGGAAAGAATTTCACTTATTCACAGAATTCCACAACTGTCCGTAATAAACATAGCAGCAACAAAGATAAATTAAAACAAGGCTGATTACCACAAAGAACTACATCCATCCAAGAAAACACAAGGGAAGAAAAATCAATGAGTTGAATTGAAATCAAGGGTATCATGAGCCAATGTCAACCAACCTCAAATAAACTATCATCAACTTCGTGAAGAAGAGCATCACTATCAATGTAACAAGAATCCAATAAGCCTTTGCCCGGGTAGGATCCACAGGAAATTTCTACAAATGCTGGGAGTCCCCTCGAATCGTTAGGTCCAAATTCCCACGTCGATGAAGAGCCTTGTGGAATGATTATTAATGCAAATATTAAATAATCTAAAATCACCTCCAAACAGAAATCCAAGTGAGACAAAGATCCAAATTATCACCCATGAAAGTGACGATCTTCTGCAACCATCCACCAATAGATAATCCAAAATATACCGTCCACAGTGAATGAATATCGTCCTAAAATAGAACAGGATATTAATTAACCTCTGGTCCTTGCCAATATGGAGCAGTCATAAAGAATTTCTAATCTAACTGATGTTAAAGATCAAAATAACAAAACAATAACAATAACCAAAACTGATGCACCAAAATATCCTCTCTCTCTTCGGGTAAGGACCCTGGAACGACCATCTTGCCCAAAGCTCATCAATCCGCTAAACAATGAATAACCGTAACCAATCAAACTTAAATTCTTCAAAATGCAACTGACATCGCCCAAATTACATCTCATGCTGACTAAAAGAAACCACATGCCCTGTATCCAATAGAAATTAAATCATCCTGTAGATTTTTCATGAGAATAAAAACGTCATGTTGAAGGGGGGGAGGCAGAACCAAAAATTAAAGCCCCAAGTCTTCAGGAGTGTCAAGAAAGAACCATTACCAAACACAAATCGACATGAACCACATTTTTCACCTGAAACCAAACAGAAATGATATTCTGTTAATCTGATTTTATTTATGAAGGAAATGGATGTAAATACAAGGCTACTATTAAGTAGTGACTTTAAATTGAACATGTCCTCTTTGTCGGAATATAAGTTGGAAACATGAGAAACAAATGCTTTCTAAGGTAGTGAAACTATGACTAAGCCTAAGATCCATCAACGTTTTTGATGTCACGGAATAGAATAGAAATCCATGGCTGTGAACATACCACCATGCATCATTGTGAAAAATCCCACCATGTATAATCCGTTCGCTGATTATATGCTAAGCGTTCCTGGTCAATAATAGTGGGTTTTTTTGTTGTTCTCATCCCCTCTAGGAATAATCACCATAATTTAAAAATAAAAATAAAACCTCCTCAACCGGACAATGCCTGCGACAGATGCCCAACTGCTACACCATTACCATTCTCACCAAACACCAAGCTAAAACTTGGCAGCTAGACCTCCACAGAGGCAATAAAATCCTTACAAAACAAGAAGCCATACATGTATCAACAACCAGGTTTTGCAGCATTTGATGTCCTTCCAGACAATCAATCCAACACCAGAGTCTACGCTGCGTTTTGCAGTTGCGATCGAGTAGGAGTGTTTTTAGGTTGTTGAGTGGGTTGGGGAATGGTTCCGGCCCCCTGGATGGCTTGCTATGACATTTGAGATTACTAAAGAGTTTTGGCACATAATCTAGCTCAACTACAGTCCCACCATTCGACTTGCATGGTAAGTAGAAGGGCAAAAAATCAAATCAATATCCTGCACAATGATTATGGCAGAGCAGGCAATAAGTACATTGGCTTGTAAAGGACTGCAAACTACTAAATATGTATAATATATCAGCAGCTCCAATAAGGAAAAAAGGGTACAAACTTCACCAATGTGTTGCAATAGACCCCCCAAAACAAAACATTATTTATATTTCTTATAATTCCCCTCCAAATGTGATCTAATTAAGCATGTAGATAGAAGTGTATTTACATACTTCCAAAAAATAAAAATTAAAAAAAAAAAGGAAAATTATTTTAGTTCACATTCAGCCCAGCAGCAGCTGCCCTCTATGTACTTGGTTTGCTTATGTATCATCAGAAACATCTGAAAATGACCAACATCATTTACAAGAAAAAAGATGCACATCAAAACAGGAGTGCTTTGAAAGAAGGCAAAAATAAAATTAAAAAAATCATGCAAAATCATCATAAACACCATAAATAATTAATTAAAGAAAATTTAGTGCAGATAACCAAACAAAAATGGGAGGCTCGTCTCCCTTGCCACTGCAGAGAAAATATATGTGAATCATTGCTTAATCCAAGAAGCAGGTGCTCTATCAGCTTCTGCTACCTGTCATCAGCCAACTGAAAATGCAGATGGAAAGAATCAGTAACAGAGAACCAAATGGGTCTGCCGTCTGCAGACTCTGCACTATGAACTTAAGTCAGATAAGTCACAGTTAATCATATATATATATATATATATTTACACACACATACATATATACACACATGTATTTATATATGTATATGTATGTCACAGTTCATCTATATTGCATCAACTGCCACACAATTTTGTTCTATGATTTTGTAGTCCTTCATACTGGACTGGACTGTATTGTAAAAACAGATAAAGATAATCCCATGAAGGGTCTAAAGTACATCCAAATCGAGTTCATTACGATTGAGAAAGTTAAGAATGATAGTGGTAAGTGGAAAAATCATGCAACAAAGAAGACTAGAAGTACTAAACAATAGCCCTCCAGCCTATGCAAGAAATGACTGATTGCTTACAACTCGATAACCTTCCAGGTCCAACAAAATGTTTTCAATGAGCCACATGATGTTCCTAAAAAAACCACAAAACACACACTTTTTGCAAATGATATCAAATTAAAAATAAAAATAAAAAACTAAAATATCCAGAGAAAGATTGTTGTACATAAAGCAGTGACATGCATACAGAACCTTTTTGCAAATGACATCAAATTAAAAATAAAAATAAAAAACTAAAATATCCAGAGAAAGATTATTGTACATAAAGCAGTGACATGCATACAGAGCCTCTTTTTAACCCACCACGTGCAATGATCATGCCTCTTCATGTGAACTGAACTAATATATAAGAATCTTCAGTGAGGAAGACCACACAAAACCATAAGAATAACCAACAACTCTCTAACCTGTATGAGTTGGGTCTGGGAAAAAGTGGCAAGGGAGCAGAAGGTAAGTACCCTACAAAACACAATATAGGTTTGCAAGAAAAGAGAAGGGAGGGAGCAGAAGGTAAAATCTTTACCAGTGTCATTAAAAAATAATAAATAAATAATCCCACGGAAAACAATATCATCAAGTCCAGCTATTGAAGTGACAATCATCGAAGCAAGATATATAGGCTTGCAGGATCAAGTGGAAAGATTTAATTTCCACCCTTCCTGTATCAATGTAATCTAATAGAAACAACAACACTCAAAAAAAAAAAAAAATCAGAAAACTTCAAATGCAGTCCAGAACCTGGCACAGTAGCACTTCTCCAGTCTATGTTCTTGGTTTGCTCATGATGTCAAAAACAACAATAGCAAGCACCAACAGCTTCTTCACAAGAGGAAAGGTTTACACCGAATCAGAAAAGATCTACCACAAGATTTCCGGCAGCAGTTTCACATCTTCTGTTCACTTGCCATCATAAAGGGTCAACAGTTTGTAAAGAAACAGAATGCAGAGGTACAGAACAAGTGAACAACTACTACTACTAGTCCAAACATTTTCACACCATTCCATCCCAACGTTCAATGATCATCCCATCAAAAACAAGAGAAACTTAACCATGATGGCAAGAAAAAATCCCTAAAAACGAAATTTAACACAAAGTATATACATACAAATACATACATACATATATATATATATATATCATCATTATCCAGGTAAGATGGCACATGTATGATAGTAAACATATCCAGAATTTCACAGTTCACCATGTATGATAGTAAACATCTGCAGATGGATTAATAAGTGGCAGAATTTCACAGTGCAAGAAAACAAAGACGTGAATGGAAATAACAATTGCTTACAAATCATACAACCACCATTTGAAGGAGGAAATTTTTCACAATGAAGCCACTCAATATCCCTATAAAGAACATTGGCAAGAGACACACAGAACAGAACAAGGGAACGTCTTTGTTCACATCCCAGTGCTGGGTGTTTCTATATCTGCTTCCTCAAACGTTGGCTAGAAATTCACTTATCATTAAATTGCCACTCAGTCCCAATAGAAATATCATATATATACCTAAATGATCATATTAATGTGAATAGCACCATCAACATAATGAGAATCCAAGAAATATGATCCGCACAGAAGTATCGGGAAAGTCTCAAACTGTTGGGTTTCACCAAGGTCGAACAGGAATTGAGAACCTCATGGAAGGAAATATCAAATTGAGAACCTCATGGATCCAAAAAGAAGTTATCTTCTTCCCAGTTTTACAGCAATCGAAGATCTAAAATAGTAAGACACCTCCTGCAATGAGGGGAACTTATCTTAAAAATAGGAAGAAATCAAAGAAAACCTCAATCTATGTATCCTTCCAAAACGTGTAATTATATTTTTAGTTAACGTTTTTTCATGGATGCACAAATTGCCAAACAGTCACATCGTCGTATTTTAGGGTAGCTGTAACAAATTGAAAATGTGGATCCTGTCTTGACTCAAAAAAAAATTATAAATTGAGGACTTATTTAATTTATCATTGAGTCGTCGCATTTATAATTTAAATAATATTTTGATAAAAATATTCTTTGTCTTGAATAAAATTATTTTTAAAAAAAATTAACATATTACTTCCTACATAATCAACATATTTAACATATTCTTAGTTTCTTGTGCAGCTTTGATTTCCAACTTGAGGCCTTGAATTAGTAAAGGAAAGAGAATAAATTGGTTTTGCCATTGGATAAGGCTATTAGGCATTGTAATTCCAATATATTGGTATGCTATTATTTGAAGAATTCATAGAAAATATGATTATTTATGTTGGTGTTCAACAAACTTAAAGAGTCCGTTTGGCCCCTCGGTTGGAGCTAAAAGTCATGGCTGGAGACCGAGATTTTACCAAAGTTGGTATTTGGAGCTTCTAGGTTTCTCTGGTTGTCGGCTGCTTTTTTTTAATGAGAAACGAGAGGCAAAACACCCTCTCAACGTATCCCAGTAATAATAAAAGAGCTAGCCACTTTCATCATTTGGTGCAAGCCTGCAAGGATAGAATTGTTAAGAACAAATTCATACAATGGTGGATCTAGACCCTTGAAATAGGGAGGGGGGAGGGGGGAGAATATAAAAATTGAAATTTAAGGAGGGCTATCATAAAAATATGAACAAAAAGAAAAAAAAAAAATTTTGGGGGGGGGGGGGGGGGGGGTTCATTCCTAATTTTTAAAATTTTAAAAAATCTCTATACAAATTAGGGATAAAAGAATAAATTTCTAAAAGTTTGGGGGGACACAACCCCCCCGTGTCGCCACTGTATCCATATAATGACAAATTATTCAATAAGCCTATAACATGGCGTGATGACTTTTATGGTTTGAGTATTTTTGGTGGTTCATGCGGGATACGTGATATATCAAACAACAAAACCAAGTTTAGGAAAATCATATGAAACTTTCCAAGACGAAGTAATATGTTAATTTTTATTCAGAGTGCCACCTAAAATAGTAAAACATAAAAGCAGAATTTTGCAATGCAAAAGAGAGTACAATTACACATTCAATGGAAGCACTGATTGCTTACAAATAATGCAGCAACTGTTCAAGAAAGGAAAATATTCACACTGAGCCACCGAACATCCTACAAAAAACACACTCACTTGGGACTTTGGAGAGAGTAACATCATATAGAATGAAACATCGCTAGACAGCAAGACGAAGATTGTAGATATACAGACAATTATACATTCAATGGAAGCACTGATTGCTTACAAATAATGCAGCAACTGTTCAAGAAAGGAAAATCTTCACACTGAGCCACCGAACATCCTACAAGAAACATCGACTCACTTGGAACTTTGGAGAGAGTAACATCATATAGAATGAAACATCGCTAGACAGCAAGACAAAGATTGTAGATATGCAGACAGATTAATAAACCTGAATGAATGAACTTTTATCCAATAGAAAACGAGTGGAAGTTCACGGCCTGCTGCCCGGGTCTTGATTCAACTCCTTTCTTTATTAGAAAGGTTCATAGCAAAAAAGTGATATACAACATATCAATCCAGGTATCAGGGGTCTCACACCCTGTTCTACCCATCAATGAGCTGCTATTAAACCCCTATCATCTGAAACAAGAATTGTCTTCTTATGACTCATCATCAACCAGAAAGTTGAATTTTTTGAAAATTCACCATTCAGAGAATCCAATACTAGGAAAGAATTTCACTTATTCACAAAATTCCACGGCTGCCCTTAATATCCTACCAGGAACAAAAGACAGATTCAACGGAGCTGGGTTACCAAGGAGAACTACATCCATCCAAGAAAACACGAGCAAAATCAATGAGTTCGAACTTAGAAATCAAGTGCAACATAAGCCAATGTCAACCAACCTCAAACTATCATCAACTTCATGAAGAGGAACATCACTATCAATGTAACAAGAATCCAACAAAACATTGCACTGGCAGGATCCACAAGAAAGTTGATAACAAATACTACACTTTCCTTCAAATCGTCAAATCCACATCCCCCATCAAAGAAGTCGTGGAATGCAAATATTATATAATCTAAAATCACCTTCAAACAGAAATCCAAGTGAGACAAATAACACGTTATCACCCAAGAAGGTGACAATCTTCTGTAACCATCCACCAATAGACAATCCAAAATATACCTTCCGCGGTGAATAAATATCATCCTAAGAATATCAATAAACCTCTGGTCCTTGTCAACAAGAAGAAGCGACAAGAATAGCTAATCTTACTGATGTTAAATATCACACTAATAAAACAATAGTGATTACCAAAACTGATGCATGAATGTCTTCTCCCTCCTAGTAAGGACCAACAGAGGCAACTTGGAACGACCATCCTCCCCAATGCTCATCAATCTGCTAAACAATCAACAATCATAACCAACCAAACTCAAGATCATGAAAGTCCAATCAGAATCAACCAAATTATATCTCAAGTTAACTAAAAGAAACCGCAAGCCCTATATCCAAAAGAAATTAAATCATCCTTCAGATTCTTCCAATAGAATTCTAATGTCATGTTTTTTTTACAGAAATAACCAGAACAACCAAAAATTAAAGCCCCAAGTCTTCAAGAGAGTCAACGGCAGTTTACCTTAGGTTGAGGTGGGAAAGCAAGAGAAGAAAAAGAATACAAACGGATGCAATACCAAAACCAGAACTAAAAAGGAAGCGGAATGCCGAGGAGATGGTGGGGTCGACAAAGCGAGAAAGATGCAGACAGAGCTCGAAGTAGACTTAAGCCACAAGTTCCCCTTCGCATACCCTGGTCCTGCAGCAGGTGCTCCAACAAAACTTGCTATAGACTACTTGTCCAGATGTCATATGCACTCCTAGCAGGAGATGGAGAGACCCAACAGCTTCCCAACACAAGGAGATTGGAGATATTGTAATTATCTGATGTTTCTGACATGTCTATCCTCAAGCTGGTTCACGAAGGGTCCCTAGTCAAGTCTAATATGGTAAGGTGAGCAGAAGATTCATTAAACTGCGAAATGTTACAAATTGCAGATTATCCAAGATGGAGTAATTGAAGATAAAAAAGATTAATCACCGAGCAATCAAACCCATACAAATGTTGCAATAGAACCTACAAAACGAAACATCATTTATATATATATATATATTATAATTACCCACAAAATGTGATCTGATTATAGTACCTAGATAGAAGCATATTTACATACTTCAAGAAAAATCAGAAAATTATTTAGGTTCACATTCAGTCTAGAAGCAGCCCCTCTACATACTTGGTCTGCTTATGCTATCATCAGAAACATCTGAAAAGGACCAACATCTTGCACAAGAGAGAAGATGCATATCAAAACAATAATGTTTTGAAAGAACACAAAAATAAGATAAAATATCACGCAAAAACATCATAAACACTATAAATAATTGCTAAGAAAATTTAGTGCCGATAACCAAACAAAAAAGGGAGAACTACATCCATCCAAGAAAACACAAGCAAAATCAATGAGTTAGAACTTAGAAATCAAGTGCAACATAAGCCAATGTCAACCAACCCCAAACAAATTATCATCAATTTCATGAAGAGGAACATCACTATCAATGTAACAAGAATCCAACAAACCTTTGCTCTGGCAGGATCCACAAGAAAGTTGATAACAAATACTACGCTTTCCCTCAAATTGTCAAATCCACATCCCCACATCGAAGAAGTCTTGTGGAATGCAAGTATTATATAATCCAAAATCACCTCCAAACAGAAATCCAAGTGAGACAAATAACACATTTATCACTCAAGAAGGTGACAATCTTCTGTAACCATCCACCAATAGATAATCCAAAATATACCTTCCGCGGTGAATAAATATCATCCTAAGAATATCAATAAGCCTCTGGTCCTTGCCAACAAGAAGCCACAAGAATAGCTAATCTTACTGATGTTAAAAATCACACTAATAAAACAATAGTGATTACCAAAACTGATGCATGAATGTCTTCTCCCTCCTAGTAAGGATCAACAGAGGCAACTTGGAACGACCATCTTCCCTAATGCTCATCAATCTGCCAAACAATCAACAATCATAACCAACCAAGCTCAAGATCATGAAAGTCCAATCAGAATCAACCAAATTATATCTCAAGTTAACTAAAAGAAACCGCAAGTCCTATATCCAAAAGAAATTAAATCATCCTTTAGATTCTTCCAATAGAATTCTAATGCCATGCTTTTTTTACAGAAATAACCAGAACAACCAAAAATTAAAGCCCCAAGTCTTCAAGAGAGTCAAAGGCCGTTTACCTTAGGTTGAGGTGGGAAAACAAGAGAAGAAAAAGAATACAAACGGATGCAACACCAAAACCAGAACTGAAAAGGAAGAGGAATGCTGAGGAGATGGTGGGGTCGACAAAGTGCGAAAGGTGCAGACAGAGCTCGAAGTAGACTTAAGCCACAAGTGCCCCTTCGCATAGCCTAGTCCTGCAGCAGGTGCTCCAACAAAACTTGCTATAGACTACTTGTCCATATGTCATATGCATTCCTAGCAGGAGATGGAGAGACCCAACAGCTTCCCAACACAAGGAGATTGGAGATATTGTAATTATCTGATATTTCTGACAGGTCTATCCTCAAGCTGGTTCAAGAAGGGTCCCTAATCGAGTCTAATATGGTCAGGTGAGCGGAAGATTCATTAAACTGCGAAATGTTACAAATTGCAGATTATCCAAGATGGAGTAATTGAAGAAAAAAAGATTAATCACCAAGCAACCAAAGCCATACAAGTGTAGCAATAGAACCTACAAAACAAAACATTATGTATATATTATAATTCCCCACAAAATGTGATCTGATTATAGTACCCAGATAGAAGCATATTTACATACTTTCAGAAAAATCAGAAAATTATTTAGGTTCACATTCAATCTAGAAGCAGCAGCCCCTCTACGTACTTGGTTTGCTTATGCTATCATCAGAAACATCTGAAAGGACCAATATCATGCACGAGAGAGAAGATGCATATCAAAACAATAGTGCTTTGAAAGAACGCAAAAATAAGATAAAATATCATGCAAAAACATCATAAACACTATAAATAATTACTAAGAAAATTTAGTGTAGATAACCAAACAAAAAATGGAGACTTCTCTCTCCACCCACAGTAGGGAAAATATATGTGAATCATTTCCTAATCCAGGAAGCAGGTGCTCTCAGATTCTGCTACATATCATCAGCAGAAAATACAACACTTACCACCAGAATGTAAGAATTAAATATCTCCCAAACACATTAACAATCCCCAAGACCATAATTACCAACCACAAAACCACAAACATTTCATTAATAATGAGAGAACAAAACATTAACATACTAACCTCCCTTAATAATTAGTAAAATAAAACATTATTCTACCAATCTCTCACACATAATAAAACAACTCAAAGTTGACAGATGAACCTGCCACGTGAGTACTAATATAGCACCTTTAGGCATTTATTACACCCTACATGGATGCCAAGAAATTCCTACAAACAAGCATCCAATTCAAACATAAGAATACCAAAGCAACATTTATTGAACCATAATAATTTACGAGGTGACAACTAACAAAAAAAAAGAGAAGAAAATGGTGATTGCAGGTTACCCCCCCTACATGGGGCAGCTACTGCTGCATGGGGTGCTCCAACAGTAGTACATATCCTCAACAATAAAAGAAGCAACAAGAACAGAAAACAATATTCTCCTGAGCTTGAGTTCTCCAACTGCAATGATCAAGCTACTCCGGGTCCCTTGAAATGGTAATCAACAGATCTAAAAAAATCCAGGCAGGGGGAATAGATTATAACGCACAAAGATGACAAGCAAATTGAGAACTCGACATTAACACCGAGAAACAAATAGGAGAAACGCAAGTGGGATATAATAACAAAAATTGTAATGGTTCTGGTATTCTCAAGCAGCACCATGCTTACCTAAAGCAACTTCTGGGTCAACAATTCCCCTCAAATCAACAATTGCCAATTGAACAGTAATGCCTGGCTCAATAATAAACATGCAGCTTTCCGAATAGATAATTATTATTTCAAACCCATAGACACTGATACTTTAATTCGACCTGCCTGTAGGCCCTAACAGCATGTCGTAATCCATGAACCCCCCCAAAGTGTCATGAAATTCCTACAAAAAAATCCCCATTGTAGACATCAAGATACCAGGAGAACATTCACACAGTCCAATGAAATTTAAGAGCGAGGGGGAAAAAGAAAAGAAAAAATATACTTCACCACTGCTTTGCAGCAGCTGCTTCAACAGCATAACTTAGATAACATGGACTCCATGCAACAAAAATAGATGCTGAACCATATACCCAGAGGAGGACATGGAACGACAATGAGAACTGTAGCCAGACAAGGGTCCTAATAGAAATATTCTCAATTCTCTCATTGTATCTACGAGGATAGCAAGCAGCATAAAATGAAAATGCAGACCAATATTAAACACAATGGACTAAAATGATCTCCAATTAATCATGTACTAAAGTAAAAATCTTAATCACTGTGCAACGTTGGGGTGTGCTCGTAATGTACTGGCAAATAAAACACAAACATGCAGAGCCAGCAGCAACTCCACAAAGCATCTAACAACAAACCTCATTCCAGCACATGACAAACACAGAAGCACAAGCAGTGGAGCAAAGACCACAGAACAAAAAGAGACGAGAAGTTTCACCAAACTGTTCGCATCACATTGCTCAAGAGGTTTAATTAACCATCAATAAGTCTGCTCATAGAAGACTGCAAACCACAAGAAAGTTAGAAACAAAAACGATTCCCCACAAGCTGTCTTCTCCAAGTGTAATAATCATGACACCTTTCATCACCTGAAATTGGCAAGTAACAATGATCTACAATTTTTGACAAAAGGGGGGGGGGGGGGGGGAGCATTTACTTTAGATTTCAGGCAAATTCAAGATTCAACACATACACCAGGGTGGGGGGAGAATGGGCAGATGGTGGAGTAATACTTCAAATAGCAGTAATTCTTGAACTCCGGAAACATCTTTCAATCCCCTAAAGCAGTATCATACAATTCAACACAACCAGCCAAACCCTCCCCCCCAAACCAAAATAAATAAATAGCATTTGCAATCCCCAAAAAAATAAATCATTAAGGGAAGCAGATATTGTACATAAATAAGGCAAACTGAAGTCTCAACACTCGCACCAGATTTTTTTTTGTTGGTTTTTTTTTTTGAGGGGGGAGGGAGGGATGGTGGGGGTAGTTAATGGTTAGGAGATGGTGGGAACAAGTATACCATAGAATCATGCGTGCACACAGACTGAGATCCAGACCTCTGCACCTCTGCAGTGGCATATGACATCTAATGAGCTTACAATGGCATCAAGATTTAAAATAAATAAATAAATAATGAAAAAAGAAGCTGATACGGTGATACCACTAATACTAATGTAATCTAATAGAAGTAACAGCACTTGCAGAATACATCGCATCCACTTCAGCAGCAGGCACTCTATTCCAATCCATGTTCCTAGTACACATGATTTTCAAAAAACAACAGAAGTAAAACACCACCATCTCAACAGGAGAAAAAATGATGTACACTTAGTGTTATACCTCAAAAAAACACCAATACTGTATTTTTAACCTCAATTAAGTTCCATGAAGGTCCTTATTAAGTCGTCCCAACTCACACAACCAAAAATCTGAGAACTGAAAAGTAACAGATGGCAAAACCTCAACAACAAAAACATAACGATCCAAAAACCCTCCAACACTTCCTGCACAGATTGGAAACTGCGTGAAAAATTATGTTCCACATCTTCAATATGCAAAGCTGTGTAGGCCCAAAAAATAATCAAAGTAATTCCTGCAATAGTTGGCCTCAGTGTTCCAATATTAGATTTTTTCTTCACTTTCCATGCGTAAACCACAAGCTACAAGACGACGTGCCGACAACGTCCAAACAAATCGAAAGAGAGCTACATGCAAAATCCCTATAAACAAACATAAAAATAAAAATAAAAAAGGCATCCTGCACCACTAGAAGGGGGGGGGGGGGGATCTCATTATTCATTATTCAGGCAGCAAGTGCCCCTTCGGTGTTAATGCTAAATGACTTCCTTTCAATCAAAACAGCTAACTGCAAAGATAAGCAGCAAACAAACCAAAGGGACTGCAAACAAAGATCATCATCATCATTTCACGGTATAGAACATAACAGCACACGGGAAAGAATAACTGGCAGAATTTTGCAGTGCAAAAGAGAACCACCATACTGTCAATGGAAGCACTGACTGCTTACAAATCATGCAGCAACCATTCCAGGAAGGAAGATCTTCACATTGAGCCATAGAACCTCCCTTAAAAAAAAAGAACTGAAAGACAGTATGAACCTTGGAGAAAGTAACATCATATAGAATGAAACATCACTAGACAGACAAAGATTATAAAAAACCTGACAGACACTAGGAATCGTGGAGAGAGTAACATCATAAAGAATGAAACATCACTAGACAGGTGAAGATTGCATATATGAAGACACAAATAAATACACCTGAATGGATGGGCTATTATCCCATAGAAAAAAAGTTGGAAGTTCACACTGCTGTGTTGATACATTTCTTTCTAGTAAGGTTCACAGCAATGAAGTGAAATAAAACGCATTAATCCAGGAACAGAGGTCTCGCACCCTATTCCACGCATTGGTGAGATATTAGACCCCTAATTGAGTCACTCAAGCAAATGACCACAAACCAAAGGAATCATCACAAAGCCAAAGGAAAAAATGGATAAACCAAAAAAAAGAAGAAAATTGATCATTCAAAGCAAACAAATTACAAAATTAGGAAGAATTTCACTTATTCACAGAATTCCACAGCTGTCCGTAATAATACCCTAGGCTGAACCATCCAAAAAAACACAAGGGAAGAAAAATCAATGAGTTGGAAATCAAGGGTATCATGAGCCAATGTCAACCAACCTCAAATAAACTATCATCAACTTCGTGAAGAAGAGCATCACTATCAATGTAATAAGAATCCAATAAACCTTTGCCCGGGTAGGATCCACAGGAAATTTCTACAAATGCTGGGAGTCCACTCGAATCATTAGGTCCAAATTCCCACATCAATGAAGAGCCTTGTGGAATGAAAATTAATGCAAATATTAAATAATCTAAAATCACCTCCAAACAGAAATCCAAGTGAGACAAAGATCCACATTATCACCCATGAAAGTGACAATCTTCTGTAACCATCCACCAATAGATAATCCTAAAATAGAACAGGATATTAATTAACCTCCGGTCCTTGCCAATATGGAGCAGTCATAAAGAATTTCTAGTCTAACTAATGTTAAAGATCAAAATAACAAAACAATAACAATAACCAAAACTAATGCATCAATGTCCTCTCTCTCTTCGGGTAAGGACCCTGGAACGACCATCTTTCCCAAAGCTCATCAATCCGCTAAACAATGAATAACCATAACCAATCAAACTCGAAATCTTGAAAATCCAACTGGCATCACCCAAATTACATCCCATGCTAACTAAAAGAAACCACATGCCCTGTATCCAAAAGAAATTAAATCATCCTGTAGATTTTTCATTAGAATAACAACTTCATGTTGGAGGGGGGGGGGGGGGCAGAACCAAAAATTAAAGCCCCAAGTCTTCAGAAGAGTCAAGAAAGAATCATTACCAAACACACAAATCGACACCAACCACATTTTTCACCTGAAACCAAACAGAAATGATATTCTGTTAATCTGATTTGATTTATGAAGGAAATGGATGTAAATACAAGGCTACAATTAAGTACTGACTTTAAATTGAACGTGTCCTCTTTGTCGGAATATAAGTTGGAAACATGAGAAATGAACGCTTTCTAAGATAGTGAAACTATGGCTTAAGCTTAAGATCCATGAACGTTTTCGATGTCACAGAATTGAATAGTAATCCATGGCTGTGAACATGCCACCGTGCATAATTGTGAAAAATCCCTCCATGTGTAATCCATGGCTGTGAACATGCCACCGTGCATAATTGTGAAAAATCCCACCATGTGTAATCCATTCGCTGATATATTATAAGCGTTCCAGGTCAATAATAGTGGGTTTTGTTGTTGTTCTCCTCCCCTCTAGGAATAATTACCATAATTAAAAAATAAAGATAAAACCTCCTCAACCGGACAACACCTGCGACAGATGCCCAACTGCTACGCCATTACCATTCTCACCAAACACCAATACCAAGCTAAAACTTGACAGCTAGACCTCCACAGAGGCGATAAAATCCCTACATAACAACAAGCCATACATGTATCAACAACCAGGTTTTGCAGCATTTGATGTACTTCCAGAAATCAGTCCAACACCAGAGTATTGAAAAGGACCAACATCATTTACAAGAGAAAAGATGCATATCAAAACAGGTGTGTTTTGAAGAGATCTACCACGTGATTTCCGGCAGCAGTTTCACATCTTCTGTTTACTTGCCATCATACAACAAAACAAAGGGTCAACAGTGTTGTAAGAAACAGAATGCAGAGGTACAGAGCAACTACTACTACTAGTCCAAACAATTTCATACCATTTCATCCCCACATTCAAGGATCATCCCATCAGAAACAAGAGAAACTTCACCATGATAGTAAGAAAAAATCCCTAAAAACGAACTTAACACGAAGTATATACATAAAATACATACATACGTGTATGTATATATATCATCATTATCCAGGCAAGATGTGCCCTACCAATGTAATGCTATATGTCCTCCTTTCACTAAAAAAGGCAAACTGCAATGAATAAGCAACAAATAATCAAAGAGTCTCAAATATAAGAATTACGACGAAAATCACAGTTCAACATGTATGATAGTAAACATCTGCAGACGGATTAATAACTGGCAGAATTTCACCATGCAAAAAAAAAAAGACGTGAATGAAAATAATAATTGCTTACAAATCATACAAGAACCATTTGAAGGAGGAAATTTTTCACAATGAAGCCACCCAATATCCCTATAAAGAACATTGGCAAGAGACACAGAGAACAGAACATGGGAGCATACAAAATCAAATAAAACAAAACACTACTATAAATCTAAAATTATATTGTAACTTAACAAAGGAAGTAGCATATATAACCCATAGAGAGAAAAACCAAAGTTCGCATCCCAGTGCTGGGTGTTTCTGCATCTGCTTTCCTCAAACATCAGAAACTGTGTCACTGGAATCCCACGAGTATCAGGGGTCTCACTCCCTCTTTTGTCCGGATAACTACCATATCTGTATTGAGTCACCCAATCATATAAAAATGGTGATTCGACGTTAACTGGGTAGGAATTCACTTATCTTTAAATTGCCACCAAGGCCCAATAGAAATATCATATATATAACTAAATGATCATATCAATGTAAATAGCACCATCAAGATCACGATAATCCAAAAAATATGATCCGCATAGAAGTTTCGGGAAAGTCTTAAAAACTGTATGGATGCAAATATCGAATTGAGAACCTCATGGATGTAAATATCGAATTGAGAACTTCGTGAATCCAAAAAGAAGTGATCTTCTTAATCGAAGATCCAAAATAGTAAAACACCTCCCCCAATGAGGGGAACTTATCTTAGAAATAGGAAGAAATCGAAGAAATCCTCAATCTATTTGATGTTAAAGAACACAAACATAAAGATAACCAGTATTTGATACCCTCATCGCAATATTCAATAACCATAACCAACCAACTCCAAAAATATTGAAAGCCTAACCAGTCTTTGATACCCTCAAAACATATCATAACTCATCTTTAACACCCAAATCATACCTTAAACTCATCTTTAATATCCAAATACTTGGCATGAATCCTCCATTAAAACATGCAATTCACGAGGAGGAGAAACCTTCAAACGGACCACAAAATCGCCTCCCAATTACCAAAATCAACGGGTGGATCTCTATTTATAGAAGAGGTGGGTGTCAATAAATGGTTAGGATTAAATGGTGATTTTAGATCCAACGGTCTGGAGGTGTCCTTATCTTTTTCGGAGTATATTACCGTTTCCTATATCTTTCTTTTGTTTTTATATATTCGTTTACGCGTTAGCTAAGGCGGTGGACCGTTTTCCACGCATCTATTTCTTTTTATTTTTCAGAATATAATATTAATCGACGGCTGATGCAACACCACATCAGTCGTGGTCGGTCGCTATGACTCTCTGGATGGGTAATACTTGGCGGCGTACTTGGTCAACGACGGTTAGCCTCGTCTTTTCCTTTTTCTCTTTTAAAATAGTTTGATCAAGCAAAAATTATATTCGTTAATTTAAATACATTTTAACCAAAATAAAATATGTGTTTCTCTTTCCTCATAAAATTGTGGGAATGTTGCTCCAATTCTTTTTACATAATTTATTATAATCCAAGATTGGATTCTACGTTGAAAAGGTGGGGACGGTAATCACTTTAATAATTGTAAGAGGAACTTTGTTTTATCACTAAGACATGTGTCCTATTTTCAAATAGGATTGTTTAGTGATAAGTTTATTAAAAATATAAAAATTATTATTAAATTTTAATCTAACTTTAATAATTCATTAAATTAATTTAATATTTAATAACTAAAATATATTTACATTCTTAAATCAATTTATTCTTTAAAAGAAAAGCACGTGACTTTGACACCGAATTTCATAAAATAAGAAACAATTACCACAAAAAAAAATTTAAAACTTTAAAATTCAATAACTTAAAATTTATAAATCTATTTTTAATAAAAAAATATATATATATTTGAATTCTAAATATCGAGATCTATCAAATAAGATTCGTATTAAATGTGAAAATCTGAAAAAGAAAAAAATCATTCCAAAACTATAAAATTTTGTCAATGAAAGTGTAACTTTTACACTTTTGCAGTAAAAAAGCTTAGTCGCAACTCAAAATGTATAATTTTATACTTTTCTAAAATTGTACAATTTCACAATTTTATAAAAAAAAAAAATTAAAAATATTGTTTGACCACATGTTGGATGCTCAAAATTGACTTTTAAAATTATTGAAAATTGTAAAAATATTATATTTTTAAACTACGGGTAATTAAAAAACTCATTAGTTATGAAAGTGTAAAATTTCACACTATCTCGAAAGCATAAAATTTTACAGTTTGTGAACCTTATCAATTGTACTCTTTGTGCATTAGCTAATATATTATTCAATAACATAAGCCTTAAAAACTGCTTGAGAAAAAAGATGAGAAAAAATAATAAATTGATGCTTAATATATTATGCAATAATAGTTTGTGAAAGGCAAGACATTCAAAATGAATTATAGTCTGTGAAGGAAACTATAATTCATTAATATTGATTTCAAAAACTTAAAAAGTAAACTTTACAATGGTTTAAAATAAATTGGTATGTGACCCAAAAGTCAAGCCATCTACAATCTAGAACAAGGTTTATTTCATAATTGTGATCCTAACAACTATGTCTAGTTAACTAAAGAGATGTGAATGCATCATTACAGAGAAATATGCTTGCATGACATTGACATCAAGCATGTGAATTCTCTCTCTCTCTCTTCCCCACTTTCAATTTTTTCTTTCACTAGAACACATACTCAATTATGTTAGAATTACTGATTTATAAATAAAACAAGTTTCTGTTTAATTCCATTGATGATCACTTGAGATCACATGGACAAGATAAGATTTTAAGGGAAAAGAGCTTCACCTTTCATGGACACGATAAGATTTTAAGGCGAATTTGGTAACCGATAAGCTTAAACGTGTGCCCACTGTCAAGATTTTAGAGAAGTTCTCGACTTCCTCTCTTTAGTTGTCCCATGGTCTAACAAAATGTAAGATCATGGATTGCACAAGAGTATAAATAACATCATCCTGTTGTTCAGGTTACTGTGTTTGTTCATTCTTAACAATTTCCTTGGCAGAGATTATTTCGTGCCTTTGGCTTTCAGTGAGAATATTATCCCACCATCCTTTAAGGATGCCGGTAAAGCCAGTGGTGACGAATTTAGCAATATTTTGGTCACTATTACCATTTTGCTTACATATTGTGCTATACATCATGATTTGATGGATAACTTCAAAGATTTGATATTCGAATCTACCATCTATGTTCCATTCATAAATGATTTTTCCATGATAAGATTTTTGAGAATGAATAAAATCTTCTTCATAAAGAATATCTTGAGGTGTAGGCCTAGGATAATAATGACGACTATTAATATATGCCGTGTTCATAGATTTTTTTGTGTAACCTATTTTATTAAGGTTATCAAATTGAATTGCCTGTAAAAAGGCTTGAGTTTCAATTATTTCTGCCTAAGAAATAAAAGAATTTGATTCGTTGTCAGTTTCTTCTGACATAGAAGAAAACTCATTTTTTAATGTATCAAGATTCAAATCGTTTAATCTTTTGAGTAATTCGTTAATAAATTATTCATTATTTTTGTTGGATAATTTGAATCTAGTTATTGGAAGTGGAGGCTTGATATTTGTCTCCTGAATTACTTCTTTAGGTTTGATAGTGACTTTTTTGAAATTATTAGTCACTGATTGGAGAGATTCTCCTAATTGAGCTACTGTATCTTCAACTCTTGTTAATTGTTGGCCAATAGTTTGAATATGTAAATTGGTATAATTATTTTGCTTATAAACATTATACAAAGAAAAAGGTCTTTCTTTACCAATGTTACATAGACATTTGCTTCTAGTGCAGGGCTAGAAGTCATAGAACCTGCTTGTTCTAATTTTAAATATTCTGGAGGAGGGTGAACAGATCTAATCATTAGACCTTCACTTGTCTGTCAAGATTTGTAATGTTCTTCTAGAACCATTAATCTTATGGCACGTTCCATGTCTGTAAAATAGATTATATAAAACCATTGAACAAAGGGTATTATCTTTTGATGATGATTAAGATAATTATAAAACTCTTAGTTGAATTCTTATAATTCTTTTTGATTAAATTTTTGGAAATTCCATTTCCTGAATAGATAATATTTATCTTGATTAAATTTTGTATTGATCGCTTTACAATCTATGATAAATTTTGTTGAAAATCCATTAAATGGTTAAGAAATTATGAAATTCGTTTCACTAGCCGTTGGAGATGTTCTCCTTTGATTCGGCTGTGGATTTTGTTGTTGGTAAATTCCATGAGGTATCTTATTTGGGGAAATTGTTATTCCGTCTAAGTGGATGGACTCAGGAGGAATAGATTCTTGATCATTTTGAGTTAATTTTTCGTCTTTTGTTTCACGGAATTTGAAAAGAGAAATAGAGTGATGGGAAGATGAGAAAGAATGTCTAGAAGATGAAGGAATAGACATTGTTGAAAGATAATTTGAAGATGAAGTACGAGGTAATAGTTGCCTAGGTAATAATTGCCTAAGTTGTCTTTGAAAACTAATTGCAACATCACCATATGATGTTTGCATAATTTGATCAATATTATTATGGACAATGGGCTGAAGAGGAACAACATTTGGAATTGTCCATAATTTTGGAAAGGAAATTTCTTCTCAATCAATCATCCTTAGTTGGGCTATATTGGATGTTAATAAATTAGTCTCTATTAAGACCATTTTACCCTGTGTGCCTATATTTTGTACATTAGGGATCAAGGTATTCATGACCTTATAATAAATCCTATAGATGATTGCTATAGTTTCAAATCCATGAAGGAAATTATATCATTTGGTTTGAAGTCTCAAATTAATAGCTTCACCTATATTCTTATCTAACAAAGATAATGTTAGATTTGGGTACACATTAAAATAGACTGGACCCTGACATAGACTAGTTTCTATGGCTCCCAAAAGAGAAGGTCTCCAATCTAAACATCTTGTATCATGCAAGGTTGCTTGTAAACAAGCCTTCATACCTAAGAAGGTTAAGAGTTTGACAGCAATTTGAACTAACCTAACATTTATGAACTTATATTTGTCCAAATGTCTTAGCAGATCATGGAGTTTTAATAAATTAAGCCATTTTTCATGACTATCCAGACTAATTGTCTGTTCCATGGTTTTGATTGCCATGCTACTAGAGAAATTGAACATACCTATGCGGTATATAGTCTCGGGTTAACCTAAGGTATGGTCTATCGATTTAATTGATGTTGAACATTGTTGAACTCTATTAGTTCACTATTCTTGACACGTTCTTCCCTTTTTAGGGAGCGTCTAAGCATCAGAAGAGTAAAGTGGAATGTAACTATATGTCTAGTATGTGATCTTCTTAGACTTGTAGTATATAAGATATTATAATTTTCAATAAGTTATGCTAGTATCTCTTTGCATAACAATCCAGACATAATCCTTTAACACGTCTGTCAACGATTTACATGGTTCCATAAATACCCATACCTTGCCTCGTATTCCGAGCCAATGGGTTCAAACCATATGCGAATTTTGGACGTCCCATTAAAGGATTATAACCAGATAAGCATGGTTAGAAGTTTCTGATGTGGAGGATCTACTGGGTGGCAACCACAGAGCATACATTTCTAACATAAGTTATGAAAATTATAATAACATTATATAAGCTAAAGGTATAAGAAAATACACATAGTTTACATATAATTACATTCACGGCAATTTAAGCCAACATGATGGCTTCGATACCAATACTTTTACAGGATTTAAAATACAGGAATGCAAGATACAAAAATATTAAATATAAAACTTCTTATTAAAATACCTTGATAAAGAAACACACAAAATATAAGAAATAAGGAGAAGATAAGATAGGAGATAGAGAAGAGGAATTCGATTTGCCTCAATAAGGGTGAGGACTGCCCTTTTTATAGACACTGTCTGCCCTATTACAGACTATCGGTTGACTGGGGATTACCGATTTTCCTTATTACTACTCTATGACATAAGAGCTTACATCATTCAATAATATTGCTTTATGATATAAGAGCGTATATCATTCAGTATTATTGCTTTGAGAATTATTGCTCCAGAGGAAACATGTGCTGAAACATGAGCTGTCCATATTAGTGTATAGATTTAATGGAAAAGTTGTTTGTGCTTATTTGCTTTCTTTTTCTTTGATAGATTTTGAAGATTTTGGCTGGGTTGGCTGATTAGATGCTAAATGGGCGTCCCAAATATCACCGAAAGTTGATGAGTCCTCAGTTGGATCCTATGATTCTCCAACTAAGCATGTAAATTGATTTTGACTATCTCCACTATGATCAGAGGTCATAGACACATCATCTGAGATGTTTGTAGAAGGAAAGGTGGAGAAGAATTGATCCTTCATGGCCTCCATACATTTGATCATTAATTTTTTTTCTCCGATCATGGGGAATTCTTAATGGATCACAGCCTTAAAGGCATCAAATGGATTGATAGGAGTAATGGCTGGTTTTATTACTAGCTTTTTGGAAGCACTGGCATACTCCTTAATGCGTAGCTGAATTTATTGGACTTTGTCCTCAAGAGGATAAGCTTGCCACCATATGGTATGGAAAGTTCGAGATAAAATTGGAATATTTAGACTATCATCAAGACAAACAATATCCCATCGCCAGATCCATGGGATGCTGAATTCTGTAAAATAATAAAATAATGCCTGGCTAGCATATTGCTGGATTTCCTTGGATTTAGGATGAAATCGTAGCCATGGTAAATATTTCACCTGCAAGGATTCTAGAAGAATATCCAGAGAATGACCAAATTTATCTCACCATTGAAAAATCCAATTGGGCAATATTTGCTCTGATATTTGTTTATTAAGATAAAAAAAAACAAGTATGTTTCCTCTTGGGGTTTTGATAATAAAATGTATCTTCTCAAGCATGATGGTAATCCCAATAATTAAAATTATGAGATTTTCCTTTCAAGGTTAATTGCCTTGATCTATTAGGATCCAAACCTCATTCGTTTGGTCTTAAGATTTTAAGAATATGACATTTGCTATAAGCACTTGGATTTCTGGTTTTTTATTAGTTTCCAAATGATAATGGTGTATTCTCACAGAGCCAGTTTCTTTAAGAATGGATTATTAAAGATAACGATATTTGTTATCAATAGCAGGATAGCCTTGTATGTCTAGATATCTATCTTTCAAGTACCAATGATCCTATTTCCATTGTCGGTCCTCAGGTTTAAGGGTAATAACAGGTTCTATTACCTATTTTTCTATGAAAGGGGGACCTTCATATTGAAGGGCGTCTTTATTAGACTTTTTAACATCTTTATTAGATGCTGAAGATCCTGATGATGAGCCTTTGATTAGGTCCTTTACATTTTGGACAGATGGTCATTCTGCTGGGTCAGAGATTATTCCTCTGCCTAATGTTGCCTTGCCTCTGCCACGGCCTCTATTAGATGGTCGGCTCATTACCCTGCAAAAATTCACGAGTTAAGAAGTCAGGGAGAGAATTATTATCTCCTCTGATATATTCAATATTAAAATCAAAAGCAGATAATTTCTTTTGCTAGCTGGTAAATATTTGTCGAGAAGATAAATTTTTGACATCTTTTTAAGGACCTGCATGGCAGCACTACAATCAATCCTTAATAAAAATTGTTAATTAAGTAAATCATCTTGGAATTTAAGAATACATTTAACAATAGAAAGAATTTCTTCCTTGATTGTAGAATAATTAATTTGAGCATTTTTTCATATGCCCGATGTGAATCTAACCAATTCATCTTTTCCTGTATTAGGATTAGTTTGTTTCAGGATGCCACCATAACCAATATTAGGGGCATCTGTCTCAACAATTTTGAACCATTGGGGATTGGCAAGAGCCAAACAAGGTAGCTGTTTAGCTTTTAATTTGATTCACCTAACAGCTTCGGTGTGAGCTATATTCCAGGGACTAGGATTTTTCCTAAGTCTAGAATATAGAATAGCTGCATCTTGAGCTAACTTAGGATAATAATCAGCAATATAATTCAGGCTTCCAAGAAAGCGTTGCAATTGAGTTTTATCTTTGATTTCGTCAGGAAATTTAGAAGCAAACTCTATACTTTTATCAATAGGAATGATTTTGCTCTGGTTAATATTATGTCCTAAAAATCGAATATTGGTTTGGGATATTTTCATTTTAGGGGCAGAGATTACTAAACTATTTTTTCGGATAACATCTTTAAAAAATTAAGATGTTTAAAATGTTGGTCTATCGAGGAAGAAAATATGAGTATATCATCTATATACACAATAGAGAAATTAGAATAGGGAATGAATATTTCATTCATGATATTTTGAAATTCTGAAGGAGCATTTTTCAAACCAAATGGCATTACATTCCATTCATAATGGCCAAATGGTACAATAAAAGTTGTTTTGTATTTGTCCTTTTCAGAAATCTGAATTTGCCAATATCCCGATTTAAGATAAAATTTGAAAAATATTGTGGCTGAGTGTAATCTATCCAATAAATCATTTTTATTAGGTATTGGATATCTAATCCATTTTAAACAATCATTAAGTGGCTTATAATTTATTACCAGCCTTGGTTTGTCATGTTCTTTTTCAGCATTTTTGTTAACATAGAAGGCTGTGTAGCTCAATGGGGATGAGCTTTTTTGAATTAATTTTTTATCCAATAATTCTTGAATTTCTGCCTTACATAATTCTAGATAGTCTTTTTTCATTTGACTGGGTCTAACTTTTGTAGGAATATATTTTTCCTGAAAGGTAGATTCATTGGGTAAAGAAACAATATGTTGTTTTCTTTCCCAAAAAGCATTAGGAATGTCACTGTAGATTTCAGTAACAAATTGATTATGAAGTTGTTGAATTTTTTCCTTTATTTGAAAGGATTGTAATTGATTTTCTAAGGAAAGTAATTTGATTTCCTTTTGAAGAAAATTAATTTGTGATATTTTAAGATTAACATTATTTTCAATATCATGTATTGTTTTTGTTTGTGGTTTAATAACTCACTAAATCATTTTAATATTTAATAACTAAAATATCTTTACATTCTTAAATCAATTTATTCTTTAAAAGACAAGCACGTGACTTTGACACCGAATTTCATGAAATAAGAAACAGTTACCAAAAAAAAATATATTTAAAACTTTAAAATTCAATAACTTGAAATTTATAAATCTATTTTTAATAAAAATTATATATTTGAATTCTAAATATCGAGATCTATCAAACAAGATTCGTATTCAATGTGAAAATTTGAAGAAGAAAAAAATCATTCCAAAATTATAAAATTTTGTCAATGAAAGTGTAATTTTTACACTTTTATAGTAAAAAAGCTTAGTCGCAACTCAAAGTGTATAATTTTATACTTTTCTAAAACTATACAATTTCACAATTTTATAAAAAAAAATGAAAAAATTCTTTGACCACATGTTGGATGCTCAAAATTGAATTTTATGATTGTTGAAAATTGTAAAAATATTATATTTTTAAAGTACGGGTAATTAAAAAACTCATTGGTTATGAAAGTGTAAAATCTCACACTATCTAGAAAGTATAAAATTTTACAGTTTGTGAACCTTATCAGTTATACTCTTTGTGCATTGGCTAATATATTATTCAATAACATAAGCCTTAAAAACTGTTTGAGAAAAAATATGAGAAAAAATAAATAAATTGATGGCTAATATGCAATAATAGTTTGTGAAAGACAAAACATTCAAAATGAATTATGGTCTGTGAACGAAATATATTGATTTGAAAAGGTTAAAAAGTAAACTTTACAATGGTTTAAAATGAATTGGTATGTGACCCAAAAATTGTTAACATTTTGATTTGACTTAACTTTTATACAACTTTGCAAACCACATAATGTAACACCTAAACTTTTATTTTATTTTATTTTTCCATTTTTCTTCCTCTCAGCAACCAAACAAAGACCAAGTATAATATGGATCAAAATTACCTTGACATTGGGTTGAAAGTGGTTGGCAAGAAGGATGGAATACACTAAGACGTGTATTGCAGATCCAACATCGTGATAGATCACGTTGTCACCACCACCACCTGAAGCCAAAACCACAACTCATAGCAACAACATAACCCACCCACGGCCACCAACACCAATCATAGAGAGTTTTCACAATTAAAACAAATCTCATAATTAAAATGCATCACATCTAGACTATTGTCTTAACACACACATGTATGACCATCGTCAAAGTCAATGGCCACCGCTATGAGCAGTTCGACTCTGATCTTCTCTTATTCTCCTCCTTCCATGGCTTATTGATGAATGGATTCATGTTGACGTCGACATCCACCGCCATTAGCAAATTGGAGGTTGTATTGCTCGTGCACGGTGGCTCATGGCCATTGCCGCCCTCGAATTCATGGCCTTCCACCAAAAAATTGTTGAACATGTTGGTCGGAGCTAGACCTTTGAAACTTGCACTATTGTGAAGGCTATTGGCTTCCTCAAACTACTAGCGCCAAAGTCGATCGTGCTTGGTCGAAGTGTAGGAATGGGTAGATAAGGAAAGATGACTGACAGAAATCAAAGAAATTGAGGGTCTCATGAGAGACGATCGAGATTGAAGAGATAAATGGGGGTAATTTAGCGATTAAAAATAATATATAATTGCCACATCACCAATATTGGACCTCGGACTACATTATTTAAAAACTCAGGGACTTTTGAGGTTAATGTATCTTTCGCTGGACCTTAGCCTTTAGATATTTATTTTTAGGGACCTATCAATAATTAATTCTTATAAATAAAGAAACCGACAACCAAAAAATTGAATAAGATAAAAAATAAAAAAATAGAGATAAAAGATGAATAGAACGACGACATTGTTAAGGAAATCTAAGCTAGTCCATTAGTTAATTTATATATTTAATCTCATTCTCAATGTAATGTAATGCATTAGGGTGTGCCGATTTTGAAAATCACGTAACGACACCACCCATAGTAGTGGAGAATTTACTTAATGAGCTTAAGTTAACTCATCACAAAATTATAACAATTTTTCAAGTAATACAATATGAAAAAAAAAGATAGTGATGGTAACTAACGAAGCTAATGATGTACTTGTGGGCAACTTTGATGGTGTACAACTCCAGAACCTTAATTTGAAATTAATCTCGTAAGGATTATACTAATATTAACCATTATGACGTAGTGATACCGGAAGATGTTATTAGACGTGTATTCTGATTAACGGTGATGGAAGTTTTACTTGAAATGATCTTATTAATAGATGTTTAAGTTTATTAGATGAGTTGCATATGTGTAGCTTCCACGCATGTTAAAATAAAAGAAAAAATTTATTATCTTGTGCAATTCATTTGATTTTGTACATCATGTCTAGGTGACAAGGTCAATCATCGCCTTTAATCTATTGATGACGGGTTTCAGATTGTGATAGTATGAAATAAAAAATTGGGTCTACTAGTATTTATTAGGATAACTTACAACATGTGGGCTAAGTTTAATCAAATTTGTTTGGCTTTGAAATGGGCTCAAATATGGTTAACTTTGACATGGGTTGATAGGTTTAATAAATGGAACTCATTTTTTGAATAGTGGGCTTGGGCCAAAATAATCAGGTTGCAAAATTAGTGAGTGGAATTAAGCCGTAAATATATGTATTAATTATATTAGCATATAATATTACAACGTAGTTTGATGTGACTCGAGTAGAGTCGGGGCGTCATTTCATTCTCGTAACGAGAATGAGTGCACCGCAAGACAAGTTGCTCATTCACCTCGCAGTGGTGGCATCTGTCTTTCCTATTTGTTCTAAACTCTTACTTTTTCCCATTTATCTCTTTTTGAAATTCCCCATTTTCTACTCTTATATCTCTCAATTTTCATTAATGATCTGTCCATCCATTCCATTAATCGTGATAACCTTTAATGGTTTGTGTTTTAAAATTGATTGTAGGTCTGATGATGGTGATAGATTCATTGTTAACTACAAAAGGGGAAAGAGAATAGTTGATTTAAGGGGTCAAGCAGTGCCACGTACCAAAATTTTTACAAAGAACAATTGGTACAATTATAAAGAGTTTTAGAGCTTTATAAACTTCACTGGACCTTTTTTTACGACTATATATATATATATCTTCTTTTTATTTCCTCTTCATACAAGATTAATTAAAGATAATGTCAAACGATGCTTTATTTTTAAGTTTAGTGTATAGATGGTAGAGAGAGGTGGTGTTTGCTGATGCATAGTTTATGATTTTCATTGATATTAAATAGAAAAAGTTATAATAGAGATTGTCGATTTATATCTCTATTCTTATCCTCAATGTAATGTATTTTATTAGGATATGCCAACTTTGGAAATCACATAATAACACGACATATTGGGAATATAATTCAATTAGGAATATAAACTGGATTGAAGTTCTCTAACATTTTTCAAATAGAAATAGTAAGGTCAACAAGGTCCATATGAACTTCATACGATAATACAATCATAGATTCCATGTATTATTTCCTTATATAATGACACGTGTCAACAAGATTCATATCAAGCACTTGGCCCACTTTATAATGGAATAATTTTCATTATTTTTGTTGGACAAGTTTGAAAAAATGCCGATAAATTTATCATTAAAAGCATCAAAATTTATCCACTTTTATGACAAATCACGCGGAGGTAACGACTCACTTAAATTGAGAACATCTAAATTAAATTTATAAATAAAAAAATCACTGAACATAATACATATACTTAATTTCAAAAGTCTAATAAATCGTGAATGATAGCTCCTAAAAAAGGCACATACTCAAAGATTAAATAATGAATATTATATATATGTACATATATATTATATTATATTTTAAATAAATAGAATTGAATAATGTATACTTATATATTAAATATATAATCATAAAAATATAATATATTTTTAAATATATACCATATCATATAATATAAACAGTAAACAATAGATGCCCGGGACATTAAAAAAGTGAGATTCTATAGAAAAGTGGAGAGCGGGACTCGTATGAAATAACAGAAAAAGCTGACGGGTATGCTGGTAAAAAAAGGTTGGTTTAGCCGTAATATTGCTAAAAGGACGGGCAAACTTGGTAATGCATCGCTGAAGCAGCTCACTCGTGCTTCCACAAAACGGAGGTTTGTGCCCAATCAAACCGTGCTTATAAAACCCCAAAAGCCAGGCGCCGAAAGGCACTCGCAAACGGACACTTAATTCGGGCGGGGCGAACTGACGATACTGGTACTGGTAGCGCTCCCTCACTCTTTCTGTATCTGACCTTTTCATCTTGCGCGGTCGCCTCGTCGTTTGGGTTTTCTCCGACGGCCTAGAGGTACCCTCTCATTCAACTCTCTATTAATACATTGGAGATTACACACAAGTCTGTGTACATGTGTGTGTATATATATAGATATATTTCCTGGCATTTATTTGTTATATATTAGCAACACGGTTAATCACGTTGAGAAATGCGCATCAAATTTAATCTCGTAATTGATTTCAATCTCTCACAGAATTTACCATTAAGTTGACTTCAACCTCCTTGTGCTGTAAACTTTTGATTTTGATAAGGGTGTTAACAAGTACACTTCCCTTACCGTCCCAAACATGTGAAATCAACACAGATAGTTGTCATCAAACAGCTAAATCAGTCCAAACTCTGGGCCTTCTCCCTGAAAAATTAGATTTATTCAATGTATCCTAATCATGGTTTTAAATAATGGCCTAGTGATTTTTAAGATATTTGCTAGTATTTGAAAAAAAATTTAGAGGTTGTGATTTTTGGTTTCTGTTACGGATGATCGAATACTCTTAATACTGTTACATTGCGACCATGATTTAAATTCGTGACGCTAAGGCTTCGTTTAGTTATATTTTCAAAAACAAATTTTCTACTTTCAAAAAGTAGGATATGCGTTTGGTAAACTATTTATTTTAATTTTTTTTTAAAATTTTAAAATTTAGATTATCATATTCAAATGCATTTTCACAATTTTTAACAAATTAATTACAAAATTTTCAGAAATATTTTTCAAAAATTTATATCTGAATCACTATCTAAACGTAGCCTTAAATCATTTTGGCTTATCATAACGTTTCTGACAGTAATATAGAAATGAAACCGTCAAGGAAAAGTCATGATATTTCTAAAAGTTTCAACTAAAAGTTTGGGGGAGGAGGTCTTTAAACTTGATGCAAAGACATGTGGAAAAAGCAGTGGTACTATAACATTGTCTAGGAAAACCATTATGGCTGTGCTTTTCATACTTTATTTTCCTTATGTTGAAATGATTCAATCTAATGTTAAATTATAGACAATGATGCCATAATCATATAGACCACGAAACTCCCTCCCTCCCTCTTTTTTTTTGATAAGTAAAATTTTACTAAGAAAGGCGCCTGAGGAGGGCAAACCCACATTACAAAAGAGGGGTTAGCTACAAAACTAAAGCCTAAGATCCCCCCAAAAAAATCTAGAAACTTTTCTAAATACATAAGATATTTTTCCTTAATCCAAAAGAAAAGACAACACAAAAATCTATCTTTTAGTCTCCAAGGAGGGTTTTCCCACCTTTAAAAATTCTACTATTCCTTTCCCTTCAAAGGTACCATACAAGACATATGGGGTGTAAAGACCGGAAAAAAAAAAGAGAATAAAATTTTTATTTTATTTAAGATAGAGCAATATTTGAATTTCCTTAATTTTTAGTTACTTTTAATTAAATTAGACCATGAATGTGTGCTATCAGTATTAAATACACATGTATACGTAAATGTGTACTATTAGTATGTATGTGTGAAAAATACATGTTATAATAAGTATGTATTGTATATGTATATACATGCATAGTGCTATGTATTATATGTGTACATATGGTTACAAATGAAATAGAAGGAAGATGAAAGAGCAGCAGGCAGTGTGTGTGGTGTCGGCTGTGTGCGCGTGTAAGTGAGTGTGTTTGGTGTGTGTGTAATATGATATATGCATAATGTATATATATGGCACATTACACAAGCAAGCATTAAATGCAAAGAAAGGAGAAAAGAAATAAGCAGAAAAGGAAATCAGAAAGAGTGCGGCTGGTTGTGTGTGAGTGCTCAGAGTGTACAGTGTACAATGTATGTGTATATGTGTGTGTCTATATATATATATATATATATGTCAACACCTTGAGTGCAGTAGGTGTGTATCTTTCTTTATAATTGAGTGTTGCGTGAGGTTGTGAGGACTCAGAAGGTCAGAAAGAGCAGGAAGGAAGGTAGGTCTGGAGTGGAGAGAGAGAGAGAGAGAGTGAACTAATGGGGGGATTTTTACCAATATGTACACGGTTGAGTGTTGAGAGGAATGAGAGGAAAACAGAAGAAGAGATAGGTCCTGAGAAGTGATCTTGGGATTCAGAGGAGAGAGAAGGAAGGAAACAGAAGAGAAAAAGGAGAAGATCCAAGGAGAAAAATCAGAAAATCAAGGAACACTGAAAGGAAAGGAGAAGGCGGTTTGACCTTCTACATTCTCACTGTTTGGTTTGACTACACAGCGGACACGACTCTCAAGGGTTGAGAAAAACCCTTCTAGGTATGATGTTTTGCTAAGTAAGAAATAGGATTAAGCTTAGGAATATTTTGCGAGTAAATTAAATGATTTATATGCTTAACTGTCATTGGAAAATTATTTGGAATATGGTTGCTTGATAATCTAGAGTTGGTTGTTTACGTGCTTGTGTGTTTCTTGCATTTTTTGAGAATTTAGTAAAGTGATGAACGTGAACCATAACTACATGTTTAAATTAATTGTATGTGGCATGTATTTATGTGGAATAAGTTTTGTGATTCAAATATTATTGTTGCTTCAAGTAGGATACATTAATTAAAGCATGCTTCATTGAGATTATATTATTGCGTGGCGAAATTAAAGCATATCGGCATATGGTGAATCCTTTGGAAGCATAGCGTGGGTTGAGCACGTGGTGCTATACATTATGAGGGTGTAGATCCTGTGGTGAAAAACCCAAAATTGGCCATTGCATTAGTACCCAAATCCAATGGGGGAGGTCCATGAGCGGGTATTGGTACTCAGATTCATCGGACGCGGTCCGTAAACGAGACATGGGTGTGGCATAGAGTGCATGGGTGTATCATGCATATTTTCATTTCATCGTATTAATGAACTGAAAGGTATCTAGATTATAAATGTACACTTTGCACATGCCACTCCTTAACCTTGTTTCTTGCATTAGCATTATGTTGTACCAGCTGTTGAGTTGACCCATTCGTGGGATATCATATTACAGATGATGTTCCTGATACTTGAGACTTGAGGAAGTCTTGGAGAACAGAGGAGACGTGGATCATGGAGGATTTTTGGCCCTTGGGACATATTTTGATGTTGTACAAGGGCATGAGTCCTAAACTATACATGTTTATTTGTATGTTATGAAACAACGGCAAGGCTCTATGGATTAGTATCAGAATATGAATTGGGTTAGTATTTGAAATGCATGTAATTGTTCTTTATTATTCCTTTTTTGTTTATTTCACTCACTCCTTGGGTTTGTGAAAATTTGGGGCATGACAACGTGGTATCAGAGCATAGGTTTGAATACCTAGAGACTGTGGGGTGTTGTTGAACACCATGAGACCCTAGAGGAAAGAGTGAGACTTAATGTGAACTGTCGGTAGTATGCGATAGGTTCTTGTGTGTTATGTGATTACCTACACTTGAAGCATGACATGTTGTGATTACGTGTTAATTGATGCTATATTATGATGCATGATTATGTGATTTAATGCAGTGGGATGCATAATATGTGTAATGTGTAAGAGTTTATTAATTGTACATTATGACATGTTATACGTACTGACTATGAAGTGTAAGTTGTTGATAAGGACATGACTGAGATTTTTTTTTTTTTAATGCTTATGCCTAGATGTAAAAAGGGGTATTAAATTTTTTTTTCTTGGACTTGTAGACTCATGCCACCGAGGAGAGCTCCTGCGAGAGCTGGACCACCTAGGCGAGGTAGGCCTAGGGCCACTGCCCCACCTCGGCGTGGTAGACCTAGAGCTACTGCTCCTGCTCATGGCATAGCAGAGGAGACTGTTGCTCCAGCTGATACACCTGCTCGTAGCACAGCTGAGGAGGCTGTTGCTCCTGCTCCTGCTCCTGCTCTTGCTTCTACGCCTGCTCCAGTACCTGCCCCAGTAGAGGAGGTAGAGCAGACCATTGGTGCCAGAGACATGATAGCCATTATACATGAGTGTTTTCGAGCCATACAGGAGACCCGGACTACAGGTGGCGAGACCAGGGATACCTTTGTGATGAAGGTGTTCCAGAAGATGAGACCTCCTACATTTGCTGGGCAGCCTGACCCATTGGCTGCAGAGGAGTGGCTGAATCGGATCACCAAGATCCTAGACTCACAGGGAATCACTGAGCCACATTTGAGGATCCGATGTGCCACCTTCCAGTTTACTGAGTTGGCTGATCAGTGGTGGCGAGTATCTGCTGACAGGCTACATAGTTTCGGCGAGGGTTGGGATGCATTTGTGGCCATGTTCAATGACCACTATTTTCCCGAGACTGCCAGGATCGGATTTATGGACGAGTTTAGGGCACTCCTCCAGAGGGATATGACAGTGACTCAGTATGAGTCCCGGTTTACAGCGTTGGGGAGATTCGCCCCACATATTACTCGGGAGGAGCGGCTGAGGGTCTTCTATTTTATCAAGGGGTTGAAGGCCTCTATTAGGGACAAATTGGCCGGACACTTTATCGACACCTATGAGGAGGCAGTGACCAGGGCCACCAGAGTAGAGAGCGAGTTGGCTGACATTAGAAGGATCAGGGAATCTCGGACCCAGGGCAGGACAACCACAACACAGATGTCTACGCCTGCCCAGCCTACTGTGCCTACCCTGACTCACACTGGTGGGAGACCATTGAAGAGGTCTTGGACCGATGCATCTTTCCCATCGACATTCCAGAGGCCTGTTCAGTTCTTAGCCTCCCAGCCTGTTATGTCTGTTGCTCCTCGAGGGGGGTATCACAGGGACCCATTACATGTTACCGGTGTAGACAGCCTGGCCATAAAATGGCCGATTGCCCACAGAGAGATCCCAGTCAGGGATATGGGGTTGGACCGAGTCAGATGTTAGTTCCACCTCAGGCACAGGGTCAGGGGTGGGGAGCTCCACGACTTTGCTACACCTGCCACCAGATGGGCCATATTAGGGCCAACTGTCCTCAGGGGCAGACCTCACAGAGCACGCCGATGCCAAATTATTATCAGCATACCCAGATGCCTCTGCCACAGCCACTGCTAGGCCATAGACCCCCAACACCATATTTCCAGTCTGCACCTTCCACACAGAGCGTTAGAGCTCCCGCACAGAGGGGAGAAGGACAGCAAGGACAGAGAGGGGGAGGTAGGCATGGCCAGACTATTCAGGGTCGTGTTTATGCAGTAGCCACACCAGAGGCCTCTACTTCGGGACCGTCAGTGGTTCGAGGTACATTCCTTGTGTTTAGTTCATGGGCCAGCGTACTGACAGACTTGGGTGCATCTCATTCATTCATATCTACCATGTTTGCCATAACATTGGGGTTGGACATAGATCGGTTAGATCCACCATTGCATGTTGACACCCCAGTTGGGGGTAGTGTGATATTGACGAGGATCTGTAGAGATTGCTCGATAGAGATAGCTGATCGCATCCTTTATTTTGACTTCATTCTGCTTGACATGTCTGGTTTTGATATTATTTTGGGAATGGACTGGTTGTTTGCTTTCCGAGCGAGTATAGATTGCTACAGGGGGAGAGTGACAGTGTGTACTCCCGAGGGGGATAGCTTTTACTTCACCGGAGATCGTAGGGATTTCTTAGTTCCACTCTTGTATGACTTGAGGAGTTGGGGAGGTCATAGTTACATGTTGGCTAGTTTGGTAGCAGATGGGAGTGGGACTACAGAGAGTGTGTTACCACCCGTAGTGGATGAGTTTCCAGATGTCTTCCCGGATGACTTGACTAATTTATCGCCGAGACGAGAGATTGAGTTCACGATAGAGCTTATCCCAGGCATTGTGCCTATTTCCATTCCACCTTATCGTATGGCTCCAGCTGAGTTGAGAGAGCTGAAGGAGCAGTTGACTGATTTGCAGGGTAAGGGTTTTATACGTCCTAGTACTTCTCCGTGGGGTGCTTCGGCACTATTTGCGAAGAAGAAGGATGAGACACTGCGTTTGTGTGTGGACTATAGGAGACTGAACCGGGTTACTATCAAGAACAAGTATCCGTTATCGAGGATAGATGACTTGTTTGATCAGCTTAGGGGTTCGAGATGTTTCTCGAAGATTGATCTTCGATCTAGGTATCATCAGTTGAGAGTACGGGAGGAGGATATAGCGAAGACAGCCTTCCGCACTCGTTATGGCCATTATGAGTTTGTAGTTATGCCATTCGGTGTGACGAATGCCCCGACGGCATTCATGGACTTGATGCACCGCATTTTTAGTCCTTATATAGATCAGTTTGTCGTGGTGTTTGTTGATGATATTTTGATTTACTCACCTTCTGAGGATGAGCATGCCTTTCATCTACGGACTGTGTTAGAGATTTTGAGGGAGCACCGCTTATTTGCTAAGTTATCGAAGTGTGAGTTTTGGCTTCAGGAGGTATAGTTTTTAGGCCATGTTGTGTCAGGTAGTGGAGTGTCTATGGATTCTTCTAAGATTGACTCTGTTATGAGTTGGGAGAGGCCGAAGAATGTGTTTGAGATTCGGAGTTTCTTGGGATTGGCAGGATACTACCGTTGGTTTGTAGAGGGGTTTTCTCGTCTTGCCGCACCGATGACTCTTCTGACGCGCAAGGGCATTAGATTTGAGTGGATAGATGACTGTGAGCAGTCATTTCAGGAGCTGAAGAGGAGGCTGATTTCAGCACTTGTCTTGATTATACTTAAGGGAGGTATGAGTTATACAGTGTATTGTGATGCTTCACGAGAGGGATTAGGTTGTGTTCATGTAGGAGGGTAGAGTGGTAGCCTATGGTTCTCGTCAGTTGAAGAGTCATGAGTAGAACTACCTCATAGATGATTTAGAGTTAGCTGCTGTCATCTTTGCACTTAAGAGTTGGCGACACTACTTACATGGGGTGAGGTTCGAGGTGTTTTCAAATCACAAGAGCCTTAGATACATTTTCACGCAGAAGGACTTGAACCTTCGACAGAGGAGATGGATGGAGTATATGGAGGACTATGACTTTGACCTTCAGTACCATCTTGGGAAGGCCAATGTCGTAGCAGATGCACTTAGTAGGAGACCGAGGAGCACTGTAGCTAGCATTGCTATTAGAGAGTGGGAGATGATGGGAGCCATTGGTGAGTTTGACTTAGACCTTGCTGAGTCTGAGGGACATGCCACACTGTTTCGTGTGTGTGCACAGCCTACACTATTGAGCAGGGTTATTGAGGCATAGTTACAGGACACAGAGGCCGAACAGATTCGAGCACAAGTTGCTGGTACTGAAGGCTTTGAGGGGTGGACAATTCATTCTGACCTTAGCCTGAGGTATATGGGTAGAGTTTTTGTTCCAGAGCCTTTTAGGCTTGATGCCTTTAGAGATTTCCATCATTCATGCCTAGCAGTGCACCTAGGGGGCACTAAGATGTATCATGATTTACGCCGCCAGTATTGGTGGATGGGGATGAAGGGAGATGTAGTGCAGTTTGTATCGAGATGTCTCACGTGTCAGCAGGTTAAGGCTGAGTACCAGAGACCTGGAAGTTTATTACAGCCATTGCCAGTGACCGAGTGGAAGTGGGAGTACGTTACTATAGATTTTGTGATGGGTCTTCCGAAGTCACCTAGAGGTCACGATGCAGTTTGGGTTATAGTTGACAGGTTGACGAAATCCGCACATTTCCTACCGATCAGGGTGATTGATTCAGCAGATGTTCTCAGTAGGTTGTATATCCGAGAGATAGTGCGACTACATGGGATTCCTGTTTCCATTGTTTCAGACAGAGACCCACGTTTCACTGCACGGTTTTGGCAGAGTCTTCAGACAGCCTTGGGGACTTTGAGGCACCTTTTTTTTTTCGGATCAGTCACTTTGAGGCACTTTGATGATAATTTTGATGGATTTTGTAATCGCTTTACATCTTTGCTTTGTGTGTTGCCCTTTGACATGGATGAACTGCTTGCACATTTTAGGTTAAGGATGGTACATATTGTATTTAGAAATTTGATTTTTGTTGATAGCACTAATAAAAAATATGTGGAATTAATGAGATTAATAGTTTAAACTAGCGAATAATGAACGCTGATGGACAGAGTCAAAGATATATTTTAATAAGTGAAAGATGCTATACTGATAGCCATGCTTTATGGGTATAAAATATAATTAGTCAAGATATAATTGTCTATTAACACATCCTGTGTACATGGGTTGTGTAAAGATTTGAAAAAATCTGGATAAATTATTCGTTTTTGCCGATAGGGCACTATTCATGCACTATTTGTCGATAGGGCACAAGACATGTATCATTTAGACATAAGTCATGTTTAGAAGCATAATTTGAGTATGCTATAGAAGGAAAATATGCTTAGAATGCTAAAATACACATCTTGTGAGAATTTGAATCTAATCGGAGATAATTTGAAAATTGGACCAAAAAGGGCATCCCGACTGGACCCGGCCATACCCGCCAACAAGCGAAAATAAATTTTTCGAGAAAATATCATTTAAAATAATTTTAAGAACTTTGGTTAAAGCACAATATCGAATTGAGGCACTTCGGGACAGGTTGTAGTGTAACGGGGTCCCGCAGCTCATTAAGGGCAAAAAGGTTTTTTCACTCCTTGAACCCTTTAGTATAAATATGACCCTTGGGATCTAAAATCTTCAAAAAATGCTGGAGAATTTACAGCAGCTCGTTCTTGGAGAGAAAAGGTGAAGAAAACCTAAGTTTTTCAACTTTCTACCTTCCAAAACTCATCTCTAACCTTGGAATTTCACAAGGCTTCCTTCTAGGAAATTGTTTGCCACATCAAGGGCTACAATTTTACCGATTGGTTCGGCTGCAAAGTGAGCGCAACTCCCTAGGGTTGAGAAAAACACCCTTTTAGGTATGATATTTTGCTAAGTAAAGAATAAAGTTAAGTTTAGTAGTGTTTTTATATGTTGATTGTATGACTTACATGCTTACTTGTTAAAAATCACCTAGCATATAGTTACTTTGAAAACCTAGGGTTGGTAACTTATGTACTTATGTATTCTTTGGGAATTTGGTGAAGTGATGAATATGTAATATGAATATATGTATAATTCATTGCATTCTAGCTTATGTTCATGTAGACAAAGTCTTGTAGTTTGAAAGTTATGTTTTGCTCAATGTATTAGTACTTTGTGTACTTGTGTAATCTTTGAGAATTTGGTAAGGTTGTGAATATGCAACATGATTATATGTATAATTGATTGGATTATATGTTATGTTCATGTAGATAAAGTTTTGTGGTTTAAAAGTTATAGTTTACTTTATGTATGATGCATTATTTAAGGTATACCCCATGAGTTTGATAAATGCCTCATTAAAATTGCATATAAAAATCAAGGCATCTTGGCATACTTGAATCTTTGGAAACATGGCGTGTGTTGAGCACTTTGGTGCTATGCATTATGAGGGTGTAGATTCTGTGGTAAAAAATTCAAAATCTGGCCAATGACAGTACTCGCGTGCTGACGGGGGCGAACCGTGAAGCTATTCATGGGTGGGCATAGAGTTGCATGTGTGTGTCATGCATATTGTCATTGCATTGCATCATTGATGAATTGGAAGGTTTATAATTACAAATGTTTACTTTGCACATGTCACGCTTTATTTTTGTTCTTTATATTAACATTATGTCATATAAGCCGTTGTGCTTATCCTATATGGGATTACATATTTCAGATAAGACTCCCGGCACATGAGACCTGAAGCATGGAGGGGAAAATAGATTTTGAAGTATATTTGGCCTAAGGGTTACATTTTATATGTATGGGCATAAGCCCAAATAGCTTGTGTTTAATTTGGAAAACTATGGACTATAGGCCTTGGGCCATTTTGTGATGTTAAGGGCTTAAACCCAAATGACAAATAGGGTATTTTTGTTTAATGTGCATCACATATATATGTTGAGAACAATGTAATAAAAAGGGTTATGGTAAGGATTATATGCAAGTATGAATGTTGGTATATAAGGAGTTAGGAAAGTAAGCATTAAGCCTTAAAGTTACTCGATAATGTATGTGTATGTTCGATTTTTATAAACTTGTGGTCATCAAGTGAGGGTGGATTGTGCATATACTTGTATATAAACTGTTGTAAAATATTAGGTGAAAAATGTTTAGAAAACAAAGGAGACCATGTTAAAATTTTGTGAATTAAAAAAACAGAGTTGTTAGGTGTGTAAAATGTCCATATATAAATAGGAAGAGTGCCAAAAAGTAGGGGTTAAAAACTTTGAGGAAGTAGGTCAAAAATTGGAAAAATCACCTTGCAGCACTTTGGAAAAAAATTTAGAAAATGAAAAAATCAGGTTGCAGCAAATACACTGTAGCTACAGTGAACCAGCCCCCACACACGCCCTCGCGCGCGCCTGCTGCGAGCCCACTGCTGCACCCAGCCCCTTGCACCCTTGCCACTGGCCCTTGGTCACTTGCCTTGGACCATGTTTGGCAAACCTCTAGGCCATGTTGGCCAATCCCTCGGCCATGTTTGGCTACCCTTTTGGGCCATGTTTGGCCACTCTTTTGGGCAATGTTTGACCACTCTTATGGGTCATGTTTGGCCACCCTTTGTAACCATGTTTGGTCACCACTTAGGAAAATATTTGATTTTTACTTGGGCCATATTAGACCACCAACCTTGGCCATACTTTGTCATTATTTTAGGCTATGCTAAACAACTACTTAGATCATGCTTGGTCATCATCTTAAAGTTGGGTTATAAAAGCACCTAGGCTATGTTTAGCCTACACTTTAAGCCATTATAAGACATGATCTTGGAGATTAACAAGTAAAAGCCAATTAAAAACAAATATATTAATTTAATTCTTTTATTTTATAATTCTCATTCACACCTCGGGTTTATGAAAACTCAGAGCGTGACAGGTTGTGCCCCCTCTGGTGCTTTGTTTGTAATACTTTTTATTTATAAAAAAAGATATAGATGTCCATTTAAAAAGCATAGCTAAAAGGGGATGTTAAGATGGTTCAATGGCTAGACAAGAAATGACAAAACAAGAAATGAACATATTTTCAGGGAGCTAGAGGCATCACCATTGACAGCATGATGATAGAAAATCTATAAAGATTGTTTAGCCCTGTGCAACACAGTCCATGCCATGGTACACAATGGTAAGGAGAATTTATATAATTTTAAGTTGAAAGCACTGCAAGGATAACAAAGGCCAAATAGAATGCGAGTTAGGTTATGCGGAAAGATATGACGTCCTATAATTTAATAGATTTGGGCACAGAAAAGTAGAATGATGGGGAAAACATTTGTAGTCAATCCCAGGTAACTGAGATGGGGCTGAGTTAAATTTTTTTTTTTTTTAGCTAACCTGCATTTTGTCATTCAATGTTTAGATGCTGATAAATTTATTGTTTTTTTATACTAGTAAAAAATGCGGTTTTCATCATTTTTCCCCAAATTTTAAACTTCTGCTTTCCTTTTTCTTTTTTTTTAATTTATTTATTCATTTTCCCTTTCTTTTAGTTGTTAGTAAGAAAATTTTTATTTATTGTCCAAAAGTTCTGGTAAATGTTCTTACACCAAAATTTGCTTAAATGTGACTGTTGTTTAGCAATAGCAACAAAAAGTGCAGCACACTGTGTTTGGCATGATAAAAATGAGTAATGGTTGACATAAGTACTGGAAAACATCCTTGTTGCCATGATAAATACGAGTTATGTGGCATATAAATTGCAGAACAGCCTTAAAATGATTACTACTCTTGTGTGATTACTGGGGTTATTAAACTCTTTCCACTTCTGTGCATAAAGGTCTCATAGCTTGGTGGGAAGGTTTTGATGAAATGCGTCTCCTCGTGGCACCTGGTAACTCCTAACCTATTTGATAGCATAATTATAGATATCTATTCATTGAATTTCTTTTTAGATTGGTATATTGGCTTAACTAATTTTTTCCTCTGATTCCTGTGTATTAATACATGCGTGTGCGCCTAACTGCCTATACATGCATATTACTGATTTTAGTTTCAACATCATGTGGTGTGGATGCTTTTATTGTTTGTGGAGATGATCTTATATATTGATGAGGCCAAAGCTTAAATTTTAATTTAATAATGAGATACCATACATTATCCAAATGAACATACATGCACAAACATAATTCTGACTAATTTTAAACAACTGTAGTGGCTTTGTGATCTGAAATGAAATGAAGAGTAAGTCTCTCAATAACCTTAAAAAGCGATTGAAGTGGAAATAACTATCTCATACAAGATACTAAAGTATCTTCTACATTGACTAGGGAAAAATTAATTACAATTTTAAAGATGACCGTACAAAGGATTTCATTCACAGGTGCCAAAAGGGGCGCAAGTCAAGTATATGAGGTATATAACAAAAATCATTCTAAAAGCCCCCTATACACATATTTCCCAAAAAAATTACAAAAGAATCAAGATCTATTTTAAAAAATCATGTACTAAAAAAAAAAATAAAAATAAAAAACATAAATGGATCATCAACTGTCTCAAACACATCATGCTCTTTTCCTTAAAAATCTTCCTATTCCTGTGCCCCTAAATGCTCCACATACACATAATGGCGCAATCTGAGCTCTTTCTGCTATTGCAGCCCCTGGCAGATTCTTAGAAAATCCATAATAGACCCTTGCACGACCCATTTAATCTAGTCCTAAGATCTCATGCAACTGAGCAAAAAAGATGTGATGGAGAGTGCTCTTGTATATATATATATATATATATATATATATATATATTTTGCATATGCAAATCATCCTAAAACTTCTGTTCTTCAAGTTTTCGGGAGTTAGAATGGCCTCCTTAGAAGCTAACCATGCAGAAAAAGGGGGGAGGGGGCGGGGAAGTCTTTGACTTCCAAATGCTTTTCCAAGGGAAAGAACCCCCTATGTATTTAGAAAACCTTACGACTTTTTTGCGGGATCTTAGGCTTTAATTGTATAGCCGGTCCCTTCTTTTGTACTTGTGGGTTTGCCTTCCTCGGGTGCCCTTTTATAGTGAAACTTTACCGATAAAAAAAAAAAAAACTTCCATCAGCAAAAGTGGCAGCCCCACCACTATGATCCTCAAGGTGAGAAATAGGGACCTGTCACCTGTCGTGCTTACCACTATCAAAATACCATTGTGTGGTGTTGTGAGCCCTCAAAGCATTGTGAATGACAAGACATTTCATCCTATCATTTTTAACCCAAATTTGCCTAATCCTCTTAGGTTGGTTTGGTTGAGATTCAACATTTTAGCTTTAGTCTTATTTCCATTAGTTCCAATCTTAGAGTTGTATTGAGTTTTGAGAAAATTGGGTATTTTCATGACATTTCAACTAAACTCTTAGATTTTTGAATTAATGTGTTCAACTGCTGTTTCATGATTGACAATCAATATTTTGGCTTGGTATGGTGACTTCTATTCTTCCTAGCCTCTCTACAAAAGTTCCTGGAATGACCATCAACCTGACAGTAGGTACAAAACATTGTTTTAGGTTGACGAACTTCCCAAACCTTTGTGTAGGAGGGACAAACTTAACAGGCTTACAGGTAGCCTGTCTTGTTTGATTGGTCACAGTGGGCTTTTTGGGATGATTGAAAGTTTCATAGCCCAGACTAACTTTATCATTCTTGAAATGGACAGTATTCAACATTTTGTCAAGTTTATTATATCTGTCCTTAAGAGTGACCTTCACTTTTGTAGCTTTCTTAAGCTCAAGTTCAAGATTTTGAACTTTCGCATGGAAGTTCTTCTTCTCAACATCACTAGAACCTAGACTCTTCATCAGACTATCAACCTCCTCAACTAAGGAATCTCTCTCTTGCTTTACATCCTTGAGCCTCTCTAGTAGGGTTGCTCTGTGAGTTTTGAGCTGACTAATTAGTGCATCATTTTCCTCATTTGCATTCTTCTTTTTTTCACACAATTTGAGTTTAGCAGCTAACCTCAAATTTACTTTCTTGAACTTGAGTGATTCATTATACAACTGATCATGAGCAGTATGTATACCTCTATCATCTTCATAATTGTCACTCTCACTCTTTGAGGAATCCTCACAATCAGACATTTGCTCACATACAACAAGGGTGTGTGAACTCTTAGAAATATCTGTGGTGGCAGTGAAGGCCAAGAATTGTTGTTTTTCTTTTTCATCATTTCCTTCATCAGTTAAGGTGGATTTCATTGTCCTAGAATAGCTATTTTTTTCAACAACTATGTGACCAAAGTTATGGCAATCATAGTATTCAATGGAGGATTGACTTGGTGACTGATTAGAGGACCTTTTCCTATCACTGCTTGAGGAAGATTTAAACATTTTTTCTTTTGAGCTGTTTGAATTTGACATGGATCTCTTTGATGAGCTTCCTTGATTTGAGGAATTTGATATTTTATTCTTTCAAAATTTATTAAACCTCTTAACAAATGTAGCAAGCTCATCTTCATTAAGAGGTCCTTGCTCAGTGTCAGAACTCTCTTCATCTTTCTCATGGACCGATTTTAGAGCTATGCTCTTTGTTTTCTAGATTGTCTGAAGAGACCCCCCCAACTCATCAACTTTAAGTCAACATCCTTACTCTTTTCAATAGCAGTGATTTTAAGTTGAAACCTCTCAGGTAGAGATTTCAGAATTTTCCTTACAATTTTTGGTGCTTCTATCTTTTTCCCAAGATTAAATAAAGAATTAATCACATCACTTACTTTGGCATAAAATTCAGCGAATGTTTTAGATTTTTCCATTTTAAGTGTTTCAAACTTAGAGGTCAACATTTGGAGTTTGGACCTCTTGACAGCACTTGTACCCTTGTGGGTAGCTTGTAAAATATCCCAAGCTTCCTTGAATGTTGCACATGTCATGATACGTCGAAACTCATCAGCTATGACAACATTGAAGATGGCATTCAACCCCTTAGTATTGTACCTGCTCATCTTATGTTTAGTTTCATCCCAAGTAGTAGTAGGTTTCGAGGTTGAAGGTGTTTCGACAATGGCTTTGGTGACAGGAGGAGTTCAACCATTCTCAATAGCCAACCAAACACGTTCATCTATCGACCTAAGAAAATATTTCATTTTAGCTTTTCAATAGACATAATTGGAGCTGTCAAAAAGTGGAGGTTGGGTAAATGAACCGCCTTCATGTAAACTTTCCATCTAAACAAAAATTAGGTTCAATCTAATGCTTAAGATTTTTTCTTTGATACCATTTTAAAAGGCCTTATATGCAAGGATCAAAATATCGTTTCGATGTATAGTTTCGGTCTGTCCGGAAACGGAAACGTTTCGGAAACATAATGAAAACGGAGAAAAAATTGGAAACATGTGGAAACATAACTTAAAATTTATTTATTTATACAAATAAGTTTATTTATTGAATATTTGTGCATGTTTTAGACATATACATCATATTCATGATAAATGACACTAATTTAAATTGAAAAACTAAAGACTAACTACTTGTTTTTTCATAATTCCATCCAATATCACGTTTTCTTTTCTTTTCTGGTGGTCCTAAATCCACATTTTTACCTTTCGATGACATATCTACAATAAAAAAATTAATAATTTTATAATTTAAAATATTAACAGTACGATCTAAAAATAATATAATAGGAACAAATAAACATATAAATTTATATTTCTAATTATTAAATTAGATAATTAAAATAAATAAATATATCATATTTTTTAAGAAAATAAATAGTAATAAATAACATACATTTTTAATACTAATATTAAAAAAATAATATTTTTTTATCAAATAAATATTAATAATAAATGATATAATTTAATATATTATTTGTATGTAAATAACTAAGCATGTATGTAATAAAATTTTAATACATAATTTGATACATACTTAATTTTTATTTTATTAAATTAAATTAATATTAATTATAAAAAATTTAAATAACTAAGCATATATAATATATTATGTTAACTAGTCTAATACTAATATATATACATAGATTATATCAAATTAATTATATATAATTAATATATTATATTAATTAATTTAATTTAATAATATTAGGTATAAAAATATAATAACAATAGTAATCAGTTTAATTAACTATTATATATTAATCTAATATATAATTAATACATAATATATATTATATATTAGACTATTATATATATATATTTTATTAATATATACTTAATCATTAATATAATATATATATATATATATAAATATAAATAAAAGTTAACTTAAGTTAAGAGTTAATACTTAAAAAAGAAACAGAAGTGTGTGTATATATTAATATATATATATATATATATATATATATAAAAAAAAGGAAAGTTAACTTAAGTCTTAAAGAGTAAAGACTTAAAAGTTAAAAGAAACAGAAATGAAAGCTAACCTGGGGTCGGCCCGTCGGCAAGAGGGAGATGAGAGTTGCAGTCGGCAGTCGCGACTTCGATCGGCGTTGGAACTGAAGATCGAGAGAGAGTATACGTAGATCTAAAGATTTGAAAAAGAAAGAAGAAGAACTGAGGAAGAAAAATAAAAAATGATTGGCTGTGCCTGTGGCTGGTTCGCGTGAGTCCAAGTCTCAGTGGCGAGAATCAGGTTATCTCCTCTCTTCTTTCACTTTTTAGACATTTTAGGTATGAATCTTTTTGCTTTTTCCTGCTTTTCCTGGCTTCGCGCTTCTCTGTCTTCTCTGTTTTTTGCTTTTTCTTGGCTTCGCGCACATGGCGCATATGGTTTCGAATCAAGCTGTTGATTCGTTTGAAACGATGCCGTTTCGTGCGAAACGATGCCGTTTCGTGCGAAACAAACCGAAACCGAAGTGTTTCGATCGAAACACTGGAATCTCGTGATTCCTACGCTGTTTCGTTTCGGTTTCTAGCGAAACCAAAACATTTCGGCCGAAACATCCGAAACGACACGACATTTAGATCCTTGCTTATATGTATCTAGATGATATAAAATAGATTTTTTTTTTTTGGGGGGGGGGTGAATAGGTCTATATGGAAAATTAAAATTATCTTAGCCAATTTTCAACTTGCTTCAATGGGATTGACGTTATCACTTATATTATGTAATGATTACGTTCTATTGTGTGCAATGAACACAAGGCTTGAGAATACTAACCAAATGGACTTGGACACATTACAACTCAATAAAGTTTTGTCAACATAGATTAGCCAACTTAAACTTAGACTATAAGTCCTAACAATGGTAGTCCTAAAATAGAAAAAAAATCATTTAATGTGGGTATAGCTTCAATGTTTCTTTTTCTCTTTTTTATAATATTATTATTTATTTTTATTTTTATTTTTCATAGCATTTACTTTATTTGCACAGTCCCTTGATTATAACTTTCTTTTTTGTTAAGTACTTTTATCACCCAAATATTTATTGAGCAATTACATTCTATTGTCGATGTACTGGTTTAATATATTTATGTTCGTGGCCTTATTATTACAGATCCTGAAGCAACTGGAAATTGTGTTGGACGTTTATTGTCACTTCGGCATCCCAAATCTGGTAATGCTAAGGAACTCATGTTCCATTTTTATGATCTAATTCCCTTATCATCAATTAATTTTTATACATGTATGTGTGTGTCTGTATATATATGCACATATTATTTCATTCTGCTACTATTTTTTATTAGTATTTTTTGGGTAAATTCAAATTTATTTTTATACATCTATTTTTTTTAATTTTATATTAATGTAGTTATTTTTGTAGGAAAATGAAATTCCTACAATCATACTCCCCTTTTTGATAAGGGGCTCTAAACATATAAAGTGAATTTACGAATTTGTCATTGTATTCAATAAAAGAATTCAGAATGGGTGCTAATCAAGGGCAATTGGGTAAATTCCTTTTTAAGGGATGGCGGCCCTTATCAAAAAGGGGAGTGCAAATAGCAACCCCCTCTATTGTATTAGTGCTCCTACATTTGTTGTTATCCTCTCAGGTTTTCAGTTTAGTTTTTTTTTTTAATTTTTATTTTACAGTTCTTTTTGAGTAGATTGCAAATTATTGAGTTTTTATTATGGATAATTATAATAGATCACCTATTATTTTATCTAGTTGCTTATTATGTCTCACTAGGACTTTCTTTTTGAGCAAATTCTTTTCCATCTTTTTTTTAAACACAAAGTAAACTTTGTTAAGCTAGATCTTATTAATGACTTTGTGCATGCTAATCATGTGGTATTAGATTGGCTGGGGCCGACTGGCACGTGCAAAGATTTTCACTATTTAACTATTCTTCACTTTTGTGATAGGAAACACGACATGTTACCTCTTTGACAATGGGGATCTTCAAGAAATTCATTGGTTTAAGCAATCTTATGGGTCTTGGTTCTTGGGGGATTATATTTGTGAAGGTAAACTTCGTTTGAACATGATCTTATGAAGTCTTACATTTTCTACTTGCATATTTAGCATACAATGTACATGCATGTGCATCCAGCTAGCAGGGGATAGGGGGGATCCCCATTTTTTGAAATGCAGAACTAGGGAGACTCGGAAAGCAGCACATTTACCATGGATAATGTGTCAACATACTTTCTCATTTGTTGTTTATGGTACCATGCTATATATTTATATTCTGAATATCATATGCATGTCATAGTACTCAGTAAGAGCTTAACATTGTACAATATGCCTTTAAACTCAACTCAATAGAGCCCAATCCTATTTATTTAGGATCAGCTAAAATGAATCATTTTTCTCCAATTTCCTTTTTCCTATCCACAACAGAAGCTAAGATTAAAATCATCACTCTTTGTAGTGCTGTTGTTGGTTTTTATTGCACTTAACTAAATTGACTTAATCATGTCTGCTTTCTTCCATTTTGCTTCAATCACCTTCAATTTTTTGATGAATTCATTATTTGCAATTCATCTGTTATTTTCTTGCCAAAAATCTATCTAAACATTATTAATCATTTCTACGCTTAGGCTTATTTTATGGCCATTGTTCCTTTTTGGCATATTAGAGGGATGAGTTTATGCTTTGAGTTCAAGTTTAATTGTTTCAAAGAGTGAGCAGTCTAATTATGTTTTGATAAAACCATCGGTTGATTTTTTTGGATATTATTTTTATTCTTTATTATAACGATATTTATACTAAAACAATAATTAAAGTTTATATTATATATATATATATTAAACTAGGGAGATTTTACTTTTCTTTATTAATATCAACAGTTGAATATTTTTTTTGACACAAATTACATTGACTTCCATTGAGGTTAGGTCAAATTACAGAGAAATTTAATTCCCTCTTGTTCAGATAAATTCATTACCTCCCTTCTACGAAGATTTTGTATAATGTATTCCCTCTTCTATTAACTCACCATTACTAACATCAATGGATTTTGCTAATGATATGATGTAAATTTTTTAAATGACAATTTTATTGTAATTGCAGTCAACCAATACTTAAAAATTTAATTATATTCTTGGAGGAACAGGTAAAATGTTTATCACATCCTTAAAGAGGGGTGAAATGAAATGACCCAAGTCAACTTGTTGAAGAATAATCCATAATCCCAAGTTTTCAACCCAGGTTATGTATAAAAGGATAACTTTGTCTTCATATTTACATTAGTGGGTAATAAACTCTCCTGCCCTGAACCCGGATCGGGGTTTCTACTTTTCCCACACCCACACCCACACCCACGCCTATGTTGAGTATTAACTTCCCAAATGTGTTAATAAGGGCAAGGTGAGGTCGCTTACCTAATTTTTTGGTTTGGAGTGCCATTTCCCATACTTGTTTATAGTGGCTGAAAACATGAAAGTGCTACAACCAACATTTTAAAACCTTAAATGCTGTGTCTTTCTTTTTTGCACCCATGTGGAAACTTTATTTCACATGGCTCAAGGTTAGGAATTGTTTTGAACCTGGCCTGTTGTTATATTATATCACCAATTGGAGAAGTTTGAAAAAGGTTTGGTGAAAGGCTCTTGACATGAAGACCATTTTCACACGTTCTAAACTTTCGTTTTTAAATTTTTTCCTTTCCCGAAAATATTCCTACTAATCCTTTTAATGTGAAATGATGTGAGAAACTATTGTATGATTATGTTATTTTAACATAGATACATGTAAAATAAATATTTTCTTCATGGTCCAATGGTTGAGCTCGCAACAAGTAATCCTCCCTCTTCCTATAGACCCTTGAATCTAGATGAAGACAAGGCTCAATACCAGGTAACTAGTACGACTACCTAGAGATTTTACCTGCTATGCTGGTTGTCAGTTTCAAGTATCTGCGTAAATTTGTGTACACTAATGTAAACCAGATTTACTTACCGGGTAAAAAAAATGTAAGCTAAATCCTGTTCTTTTGCCTCAGTACCTTGTACATTTTTTTTCTAATGATATTTTTGCTTCTTAAAAGAACTGATGGATAAGATAAAACTCAATTAAAATAATGGTACTAATATGATGTTCTCTTTCTCCCTCTCTCTCTCTCTCTCTCTCTCTCTCTCACACACACACACACACACACTCTTTTATAAGTAAATATGACATCATTCATAAAATGCCGCAAAAACATGTACACTTGAAGTATACTTTTATACAAAAACATGTACACATCTCCCTACAAATCTGCAAAAGAATCCAATTCTATCATTACTAATACGATGTTGTTAAATATTATTTGAAATCAATGGTTATCTAAACTCTTCCACAAAACCAAATTCCACCCCCTCCAATTCTCTGTATTCTTCCTAAAATGAGCACATCACTTTTATAGAAGTGAAGGGAAATGGTCATTTCCATCCATTCAAATCGCGCCTCATCATCCAAACTTCAATTACCCACGAAATTTTCTTTGTAGGAAGAAGATTAACTGAAATAAAGAGAAAAGATTATGTGAGGTAATGAGCACAAGATTATTGCGTGCCACCCAACTGTTTTAGTTGCAGAAGTGGAACTTCATTGGAGGCAAATTGAATTGTGTATTGTGAATGCCCTATCTATATCGCCTGTTAGTTATTAATCAATTTATCACTTTCACCTAGAATTACTGGTTTTTAATATAAGAAGAAGGTTCAGATGAATAATTTGTTACCAATCATTTTCCATTAGATATCCAGATAACGAGAAGTTAAGATGATTTTCTTTGTCATCATATTTCTTCTATTTATTGATCTATTTATTTTTACAACAGATGGTCGCCTATATGCTGCCACTCCAGTTGATCCTGTTTTCATTTTGTTGCCCATTTTTGAGGAAGCACGAATGAAGGTATCGTCATCTTTGTTAGTAACTTATTCTAAGTTCTAATTGTTGGGATCAGCAATGCGAATCTTTTTTGCTCTTCAGAACTCACCCCTATGGCCCTATCTATCTAAACCTTTATTTGGTTTTGCTTCATAGGGATCAAATAGAAATCAACCATTTGGATTGAAAAGTGGAAGATATACACAGTTCTACTTTATATGCTTTAAGTTTGTAATGAAGGACCCCCCTTGCAAACTTAGGAGGTCATATGTGCTGCTGAATAACTTGGTCTACTAGGCATATATATTTGCTCGTCTTTTGTTTTTGTTATATATATATTGACCGGTATTTATATATATATATATATATATTTTAAGATCTATTTACTTTAATACACTCTTTTAATGAATTCAGAAGGGGGATGATCCGGGAAAGTTCAGGCGATTAGATGAGATAATTTTTGTTGATGGGTATCCTGGATATCAACATTTATCGTCCATTGCGGAGAAATTGATGCAAGTAGTTTGTGATTTCAAAGGTAATTTACTACCCGTTTTGTTCTAGAGCAAATTGTAGTTCTAGGTATGTTAATATTTTTGAAAACTTACCATGTCATGATTGAATTTTTGGGTTACCAGATTCAGTCTTAGCCTGGTGTCATGGTATATTTCAGAAATAAGGAATCTTTACTTTGGGATCAACTGTATATTTATAGTACTGGCATGCAATCATGGGGATCTTACTCAGCTTTTGATTCCTCTGACTTGGGAGATAGTCTAGGCTGAAGGTTGACAAATCTAAAGTACAACAATGTTATCTGTTCTATTAGATTATGACAGATAGATATAAAGCATTTAGTGTTTTTTAGCACTTGGGAGTCTTATGGGGGATTGTTATACATATGTCCGGAATCCATGATTTGGCCTCAAGCATTGCTTGGCATTTATCAGTCATGTTGAGAATGCTGAGACTCTTAATTTCCGTTCACAAAACCCCTGGGGCAGTAGAGTCATATTTCATTTATATTAACTTATTGTTGATGACTTTTTTTTAAAATATTGCACCCCACTGTTATTGTTTAATATATTAGCAAGTATATTGTGATGTAGGGCAAGCACAAACGTCATACCTTGACTGAGAAGGTAATATACATTGTGTGATTGATATTCTTTCTTCTCTCTGTCTCTCTCTGCAGAAATTGGATTGACGAAATTTTTTAGGCTTAATGATTCAAAGGTTTTAGCTTGGTTGCACTATAAGGTGAGGTTCTTTAGACCTCTGATGCATGAGGTCCATGAAATTTCATGGCAATTTGTTATTTGACATAAAAAAATGTTGATCTTACTGTGATGAGGTATTTGGAGAGCAACTCTCAGTAGACATCACCAAAAGATAACACCACCTTGAATTAGAAAAGATGACCCAGATTTGAGCTTGTAGATCATTGTTCTGTTAATTTGTGCATACTATTTATCACGGGCTGAAAGGGGCTGGCTATATACGAACTCCTTTGGTGATCTGTTTTGTTCTTATTTGCTATCAACCAACTGATATTTCAATTTTTTCCCTTGTGTAATTTCATCTGGAGCATGCTTAAACAACTCATGCTGTTGTCATAAATATAAAATTAACACTCAAATAATTAATAATCTTGGGAGATCTATAATTATTTGTTAATAGCATTATTAAATATTACGTTTCTATGTCATTTTTATTAATGAAAGATAATTTTCACAAGTATGTGATTTTCAATTAAAGAAAAGAAGATATTTTCAAGCTGAATAACATTTTTTTTTGAAAGGAGTACATACTATATTTGATCTCAGTTATAAAAAAGCTCTTAGTATCCTTACTTTCTAGTAAAATAATGTTATTAATATTTTTACATAATATATATATATATATATATGCATGTAATACAATAATATATGCATGTATTATATTCTAATAACTAATACAATAAAGCATTTATTTCTTAGAAAAAAGAATAATTAATTATTAAGCAATAAAAATTTTAATTTTTCACCGTACAACAATAGGTCGTGTAAGGACCTTATGGCTGGCCGGAAGAAGCTTGCCCTTTAAAGAGGATACGACAAGTTTGGAGAGTTGCCCCTTTGTGTGCAATGTGGAGTATTGAGAGGGAATGGAATTGCCGTACTTCTGGAAAAGATGGGAATTACCTACACACAAATTGAAGAAATGGATTTTGGAAAAGTTTTTTTCATTTTTATTTTTGAACATCAGGGAGATTTTCTCTTAATTCTTTTGAAAATATTTTTGGAGAGCCAAGCTGAGTTGATGTGTAATGATAGTTTTTGTGGCTCTCAATTCTTTTGGCTGTACATTGGTGACACTGTTGTTATTAATGAGAATTCATTATATTACTTACCAATAAAAAAAGTTATTAGCTAGTAGAAATTATTATATTAGTATAAAATATTAATTGTTTGAGAGACAACTATTTGTGTACAACTATATTTATATCAGTACATGTATATGTATAAATGCCATTTCTTAGTTTTGGTACCGCTTATGCGGGATACTGGAAGTGTTAGACTGGAGAAAGATATAACATTTGACATTAGTTTGCACAATAGGGCTTGCTCAGTTGCTCTTAGATTTAGACCGGTGTTCCTATGCTTGACAATTGAACTTTCACCGGCTCACCAAGGAATGAACCCCATATATATGTATAGTTATGTGAATGTCTGAACTTACATTATGAGTTATTTCACACAAGAAAAGTTTGACTTATCTACTTTTGATTCAAGTTTTGAACTATAGAACATCTCCTTTCTATATAATTAAAGATTTTATTAATTCTCTTCATTTTCTTGATTCCTTTATAATTCTAGGTATGCCAACTAAAGCGGACTCTACCCACATTGGATAAAAACTATGCTGCTCAAGACGAGAAGGATACATGTATGATTTACTAAAAAAAATCAATTTATAACCTTTTTTCATGAATTATCTGTTTTTCATAATGAATTCATAGAATTCTCATAGTTCATATCAAATGATTATTTAATGGTCAACACAGGTATCCACTCAGTAGGCTAAAAAACCTGTAACAGGGACAGTCGTGGGCATATAGCACACATCTATATTACCCAGCATCCACAGAGTTCCATATATTCTCTTGGACAGCAATGTGTAGGCTTAGGCCTCGATATGGGATTCCTAGGTTAAGAAGTGGGAAATTTGAGAAATTAAGTTGGAAGAACCTACCTAGAAATTTCTATTTTACAAAACTAGTTCAGTCAACCATGGATGAGTTCAACGATCTTGTCGAGTCCTGGAAAGGCTTAAGGCTCCCATCGGTGTCTTCATGAGGTTTCTACTAGTGAAGAAGAGCTTTTCAATGATTAATCTCAGCTGAAAGAGCATAGATAAATTAATCGTAGTGCATGAAATTGAACAAAAAATAAATTAAGCAGATAAACAACTGGCTAAAGTTTAGAAGGTTAAATTAGACATTTAAAAATACCAAATGGTAATTTTTTATTTTTTTTTAATTGTAGGATGAAGTCTTAGATACTCTTCGATTGGGTAAGTATTTGTTGAAGGAATAATATTGCTGTTGTTTAGGTCATTGTTATCATGTTCTAAACTTATAATTCAGCTTGGAATTTGAGGCTTTTCCATACATTGGACTGGCAGGCTTCATGTGATGCTCCGGAATGAAAACATTGGACCAGACTGCATCTGATTTGGACTACATGGAAACTTGGATACATGCATGCATCCTTGCATATGTACATTGCATGTTTGTCTTTTCTTTTATATGAATTAGCCTTAGATTGATCTTTAGCAAATTTCATAATCTTTTTAAATGTGTTCGCTTAAATCTTTTATATTTTGTAAATGTAGATTGAACTAAACCTTTTGACACATTGGCTTGGTTGAACTCGCACAAATTCAGATGGCTGATTGTAAAACTTTTGCATGTTGTAACATGTATTTTGATTATATTTTTACCAGTGTGCATCTCTCTCTCTCTCTCTCTCTCTCTCTCTCTCTCTCACACACACACACACACACACACAGGTTTGAAATTTAATGCATTGGTGCTTTGGGATGTGGAAGAAGGGTAGGCAGTTGAAATATCGAACCTTTTTATTTTTAAAATTTTTTAAAATAGTTTTAACTTTGAACCAGTTGCGAAATTGGTTTTAGGTTGATCCCATTGTCCAATTGTATTTATTTATTTTTTTGATCTCAATCAACCAGAATCTAAAATTGCTTGACTCCAGTGGGAAGAGCCAAGAAGAGGGGTTAGTGTACAATCTGGATATAGAGAAGGCCTATGATAATGTGAATTGGAACTTTCTTTCGTTTATGCTTGAGAGGATGGGGTTCAACATCAAGGAAGGAGGGGCGTGGAGAAGTGTATTTCATCCATCTTTTTTTTTTTCTTTTCTTTCTGTTTTACTGTTATGGGGTTTCTTTCACAACTCTAAAGGATCAAGGTAGGTAGACCTTCTCTATCCCTTTCTCTTTGTAGCTATAATGGAGGCTTTGAGTAGGATGATGACTAGAGCAGTGGAGGCTGGTTTATTGAGAGGTTTTGAGTTTGGGGACAGATTAGGTACAAGAACAAAAGTCTCTTTTTTTGCTGTTGACATGATCATTTTCTGTGGTAAGGAGGAAATTCAGTTTCATAAAAATTCAGTTTCGTTTTATGAGATGTGTCTTTGAGGCAGTCTTGAGTCTCTGTGTCAATTTAGACTGGAGAAGCTTATTCCAGTGGAGAATGTTGGGAACTTGGGCTGTAAATTTGTTTCCTTCCCTTCACTTCACATTGATAACAAGCAAACTTGCGTGTCTTCCAACCCACTTCTGTCTTTGTTCCCTATCCCAGCATCTGTGGAGAAAAGATCGGACAAGTTGCAAAAGAACTTTCTTTGGAAGGGGAAAAGGAGGAAAGGAATATTCACTTAGTGAATTGGGATAGAATCAGAACTCCTTTGAAGGAGGGAGGTATGGGGATAAAGGATTTGAGGGTGTTCAACAAGGCCCTCATTGAGAAATGGATATGGAGATTTACTATGGAGTCTAATGGTTGGTGGAGATCAATTATAACAGCCAAGTTTGGCTGTTGGGAAGGAAGGTGGGTCTCTAGGGAGGTGGAGGGCCCTTATGTGTGGGGTGGATTGAATAGCTGTGTTTGGAAAGATCCTCCTCCTTTATGAGATGTGTCTCAGGAAGCAATGACAGATTATTGTGAATAGGTGTTACATGTGTAAAAGAGATGGTGAATATGTTGCTTGCTTGCTACACAGTCTGATGGCTACGGAATTGTGGACTCTTCTCTTCACCTTTATTTGGAGTTGAATGGGTGATACCCAGCTCTCAACTGTGACGACTTTGCTTGTTAGAGGTTAAAGGGTTGGTATGAGAGTTAGAGGAGTTGCAAGTGGCCCCCTCTTTGGTGGTCTATTTAGCTAGAGAGGAATAGGATGTTCTTCGAAGGTGTTAAGAAGTCAGTTCTAGCCCTTAAGTATATTTCTTTGAGTTTCCTGTTTTTTTTTTTCAAGTGTTTTTGGGTATAATGAGAGTATAGCACTCTATAGTCTCTATATAGTGTACACATCTAGTGTCCAGGAGTACTTTCTCCCTAAGGTACTTTTTGATACTCTAGTTTTATTTTATTAATTTATCAAAAAATGGTATCCCTCTTGCTTTGGTTTTGTTGAGCTGGATACATGTACCCATGTGTTTATGTATTACATACATATATAACATACACACACACATACATACATATATATATATATATATATAGAGAGAGAGAGAGAGAGAGAGAGAGAGAGAGAGAGAGAGAGAGAGAGAGAGAGAGAGGCAAAGGGAGGGTGGGAGATGAAAAGGCTAATGAAGTAAGATGGAGGAAGATAAATTAATGAAGATGGCTTGAAACTCAAATTTTCCAAATTTGAATTGGTGAAAATATTGAAGGTAGAGAGGCCTTTGTATTCATGAAAAAGTGGAGGCGCTGCTGGCATGCCTTCTTGGATTACAAAATTATTTTCCAGATGAACCTATCCACTTGTTAGTGTCTTTGTGGCGAACTAGCAATTTAAACTCCTGACTTCATTGGGTAACGCCCCTTTGTACCAGCTTGATTTAAGATTAATGGTGCACGGGCACAGCTAGTTTATGTAGTACACATACTAATTGCATTTTCCAATTTGACACAGCAAATTAGTAGCTCCAAATCACAGGTGAGCAAATATCTTTGTTCTTCACTAATTCACCTCTTTTGATGGTGCAGTAGCTGATGCAGTCTCAATATTAGGAGAGTACTTGAAGGATGAGCCTTGGTTGAAGCTCCTTTGTAGCAATCTGAAGTATTATTACTAATCATAAACTTTTTTTTTCTTTTCAAAATGATAATTTCCATGTCATTAGTATTGAACTCTTGATGCAAAGTTGTTTTCAGTCAAGGACAATTTATTCTTTAGAATTCCAATTTAAAAACTTTGGTAATAGTGCAGATCCAAGAATTTATTCTTCAAATGGTTTCCTTTTAGATGAATTAATCATGTCTACTTTGTTGAGTGCATTTGCAGGTTAGATCTACAAGTGGCAGCTAAAGCACCTGATATTGAAACTCTTCCAGCGATAGAAAGCAGTCCTGCTTCTTTTAATCCTATACAGGTATAAACAACCACAATAAGTACCCTCCATAGGACCACGATGTAAATGGTACATCTTTCAAATGCAATGGCAAAAGCCAAGTTATTCCTTTTTTCTTCTGACATATTACTTGCTTTTGTATACTTGTTTCTTTTCAAAATGTTTTTTATGGAAATGTTGTGTAGTTTTTGATGATGGATTTTTATTTATTTAGGTGGGCCACCTATTCTTATCAACCTATTTAATCTTCTGCTGCCCTCTTGGATTGGCATAGGCTATAGATTACTTTTACTGCATGATCTCATGTGCGAAGTTAGATACATAAAGAACTTGAACATTTGCAGGAATATAAGTTATATAGGATCCCCTTCTATTTGATCATGACCTTTATGCTCCTCCGGGTGTTGGGGATATGTTTGTGCAACAGCATATGGCCAAGTTTCTATATGGAAGTAACCATTGTATCCCAAAACAAATGCACAAGGACTAACTAAAGATACTTGTTTTTCATGTTTGAGATCAGTTGTTTCTTCTTTGAGTGACACTTGTCATTCCTCTTCATCAGGGAAAGCGTGGGGGTGACAAGAGAACTACCAGGTCTGGGAGGGAAACTAAAAAGGCAAAAGTGGAGATGGATACAAGAAATATCAAAGAAATGTTTTGTAGAGCTTCAAGGAGAGGAAAATGAACCTCCACTTAATTAAAGGGAGCTGACATAATGATTCATTGAACTGGACGGCTTTGTTCTATCTTGCTTTCTGAATCACTTTGTCCGGGTAATGTGCTAACAGTGTCTCAAATGGCTACATCAAATGCCGGTGCTGTATTATTTCGAGATTTATATTTTGTACTGCTCTATGTAACACTATAAAATTCAGTTAAGTGCAGATTGGAATTAAATGCAATGTCCTATTTAGTGATTTTAGACTTTTTTTTCATGTGCTATGTAATTTTTTTTGGTAATTTGTATAAGCTATATTTTTTAGCCAAAGAGGGTTTAATTAATATTTATTTAAAAATGAAAAAAATAGAAAAAAGTGGTTAAAATTTATAAATTATAAATAAAAGCATGAAAATGGCACTTTTGTCTATAAAACTAAGAAATGTCAGTGTTATTTTAGAATCATAAAAGATGTCAATGTAATTTATTTCAAAATTTATACATTGTCATGCCCAGCCTTATTGCGTAGCATTGTCTAGTTTGGACAACTCGAATTGTAACTCCATACTACACAGATTTGTCCTTGGAGCCATTCATAAAGCCAAAGGAAAATACTATACATCTCAAATATTTGTCCTAAATTTTGCATCTCAAAAGATATAGTACGGCAATATTGACAATGCATTAAGATTATGTTTGTTTCATGGATTGAATAAGTGTGAATTAGTTATCTTTTTCACTAATAGTAATGGGATTGGTAATTTCACCATTCTCTTCCGGTTATTTTATCCATATTACGAGTCATGATTTACTTTCAGTATTATTAGTGAGTTTTTTTTTTTTTTTATTATCAAATATCAGCTTCACAAGATCATAGGGTTAATTTATCCAATCCTCTTCCTAAATCAACAAATAAACATAGCCTAAGTCGTGTAATTAATATAGAGATTTTATTATGTCACTGACACATTATTTAAGATATACTTACAAGAGGAGAAAATATTTGTTTATACTTTTGGAAATAAAGGCAGTTGATTGTAAATCCACAACGCATGGATTCAATCCCCATCGTTCGCTCATCAATAAATGGATCATTTATTATGTACAATAAACAAATTTTTAACTTAAATAATAATATTGTTAAATATTTACCCAAGCATAAACTTAATTTGAAAAGTCCTATTGAAACTCCTTTATTCTCACCCACGTAATGGATTGTATTATAGAGAATAAAAAAGAAATCCAGATAAGCTCTCTCAATTAATTTAATATGTAAGCCTTTACCATACTAGGTGAATAAATTTTTTTTTTTCAACTTTTTTTTAATAAAATTTATTTTCTTCTTCTTAAAACATTTAATTTAAAAAAATTGAAACATGATGCTTAGTTTGAGTGGATGAAAATCCTTTAAAAATAATATATATATATATATATATATATATATATATATATATAAAGAAAAATCAAATAGTACTTTGCATTTAGTGTGTGTTTAGTGCACCATAATAAATTTTAAAACGGACATTTTTAAGTTTAAAATAATTTTTTTTTTGATAAATTAACTATTTAATTTAGTTTATGAATCACACTTTTTAAAACTGTAATAAGAAAAAAAAACAGACGTTTTGATTAAGAAAAAGTGAAAGAAAAATTTGTACGAAAAGAACACGCAGGTGCAACTCAACCATTAAACTAATAAAACAATCGCTTTAAATTCTACTTATAAAAAAAATCTAAAATTTTACGTGTCTATAATATAATCAAAATAGAAGTCTAAGATTAATAAAAATCAAATTTCATAAAAAAAAGTCTCATAAAAGAGTCCAAAAAAATTTAATTTAATTTATATAATTATTTAATTATGTAAGAATTTTATTATTAGAGTTTATTCATCAACATATACATCTCTCTTATTAAAAATATTATAATATATATAAAATAAAATATTAAAAAATAAAATATTCATCAACATATACATCTCTTTCTTTTATCCTTTTTTTTTTCCTCCTTTCACTCACCTTCTTTCCTTTGTATCAATGGTGGAACCCACGTGTCACACCAATTTTATTACTTTTAACGTTGTCCTCCATATTCTTTTCAATGAATTGTATTAATGGTGGAGCCCACGTGTCACACTTTTATTACTTTAACCTGGTCCTCTATATTCTTTTCAATAGATTGTATTACAATGAACAATCTTTTCACTTAAATAACAAGGAGTGGATGCCTCATGTCATCCTTTAATCATTAATTCTTTGAGACGAAGTTATCAGAATATGATCCTTCAACTGAAAAGAAGGAAAATAAAAGAACGCTAAAATATAATGCTATGTTTCTTTTGGTAAATTGTTATTCCTTTCCCACTTATCCATGTTAAGAAATCTTTTTATTAGGCATTGTTTAAATAATCACATAATAAGGTGAGATTGAATATAATATAGTTATATTGAATATGATATTGTAAAAACTCAGGGTCAGAAGATCACTAGATAAGTTACAGTGGTAGTCGTTCTGATGATAAAATCAGTAAAGAAAATAAAATTATAATTAAAAAGAATAATTGAACATAAATTAAAAGCGTGCCTTATGGTATTATTTATAGATTGTAGATTTTCCAAATTGAGTAGGATTAGGAGTCATAAAAGTAGGGATTCGAAAATATCCGAAGATAGTAGTTGACATATTGAATTCTGTTTCCTTATTCTAAAGTCGGTAGGATATGAAAAACGGTGCCATATTCTGAACCACATACCTCTGAACCCTCTGTGCCCATGTGATCTCGATAGAACAATTTTTCTTGATCTGTATCATGAAGAGCTTTGTACATACACGTTTCATGCTTTGAATATATCTGTCATTTTATGGTATATCAAACATTTTGTCAATTGTTTTTTTTTAATACAATGATATTAGATAGATCATTGTTAACTAGTTATAAATTTTTTGTTGTTTGATAAATAACTTTTAACAGTATATTGATTCATATATGGTTCTAAAAAATACATAAAACCTGAATAAAGTCAAACTAGAGAAGAGTTGATTTTTTTAAAAACTAAATAACTTAATGAAGATAGTTCTGACCTGATTCAATTTGAGAAATTTCCAAACAATCCCTTAATCATCTTAATTAAGCTTTTAGACAAATTATTTGTTAAAACTTAGAGTCAAACTATTTTCTCAATTTATGTCCTCATATATGTGGCATTGTGATATGACACACTATGTTACCCATGAGTCTATTTTTAAATCTCTTTCTTCAATAATTAATACAACTTGATATATTTAAAAAATGACATGTTTCCTTAATTTATATTCTCAATGCATGTGTAAAGATATGATATTTTAAATTTTATAAAATATGATTTTCAAAGTCAATACATCATATTAGAAATATAAATTTAAAATAGTTAACACTACTCGTCATATTTATTTTCTCGAAACAAAAAAAAAAAACTTCTCATGAATTATCTCATTCTCGCGTTACTTTTCTCTTTAGGCAAAGTAATATTCTCAATCGGAGATATATTTTGGAATTCTCTAGGCAATTTTTCTTTTGAAAAGAAAAGGAGAAGGGAAAGGAAAAGAAAAAAGAGTGTAGGATATAGTAGTTTCAAAAATTACATCTTGTGAATTTAAAAATCATTATATTTTGATATATTATATTATAAATACGATTCGTGACGTAAGATGGAGATACATATCATTTTTCAAAAAAGAAAAAGAAAAAGGAAAAGTTATCACATCTTGTGGAGATATTCTACAATGAGTCTAGTGCATTATGTGACAATAGACTATTCCAATAATACTCTGTTATATGTAGTATAAGCTCATTTGGATGAGCGGTAAAAAAATGAGATTTGAAAAAGTCTCTCTCAACATCTTAACTAAAACATCCGATTTTAGATTTATTGCTGTCTTAAAAAGTGTAACTGATGTCTTAAAAAGTGCAATTCATAATCTGAACTAAAAATTTAATTTATCCAAAAAAGTCCATCTTGAACTTGAAAGTACCCGTTTTAAAATTTATCTAAAACACATTGAGATGTCATTGGTGAGAGTAATTATTATATGAAACTGTCACACTACATCATTGTGTAATAATTTTTTACAAAATATCATTTTTTTAAATTAAAATTTTTTTTTATTTTTAAAAATATAAAAAATTAACATTTTGTTAAAAACTGCTACACGTAATGATAGTGGTACGATGATCTCAAAGAATCATTCCTCGCGTCGGATCCCTTAAAGACTTTTCCTAGCTTGTGGTGGTCATCCTCGTCATTTAAATCATAATGAACTTCTTTCCCCCGTGTTTAAATCCAACTCCCCAACGACATACTGTATATCAATATCCATGGAGAGTATGAAGAAAGAGGGAATGGAAACAATGACGTATGTTAGGCACGAGCATCCTTTGGTTCTTCGTGAAAAAGAGGAGAGCGATGAAACTTTTTGTCATGTGTGTCGGAGAATTATAGTGGGTTCGGCCTGCGACTGTGAGCAACGGAAATGCGATTTCTCCATCCACAGATCATGTGCTAAATTTCCACAACAGATCCAACACCCCTTTCACCCTCAGCACCCTCTCACCTTCCTCGCTTCATCACCTCCTGATGATGATTCAAAAAAGTCTGATTGCAGTGCTTGTGGGAAGAATGGTTGGGAGTTCATCTACCACTGTTCCGACTGTCAATTTAGCCTTGACGTTGCTTGCGCTGCGTTGACGCCCACAAAAGATCACCAGGATCGGAGTAATAATCAACTTCAACTTCAAATTCTCAGCCATCCTCATCCTTTGATTATTTGTGATCATAATGACAAGTATTCTCCTGTTTTTTGTTCTGCTTGCTGGCTGCCCATGGAGGATCTGAATTTGATCTGTGTTTGCCTTGAATGCAAGTGTTTGCTGCACCAATCATGCACTTACTTTCCAGAAGAGATCAAACACCCATTTCACCCACAACACCCTCTCTCCCTCCACCATCGGGCACCCTATGAATCAAGAAGATTTCGCTGCAATGCTTGTAGGGGGGTGTCAGCTGGCTTTACCTACAATTGTTCCCAATGTCAATTTGATCTGGACGTTCATTGCGCTTCATTGATGCCCATCACCCAAGATCAAGAGCACCAGACTCATCAACTTTTGAGACACCCCCATCCCTTGCTCCTCTGTAGCAAGAAAGCAAATTTTCCTTATCCATGCAATGCATGCGAGCTACCATTCAAGGATTCTATCTATGTTTGCCTTCCGTGCCGGAACTTGCTCCACAAATCATGTTCTGAACTGCCAGAAAAGATCGAACACCCCTTTCACCGGCTGCACCCTCTGGTCCTCCGCAAGACTTCAAGAAGGATTTCATGCCGCGCATGTAGAACATTCACCACAGGCTTCGCCTATGGTTGTTGGAGTTGTAGATTCCAAGTCCACACCAGATGTGGTTGGCCAATTCCCCCCTCCATAAGATCTGAATGTCACAACCACCGTCTTGCTCTCTTAAGCTTTGGAGATAGGTTACTCTGCAACTCTTGTAAAAAGCAGTCCGATACTCCTGTCTTCAGTTGTATGGAGTGCAATTTTAATCTCCATCTCCATTGCTATCCAAAACTACCACCTACCGTCAAACATAAATCTCACTTCCATCCCCTTACCTTCACCAAATCTCCGATCAAAGGTGATCCAGATCAAGATCATGAAGACGACCACAAGGATTTTTACTGCAGCGTTTGTGAGGAAAAAAGAGACTTGTCTGATCCTAGTTATTATTGCCCAGAATGCCAATATATTGCTCATGTTGACTGTGTGTTCTCTGAGGTATGCTCACTCACTCCCATTTTACATAATTTATTGATGTTGAGATAACATAGTGATCCTCATCTAGGTTTACTTCATTTGATTTTTCAGCACATGCAGTAACAATAATAACAGGATTTGAAGTGGTACTGCAATAGCTTATTTCTAACAAATGTTCATTAGACTTAAATTACCCGTTTGGGAGAAAAAAAAGTCGATTGTACCTCATTCAGGTTCGAGTATTTTGCAAAACTTGAGTAGCAGTGCCACACCGTCGGACCTTCTCACTGAACATTTTTCCTTTGAGGCACACTTAAGAATCAAATTAAAATTGATCTAATCCTCTGATTCAAATGCTTCATATGATAAGATAACATCAGTTGAGACCTTGAGAAAATACCCAATTGTATTGACACAAATATGTATACACACACAATGCTGTCATGTAATGCTTTATTTATTTATATTTTACTTCTTTTGCAAAATAAATATGTTTTTTATACTGGAAAGAATAATAGGTAGAGAGAGAACTTCACAATAATTATCTTAAATTTAATAGACAAATTGAATTTGTGAAATCAAGCCTCATATAAAAAGGTTGTGAACTATTAAAGGAAAGGTAGAAGGTTGAATGTTGCAAATGCAACAAACATAGCTTGGGATGAAAAAAAAAAGTTTTCTTCAAAATCACTTCTCTATGTCACTATAATGAAAAAGATGAAATTGGATAGAATTATTAGTGAGAAACAATTTTGAAGATATATTATGATTGGATTTTCTCTATTTATGATTTCTTTCACTAACTCTATAATTTTGCTTTTGTTGATAAATTGTTTTATTAATTTTTGGTTGCTTCTCAGGTTATACATTTACTAAAGGAAGAGCGGTCTCTGGCTTGGGAGAATGGTGGAACAGAGTTGGACACGCCCACTAGTGTGGTAAAAGAGGACACAGATGAAATGGTTAGAGATGTTTCAAGCTCTTCCCTTGTTGAACTAGATTATGAAGAGATAGAAAAGCTTCCTACAAAGGAAGAGACAGAGATAGAAGAGCTTCATAGAGAGGTAGAGGTCGAAGAAGCAAAACTAGAGGCACTGAAAACAGAGGTGGAAGAACAAGAAGCAAAAGTAACGGTGCTAAAAACAAAGTTTAAGGCACTTGAGGTGGAGTATGAGCAACGTTAAGCGCTTGATCATCGTGTGTGTGTGGTTGTATATGTGTGTAGTATTTGTGACATGCATTATTTCTGTTATTTTAAGTACAATTTTGTGGGAGTTTGCTGCATCATGAACTGATATTACTGTGGCTAAATCTATGTATATTTGGGATAACCAGAAGTATTGCAAGTCATGGTTAAAAAAAAAAAAAACTCGTATTTGTCATCTATTAAAGGGAATTATCAAGTTTAGTTCTTGATAATTCTTTGAGACGAAGTTATAGAATATGATCCTTCAACTGAAAATAAGGAAAATAAAAGAACCTTAAAATATAAAGCTACGTTTCTTTCGAAAAATTATTATTCCTTTCCCACTTACCCATGTTAACAAATCTTTTTATTAGGCATTCTTTGAACAATAAGAGATAATAAGATGAGATTAAATATAATATAGTTGGATCGAATATGATATTGTGAGATTTTGAATGTTTATTTCTTAACTTGAACAACGTGCTTTTTTTTTTAACTCACACTTCGAATTATTATTTTTGGAATTCATTCAATATTTTGTCAATTGTTTTTTTTTTTAATACAACAATATCGAATAGGTCATTGTTAACTAGTTTTAAATTTTTTGTTATTTGATAAATAATTTTTAATAATATATTATTTCATATATGATCTAAAAAATATATAAAATCTGAATAAAATTAGACTAGAGAAGAATTGATTTTTTTAAAAATCATATAACTTAACGACGATAATTCTGATCTGATCCAATTTAAAAAAATTTCAAATAATTTATTAATCATCTTAATTAAGCTTTTAAACAAATTGCTTGTTAAAACTTAGAGCCAAACTATTTTCTCAATTTATATCCTTATATAGGTGGCATTGTGATATGACATGCTATTTTACCTACGGGTCTATTTTTAAATCTTTTTCTTTAATAATTAATACAACTTGATATATTTGAAAAATGACACGTTTTTTAATTTATATTCTCGATGCATGTGTAAGAATATGATGATTTTAAATTTTATAAAATATAATTTTTAAAATCAACACATCATATTAGAAATATAAATTAAAAATAATTACTACTACTCGTCATATTTATTTTCTCAAAACAAAAAAAATAACTTCTCACTAATTATATCGTCCTCATCACATTACTTTTCTCTTTAGGCAAAGTAAGATTTACAATTGGAGATATATTTTGGAATTCTCTAGGCAATTTCTCTTTTGAAAAGAAAAGGAAAAGAAAAGGAAAGGAAAAAAGAGTGTATGATATAGTAGTTTCGAAAATTACATCTTGTGAATTTAAAAATCATTATATTCTCACATATTATATTATAAATACGATTTGTGACATAAGACGGAGATACATATCATTTTTCAAGAAAGAAAAAGAAAAAGGAAAAGTTATCACATCTTGTGGAAATATTCTACAATGAGTCTAGTGCATTATGTGACAATAGACCATTTCAATGATACTCTGTTACATGTAGTATAGGCTCATTTGGATGAGCGATAAAAAAATGAGATTTGAAAAAGTCTCGTTCAACATCTTAACTAAAACGTCCGATTTTAGATTTACTGCTGTCTTAAAAAGTGTAATTGCTATCTTAAAAAGTGCAATTCATAATCTGAACCAAAAATTTAATTTATCAAAAAAAGTCCATTTTGAACTTGAAAAATACCCGTTTTAAAATCCTTAAAATCCATCTAAAACATATGAGCCATTAAAAAGACACATGGAAACGTCATTGGCGGGAGTAATTATTTCTATGAGACTCTCACACTATGTTATTGTGTAACAATTTTTCACAAAATATCAATTTTTTTTTTTTAAATTAAAGACAAGTTTTATTTTTAAAAATATAAAAAATTAATATTTTGAGACATCATTAGCGAGAATAATTATTCTATGAGACTGTCACATTGCGTCATTATGTAACAATTTTTTACAAAATATTAAATTTTTTTAAATTAAAGAAAAGTTATATTTTTAAAAATATAAAAAATTAACATTTTGTTGAAATTGCTACACGTAATGACGGGGGTACGATGATCTTAAAGAATAATTCCTTGCGTCGGATTCCTTAGAGACTTTTCCTAGCTTGTGGTGGTCATCCTCGTCATTTAAATAATAATGAACTTCTTTCCCGTGTTTAAATCCAACTCCCCAACGATACACTGTATATCAATATCCATGGAGAGAATGAAGAAAGAGGGAATGGAAACAATGATGTATGTTACGCACAAGCATGCTTTAGTTCTTCGTGAAAAAGAGAAGAGCCATGAAACTTTTTGTGATGTGTGTCGGAGAATTATAGTGGGTTCGGCCTACGACTGTGAGCAACGGAAATGCGATTTCTCCATCCACAGATCATGTGCTAAATTTCCACAACAGATCCAACACCCCTTTCACCCTCAGCACCCTCTCACCTTCCTCGCTTCACCACCTCCTGATGATGATTCAAAAAAGTCTGATTGCAGTGCTTGTGGGATGATTGGTTGGGAGTTCATCTACCACTGTTCCGACTGTCAATTTAGCCTTGACGTTGCTTGCGCTGCGTTGACGCCCACAACAGATCACCAGGATCAGAGTAATAATCAACTTCAACTTCAAATTCTCAGCCATCCTCATCCTTTGATTATTTGTGATCATAATGACAAGTATTCTCCTGTTTTTTGTTCTGCTTGCTGGCTGCCCATGGAGGATTTGAATTTGATCTGTGTTTGCCTTGAATGCAAGTGTTTGCTGCACCAATCATGCACTTACTTTCCAGAAGAGATCAAACACCCATTTCACCCAGAACACCCTCTCCCCCTCCTCCATCGGGCACCCTATGAATCAGAAGGATTTGGCTGCAATGCTTGTAGGAGGGGGTCATATGGCTTTACGTATAATTGTTTCCAATGTCGATTTGATCTGGACGTTCATTGCGCTTCCTTGATACCCATCACCCAAGATCAAGAGCACCAGACTCACCAACGTTTGAGACACCCCCATCCCTTGCTCCTCTGTAGCAAGAAAGCAAATTTTCCTTATCCTTGCAATGCATGCAAACTACCATTCAAGGATTCTATCTATGTTTGCCTTCCGTGCCGGAACTTGCTGCACAAATCATGTTCTGAACTGCCAGAAAAGATCGAACACCCCTTTCACCGGCTGCACCCTCTCACCCTCCGCAAGACTTCAAGAAGGATTTCATGCCGCGCATGTAGAAAATTCACCACAGGCTTCGCCTATGGTTGTTGGAGTTGTAGATTTCAAGTCCACACCAGATGTGCTTGGCCAATTCCCCCCTCCATAAGATCTGAATGTCACAACCACCGTCTTGCTCTCTTAAACATTAAAGCTGAAAGGTCACTCTGCAACTCTTGTAAAAAGCACTGCAATGCTCCTTTCTTCAGTTGTGTTGAGTGCAATTTTAATCTCCATCTCCATTGCTGTCCAAAATTACCACCTACCATCAAACATAAATCTCACTTACATCCCCTCACCTTCACAAATTCTCTGATCAAAGGTGATCCAGATCAAGATCATGAAGACGACCACAAGGAGTTTTACTGCAGCGTTTGTGAGGAAAAAAGAGACTTGTCTGATCCTAGTTATTATTGCGCAGAATGCCACTATATTGCTCATTTTCACTGTGTATTCTCTGAGGTATGCTCACTCACTCCCATTTTACATAATTTATTGATGTAGAGATAACATAGTGATCCTCATTTGATTTTAGAACTGCTGTCACTTTGATTTAAATCCTCATCTAGGTTTACTTCATTTGATTTTTCAGCACATGCAGTAACAATAATACCAGGATTTAAAGTGGTACTGCACTAGCTTATTTCTAACAGATGTTCATTTGACTTAAATTACCCATTTGGGAGAAAAAAAAGTCGATTGTACCACTTTCAGGTTCGAGTATTTTGCAAAACTTGAGTAGCAGTGCCACACCGTCGGACCTTCTCACTGAACATTTTTCCTTTGAGGCACACTTAAGAATCAAATTAAAATTGATCTAATCCTCTGATTCAAATGCTTCATATGATAAGATAACCTCAGTTGAGACCTTGAGAAAATACCCAATTGTATTGACACAAATATGTATACACACACAATGCTGTCATGTAATGCTTTATTTATTTATATTTTACTTCTTTTGCAAAATAAATATGTTTTTTATACTGGAAAGAATAATAGGTAGAGAGAGAACTTCACAATAACTATCTTAAATTTAATAGACAAATTGAATTTGTGAAATCAAGTCTCATTAAAAAAGGTTGTGAACTATTAAAAGGAAAGGTAGAAGGTTGAATGTTGCAAATGCAACAAACATAGCTTGGGATGAAAAAAAAAATGTTTTCTTCAAAATCACTTCTCTATGTCATTATAATGAAAAAGATGAAATTGGATAGAATTATTTGTGAGAAACAATTTTGAAGATATATTATGATTGGATTTTCTCTATTTATGATTTCTTTCACTAACTCTATAATTTTGCTTTTGTTGATAAATTGTTTTCTTAATTTTTGGTTGCTTGTCAGGTTATACATTTACTAAAGGAAGAGCGGTCTCTGGCTTGGGAGAATGGTGGAACAGAGTTGGACACGCCCATTAATGTGGTAAAAGAGGACACAGATGAAATGGTTAGAGATGTTTCAAGCTCTTCCCTTGTTGAACTAGATCATGAAGAGATAGAAAAGCTTCCTCCAAAGGAAGAGACAGAGATAGAAGAGCTTCATAGAGAGGTAGAGGTCGAAGAAACAAAACTAGAGGCACTGAAAACAGAGGTGGAAGAACAAGAAGCAAAAGTAACGGTGCTGAAAACAAAGTTTAAGGCACTTGAGGTGAAGTATGAGCAACGTTAAGCGCTTGATCATCGTGTGTGTGTGTAGTATTTGTGACATGCATTATTTCTGTTATTTTAAGTACAATTTTGTGGGAGTTTGCTGCATCATGAACTGATATTACTGTGGCTAAATCTATGTATATTTGGGATAACCAGAAGTATTGCAAGTCATGGTTAAAAAAAAACTCGTATTTGTCATCTATTAAAGGGAATTATCAAGTTTAGTTCTTGAAACAGCAAAATTTTGAGAGAACTAAATCCTCTTAGTTTGAACAAGAACCTGAAAAAAAATTAATTATTAGGCTAAATTACACTAACTTCTTTTCAGGTTTCTGACAATTATACTGATATTTTCTAAAGTTTCTAAAATGATATTAACATTCCTTACTTTTTTTTTTTTGGTTGACAAACTACAATTACCACCATCCAGTCAAGTTTTTTCTTCAAAATGATGAAATTGCTCTTCTATACTTATTTTTTTGTTTACATTTTTTCAATTTTGAACTATATTTTTTTTATTTTCAAATAAATATTGATTAAAACTTTTTTTTATATATATAAAACGAAAACAACTTATTTACCTTAAATTTATTTTTATATAAAATAAAAAAAAATCATTAAAAAAAAATTAGAAAAAAATTGTCAAAATTGAAAAAATACGAAAAGAGAAGGGATAATTACACTTACCTCCTTTAAGATTTCTGACAATTGTAGATAATCCTCCTATTATTTTTGAAATAACACTGTCACCCTTCTAATTCATGTGTCAGTCACGAATTCTCTCCTACCATCATTGACCGTTAATTGACTAACATAACTTAGTGATGTCAGCTAAAAAAATAACTTGAAATGCTAACTTTGTCCTAACAATTAATGCAAAGACAAAACTACCCTCACATTCTATGGTTAAATGACAAAATTGCCCCCAATTTTGTCTTTAAATACATAACTATGTCATCCCTCCATATATGCAAATTTTCTCTCTTGAATTTTTTTCCTAATTTAACTCTAAAAAAATATGTTTAATATCTCTATAAAAAATATTCCTAATATAACTCTAAAAAATATATTTAATATCTCTCTAAAATTTCTTTATTAAAATATATCTCTTTCTAAAATCTCACTCTCTTAAATTGAAACACATGATTTAATCTATCACTTAAAAAAATCTCTCTTAAATTTAAAACCTGTTATGCCTTTCTCCTCCTAATCTACCCTCTGGGTATTCTCATGGCTGAACATATTTCTATTCAAAGGATTAGACAAATTAAAGGATAGCATAAAAATTAGAAAAAAAAACCTAGAACACTAAAAAATCTTTCAAACAATATATACAAATCTTCCAAACCATATAACAATCCAAAACCACAAAGATGCAAAAATTATCAACCTGAGCATGTCCCCTGTGCAAACCAGTGAAGAGATCAAACCACCAATTCTTTATGCATTTTTAATTAAAAAAATAATATAAGATTTGAATTTATTGTTATATTTCAATTCTGTATTTGCTTACTTACTGAATATAAGATTTAGATATAATTATTTTTATTTTTATTTTCTTATTGATGTTGCACTTTTTGATCTGTGGGGCTCCGTTATTCGTCGCCTGTTGACCACTCAGAAAAAAAGATCAGAGGGCCACCGGGTTGACTTCGACGGTAAACACTCCGATGATGAAGTCAGTAAAAGTAAAAAAAGAACTGTAATTGAGAGTAATTGAATGACTGTAATCGTAAAGCGTACCTTCGGGTTCAATTTATAGACTGTAGATTCTCCTAAATTGATTAGGATTCGACCTCGTAAAAGTAGAGATTTGATTGTTATCAAATAATAGCAGTTTTAATGTTGAACACTGCGCTCCATGAGAATAGGAGGTGAATGATATCTATGAATGGCAGTTTCTTTGTTGTGCACTGTTTCCTTATCTTTAGCTCGATAGGGTACTTGAGCCGGTGACTAGCTCTGGACCTCCTTATGCGAATGCGCAGTGCCTTCCGTTCTGGAAATGAGCTCTGGAGCCTATATGTACACGCCTGTTCTGGATGGACGAGCTTTGGCTATTCTTTGCGTACACGTGTCATGTGGAGACTGGTCTGTCACTTTATGGCGTATCAGCTACTCCCTCCTATCTTTAGTTTAGCGCACCACGTAACTAGGGCTATGGGCTTTCGAAAAGTCACTCGTCTTGTCTCTCCGTTTTCCTAGACGACCGTTGATGTGGCATTTACTACGCAGGCCATCGTTTGGGCTTTTGAGGCCATCATTTCCCTCAACCGCCATGACAGTTCGGCTTGATGGGCCCCATTTTTTGTAAACCTATATAAAGAGGAGAAGGGGGTACGCGTACGCCCTCCCCCTCATCACTTTTACTGCTTTAACAAAGAAATCAAATGCCTCGCCGCTGTATCAGAGTGTCCAGAGAGTTTGAAGGGATCGTCGCCGTTTAAAGCTCCGTTCTCTGATCATACCTCAGGTTCAATTTACTGTTTCTTCCTCTTGCTCCTCTTTCCTTTAATTCCTCTTCTTCTCCTCTGTCATTTTTTACAATGTCGGCCTCAGACGCCTGTTTGGTGTAGGTTATAGTTCAGAGAATTTGTTTGAATCAACTGTTCCATCTCAAATTCATATTGTAGGTAGTAGTTCTTCTGATGATGCCGGAGATGGGGTAGTTGAGTCTTCCTCCAGTCCTGAACTTAGGATTGTAGATGCCTTTATTGAACCTAGGAATAGAATGGGGGAGACTTCTGGTAGGCCTTCTCATCTGGTGGAAGGAGAGAGCGCCATTACTCAGGATATGTTAGATGACCTGAGGGCTACCTTCAACTTCCCTTCGAATGTGAGCTGCAGAGCCCCAACTTCTTGGATCGTCCTTCCGATGTCAGTCCGGGTGAGATCTGTGTCTATCTCGAATGGTTCGAGATGGGGCATAGGTTTCCCCTTCCTTCTTTAGTCAATAAGTTTTTTAAGTGGTTCAATATTTGTCCTGTCGGCCTTAATCTCAATAGTTGGAGACATTTGTTAGGATTCATAGTATTAAGGCATTTTAATGGCATCGAGGTTGATTTTGACCTGATCCATAGCAATATAGATCTGAAATATCAGCGGCTGGAGGGCTTATTTTACATGTCCTTCGACAAGGGGTTCAGACCCCTCTCCTCAGTACTTACTTCCAACAAGACCTGGAAGAAGTGTTATTTCTTTGTGGGAGGAGGATGGGAGCTGGAAGACTTCCAGGATCAGACCTCGACATTTCCCCAGAGTATCGGGATTAAGGGTGAGACCCCCCTCTTTAATATAACTTTGCTTGTTTTTACATGTTTTCATTTCTTCACTATTTGTTTAATCTCTGTATCTTGTGGCTTCTATGCCGATAAAAATGCTTGGAAGAGGTCAGTTTTTACTGTAGAACTCCATGAAAAGTATCGGAAGCTCTTCCAGACCAACAACAGAGCTCACACCACCATCCTCACTCCTGAAAATCTGATGGAGGCTCGCCTGACAACAACCAGGGCTAGAAACCTGAAGAAATCCCTGATGTCCAAGTGGGTAGTAGGACAAAAGAAGAAGACGGTGGGAGAGACCTCCTCTTTTGTTGTCCCACCTCTTTAAGTGAAGAGGAGGAGGCTCCTCTCCAACTCCCCAGATCGCACTTCGACTGAGGACGCGAGGGTGCCTCCTACTCCAGAACCTGCCCCCTTCTTGCCTCGACTGTATCGACCAGGTGAAGGGGGAAGGGGAAAACAACGGCTGCTACTGTTGTCAAGATGCTTGATGACTCCGTCTACCTAGCCACGAAGAAGGCTTTTGACAAGTTCTGGGCTTCTGGCCCACAGAAATATAAGGGGCAGAAAGCGAAGAAGATTGCTACAGACCTGCTGTCTCTTCAGCTGAAGGTAACTTCCGAACTCTTACCCTTCTCTTTGTGCTTCACCATTTTACCTGTTCTGACTCGTTTGCTTTTTGTTTTGCAGACCATGCATGAATTGCTGCCATTGTGGAGTCTTCTGCGGATTCGGAGATGATTGATAATCTCTAGTTCGAGTTGGATGAGGTCATGCTACAGCTGGGGACAGCCCAGTCTATTGCTACTGCTGCCGAGGAGAAGTTGAAGGAGGCTGCGAACTCCTTATCCATCATAGAATCTGAAAGGGATTCCCTTGCTTGGAAGTTGGAAGACCTCCAGAAGAGGTTTGAAGACTTCCAATCTACCTCCATCCAGAAGACTAAAGACGCAGTCGAATCCGCTAAGGCCTAGACCGAAGCAGAGATGAAGGCTGAAGTTAAGGAGATGGGTGGATAGTTGATTGAGCATGTGTATAATACCTTTAGAGCCAAGCTCCTCACGAAGTACCCTGACCTTGATTTGACTGGGATTGATGACATCGAAGTCCCTCCTGGTGAGACCGAGGTTCGAGACGATGATGATGAGGTAGCCCCTCCCGATCTTCTCCCGGCAGAAGCATCTGCTCAAGTTGATATGGATGCAGTGTGCTGAATTTGAGGAGAATGAAGGAGATTGTAACGACGGTATGGTGCAGAATGACTTCTTCTTCGTTCGGACTGCTCGTAGTCTAGAATTTTTTGTATTTGTACTTTGCTTCTTTGTAATCTTCTAGAGTTGATGTACTCTTTTGCCAATTATCAATGAAATTGACTTCTTCTGTACTTGTGTATTTTTTATATTTCAAAGCACTTTTGTTGATTATCTCTCCAGAGCACCAATACTTGTGAGTTGTTGTGGATGTCAATAAAATGCCAAGTTTATAATTTGCAATAGACTTCAACACTGTTCCAGCCTATCACTGCTTTGTAACACAGCCTTGGGCTCCCGGTCTTTAAACTTATAATTAAACCAAGTAAGAATGTTCAGGAATTGGATGAGCTTTAGATCTTCCCTTTAACTTTTAACTAAGTATGGGCCGATAGCTGACATCCGAGCAGAGAGACTTGTAATGAAATAGTCATAATAATTGAACAAGTCTTTTGTAACTAGAACGAGCAATAACCTTTAGTAACTGAATTTAGATTCAGTGAGCAATGCTTTTGGAAATTTGATAGTCTTTCTCAAAAAATGAGCCCAACTTTCATTGCTTGTTACGAACGTACGACCCTTTTTCAAAGGTTATTGAATATCAACCAGACCTGGCTGTACAAATTTGTAGAGGTTTGTTTATTAAAATGGTTCAGACCTGTAACTCTTGCATTGGATGCAAGGTTTTTAGGGATCTGTACATTGAGATAGACTAGACCTGTAACTCTTGCATTGGGTGCAAGGTTTTTAGGGGTCTGTACATTAAGATGGACCAGACTTGTAACTCTTGCATTGGGTGTAAGGTTTTTAGGAGTCTGTACATTGAAATGGATCAGACCTGTAACTCGTGCATTGAATGCAAGGTTTTTAGGGGTCTGTACATTCAGATGGACCAGACCTGTAACTCTTGCATCGGTGCAAGGTTTTTAGGGGTTTGTACATTGAGATGAGCCAGACCTATAACTCTTGCATTTGGTGCAAGGTTTTTAGGGGTCTGTATATTGAGATGGACCAGACTTGTAACTCTTGCATTGGATGCAAGGTTTTTTAGGGGTCTGTACATTGAGATGGACCAGACCTGTAACTTTTGCATCAGGTGCAAGGTTTTTAGGAGTCTGTACATTGAGATAAGATCACTTTTGAAAAATAAAGAGAGAATTCCTATTGATAGCATTTTCGTAAGTGTTCAATATTCAATGGCCTGGGCACAAGCTTCCCGGTTATATCTTTTAACCAATATGTAGTAGGTCTAACGATGTTGGTTACCTTGTATGGGCCTTCCCAATTGGGCGAAAGTTTTCCAATGGTGGGATCTTTGGTGTTAGGGAATACCTTTCTCAGGACCAGGTCTTCGAGCTGAAAACTATGGGGCTTTATTCCTCGTTGGGAGTTATTGGCCAACTTATGCTGGTATGCTTCCATCTTGATCCCGGCTTGATCTCGTTTTTCTTCAAGCAGGTCTAGGTTTTCTGCAAGCTGCTGGTCATTGGCTCCTTAGTCGAAAGCTTCCGTCCTCAAGGTTGGCATACCAATTTCGACGGGAATCACTGCTTCCGAGCCATAGGCAAGTGAAAACAGTGTTTTAAAGGTTGGTGTTCTTCTTGTAATTCTGTAAGCCCAGAGCACACCAGGAAGTTCTTCAACCCATTTTCCCTTGGCATCTTCTAACCTTTTCTTAATGGCATCAAGAATTATACGGTTAGTGACTTCAGCTTGCCCATTCGCTTGGGGGTGCCTCGAGGTGATGATTGATGTGCAAGTCTTTGCGAAATTTCTCAAAAATTTTGCCAACAAACTGCGTACCATTATCTGAAATGATGACGCGAGGAGTGCCGAATCTGCAGACTATGTTCCTCCATGTGAAACTCTTCACTTTTGCTTTCATAATGTGAGTTAGAGGCTCGGCCTCTGCCCACTTGGAAAAGTAATCTAGGGCGACCAATAGGTACCTTCTGTTCGGAGAGGCCTTTGGTAATGGCCCTAAGATATCCATCCCTTATTGAGCAAAGGGCCATGGGCTGGCGATAGGGATAAGCTCGTGATGGGGCTGGTGCTGATATGGAGCGAATCGTTGACATTTGTTACATTTTTGGACATATTCCTTGGCTTGCTTTAGCATGCTGGGCCAATAGTAGCCCTGAGTTAGGGCTTGGTGGGCTATGGTTCTGCCACCATTATGGTTGTCGCAGATTCCTTCATGTATTTTCTGCCATAACATATTGAGATTCCTCAAGAGTTAGGCACCGCAATAGGGGTTGCGAGTAGGATCTTTGATAGAGTTTCCCATTCAAGACTAAGTACTGAGTTGCCCTAATTGGAATTCTTCGGGCCTGATTTTTGTCTTCTAAGAACTGGCCTTCTTTTACATATTTGAGGATGTGAGTCATCCAGTTTTGAGTTTGTTCTGAAACATAGGAGGGCTGTACCTCTTCAATGCTTGGCCTCGGTTGGTGAGAGATCCTCAGAGTTGAATCTCCATCTAGTTTGAGATGGGAGGCCATGTTTGCCAAGGCATCAGCCTTGGAGTTTTGACCTCTCTCAATCTTCTGAATGGTGAATTCATGGAAGGAGTGCTTCAGCAAATCTACCAGCTCTGAGTATTGGTGCATTCTCTCGTCTTTGGTAGAGAATTCCCCCAGAACTTGGCTTATCACAAGTTGGGAGTCAGAAAATGCTTCGAGATTTTGGGCTTCGTATTCCATAGCTAGTTTCATCCCAAGGATGAAGGCTTCATACTCAACTTCATTATTGGAAGCTCCGAAGTACTATGCCAACACCAGAACCTCTGTCTGTGGACGATCCATCAGTATAGAGTTGCCATACAGCAGGGTTCTTACTAAGCCGTGCCTTATCATGCAGTGTTGGAGTGAATTCGGCAACGAAATCTGCCAGTGCTTACTCTTTGATGGAGGTCTGTGGTACGTAGGATATATAAAATTCTCTCAACTCCACAGACCACTTAACCAGGTGCCCTGAGATTTCGGGTTTCCGTAGTACTGACTTTAATGGATAAGCAGTCGGGATTTCAATAGGATGCGCCTGAAAATAAGGTCTGAGTTTCTGAGTAGAGATTATCAGAGCAAGGGCCAGCTTTTCAATCTCTAGGTACCTTATTTCTGCGTCTAGGAGTGCCTTGCTTATGTAGAAAACAGGTCTTTGAACTCCTTTATCCTGCTTGACAAGCACAAAACTGACAGCATTCTCTGAAACAACGAGGTAGATGAGCAATTTTTCTCCTTGGATTGGTTTTGATTGGAGTTCGGGGGAGGCCAGATACTGCTTTAATTCTTGAAAGGTTTTTTCACATTCTGGGGTCCATTGCAGGGCCTTACTCCCTCTCAAGGCTTTGAAGAATGGAAGGCAGCGGTCTGTAGACTTGGTGATGAACCGATTCAGAACAGCGATCCTCCCATTCAAGGCCTGAATGTCTTTCTTGGTTTTTGGTGACTCCAGTTCAATTAAAGCTTTGATCTGCATAGGGTCTGCTTCAATACCCCTCTGGGAAACCAAGAACACTAAAAACCTCCCTTTGGTTACTCCGAAGGTACATTTCAAGGGATTCAGTTTCATCCTATGCTGCTTCAGGATATTGAACGTCTGGGTTAGATGCTAGATGTGGCTGCTTCTCTGTAGGCTTTTAACTAACATGTAGGCGTTTAATTAATATTTATTTAAAAATGAAAAAAAAGTGGTTAAATTTTATAAATTATAAATAAAAGCATGAAAATGACACTTTTGTCAATAAAACTAAGAAATGTCAGTGCTATTTTAGAATTATAAAAGATGTCAATGTAATTTATTTCAAAATTTATATATTGTCATGCCCAGCCCTATTGCATAGCATTGTCTAGTTTGGATAACGAAGTTTAACTCCATACTGCACAGATTTGTCCTTGGAGCCATTCATAAAGCCAAAGGAAAATACTATACATCTCAAATATTTATCCTAAATTTTGCATCTCAAAAGATATAGTATGGTAATATTGACAATGCATTAAGGTTATGTTTGTTTCATAGATTGAATAAGGGTGAAATAGTTATCTTTTTCACTAATAGTAATGGCATTAGTAATTCTACCACTCTCCTCTAATTATTTTATTCATATTATGAGTCATTATTTACTTTCAGTACTGTTAAGGAGTCTTTTTTTTTTATTTATCAAATATCGGCTTCACAAGACCATAGGGATTAATTTATTCGATCCCCTCCCTAAGTCAACAAACAAACATAGCCTAAGTTTTGTAATTAGTATATCATAATAAGACTTTACCATGTCACTGACACATTAATTAAGATATACTTACAAGAGGAGAAAATCATTGTTTATACTTTTGGAAATAAAGGCAGTTGATTGTAAATCCACAACGCATGGATTCAATCCCCATCCTTTGCTCATCAATAAATGGACCATTTATTATGTACAATAAACAAATTTTTAACTTAAATAATAATATTGTTAAATATTTACCTAAGCATAAACTTAATTTGAAAAGTCCTATTGAAACTCCTTTATTCTTACCCATGCATAATGGATTGTATTACAGAGAATAAAAAAGAAATCCAGATAAGCTCTCTCAATTAATTTAATACGTAAGCCTTTACCATACTAGGTAAATAAATATTTTTTTTCAACTTTTTTTAATAAAATTTATTTTCTTCTTCTTAAAACATTTAATTTAAAAAAATTGAAACATGATACTTAGTTTGAGTGGATGAAAATCCTTTAAAAACAATATATATATATATATATATATATATATATATATAAAGAAAAATCAAATAGTACTTTGCATTTAGTGTGTGTTTAGTGCACCATAATAAATTTTAAAACGGATATTTTTAAGTTTAAAATAATTTTTTTGATAAATTAAGTATTTAATTTAGTCTATGAATTATATTTTTTAAAACTGTAATAAGAAAAAAAAAATAGATGTTTTAATTAAGAAAAAGTGAAAGAAAACTATTAGAGTCAACCATTAAATTAATATAATAATCATTTTGTGTCCTACTTATAAAAAAAAAATCTAAAATTTTACGTGTCTATAATATAATCAAAATAAAAGTTTAAGATTAATAAAAATCAAACTTCATAAAAAAACCCTCATAAAAGAGTCTAAAGAAAATTTAATTTAATTTATACAATTATTCAATTATATAAAAACTTTATTATTAGAGTTTATTCATAAACATATACATTTTTCTTATTAAAAATATTATATTATATATAAAATAAAATATTAAAAAATATAATCCTATATTTAAAATTATTTGTTTTAGATCTTAAATTATATTAAACCGACCACGAAAAAAAAGAAGATAAAACATGTGAAGTCTCTTTCTTTTATCCTTTTTTTTTTTCTTCTCTCTTTTCTCTCACCTTCTTACCTTTGTATCAATGGTGGAAGCCACGTGTCACAACACTTTTATTACTTTAACCTTGTCCTTTACATTCCTTTCAATAGATTGTATTACAATAAACAATCTTTTGACTTAAATAACAAGGAGTGGATGCGCCATGTGAACAAATCTTTTTATTAGGCATTAATTCTTTGAGACGAAGTAATCAGAATATGATCCTTCAACTGAAAATAAGGAAAATAAAAGAACCTTAAAATATAAAGCTACGTTTGTTTTGGTAAATTATTATTCCTTTCCCACTTATTCATGTGAACAAATCTTTTTATTAGGCATTGTTTGAACAATGAGAGATAATAAGGTGAGGTTGAATATGATATAGTTATATCGAATATGGTATTGTGAAATTTTGGATATTTTAATTCTATGTTTGAAATTAAATTTGAATTTATTATTATATCTTAATTCTGTATTTAGTTGCTTATTGAATATAAGATTCAGATATAACTATTTTTTATTTTTATTTTTTTTTATGTATTATTTTTCTCATAATTTTCAAAAATTATTTAATATGTATATGACCTATAACAATAATAGTGTCTGAAAAATATATTAAAAAAGCCTAGAACATATCAACATAAAAAAAATAAAAATTGAACAATAAAAAAAAAATGATTTTTTACTTAACTTTTTCATATTTTTGTCTTTATATATTACAGAGTTGTACCACTATCTTCTTAGTATAAATTATATCTCACACAAATGAGATAAAAATAACACACATAATATAAGTATCTAATTCAATTAAAGACACGAAACATAAGATTATAACATTTATCTTTTTTAATCTTCTTATCTCGACGTTGAATTGTAACCTTAGAAAATTAAAGTTGTCGTCTTTGGTTATTATATTAGAGGGAACTCTAGGAGCCGTTACCGTGCTTTTTTTAACCCACGCTTCGAAATTTCTTTTTTTGGAATTCATTCAACATTTTGTCAATTGTTTTTTTTTTTTAATACAATGATTTCGGATAGGTCATTATTAACTTAGTTTTAAATTTTTGCTGTTTGATAAGTAACTTTTAATAATATATTAGTTCATCTATGGTTATAAAAAATACATAAAATCTGAATAAAGTCAGACTAGAAAAGAGTTAATTTTTTTAATAATCATATAACTTAACGAAGATAGTTTTAATCTGATCCAATTTAAAAAAAATTTCAAATAATCTTTTAATCATCTTAATTAAGCTTTTAAACAAATTGCTTGTTAAAACTTAGAGCCAAACTATTTTCTCAATTTATATCCTCGTATATGTGGCATTGTGATATGACATGATATGTTATCCACGGGTCCATTTTTAAATCTCTTTCTTTAATAATTAAGAATACGATGATTTTAAATTTTATAGAATATAAATTTTAAAATCAACATATCATATTAAAAATATAAATTAAAAATAGTTAGTACTACTCGTCAAATTTATTTTCTCAAAACTAAAAAAAACTTCTCACTAATTATATCATCCTCACGTTACTTTTCTCTTTAGGTAAAGGAAGATTCACAATTGGAGATATATTTTGGAATTGGCAATTTTTATTTTTTGAAAAGAAAAGGAAAAAGGGAAAGGGAAAGAGAAGGAAAAAAAAGTGTTGGATATAGTAGTTTCGAAAATTACATCTTGTGAATTTAAAAATTATTATATTCTGACATATTATATTGAAATACGATTTGTGACATAAGACGGATATACATATCATTTTTCAAGAAAGAAAAAGAAAAAAGAAAAAGTTGTCACATCTTGTAGAGATATTCTACAATGAGTCTAGTGCATCCGTTTAAAATCCATCTAAAACACATGAGTCATTAAAAAGACACATTGAAACGTCATTGACGGGAGTAATTAACCTATGAGACTGTCACACTGCGTCATTGTGTAACATAAAAATTAACATTTTCTAGAAACCACTACATGTAATGACAGTGGTACGATGATCTCAAAGAATAATTCCTTGCATCGGATTCTTTAGGGCATATTTGGTATGCTGGAATGCAATAAGATAAGAATGGAATAACATTAGGAATAGAATGTAATATGAATGGAATCAGAATAATTATTTCATTCTTTTTGTAACAATTTTTCACAAAATATCATTTTTTTTTTTTTTTGTAGAAACTGTTACACGTAATGACAGTGGTACGATAATCTCAAAGAATAATTGCTTGCGTCGGATCCCTTAGAGACTCTTCCTAGCTTGTGGTGGTCATCCTCGTCATTTAAATAATAGTGAACTTCTTGCCCGTGTTTAAATTCAACTCCCCAACGATACACTGTATATCAATATCCATGGAGCGTATGAAGAAAGAGGGAATGGAAACAATGATGCATGTTAGGCACGAGCATGCTTTGATTCTTCGTGAAAAAGAGAGGACCCATGAAACTTTTTGTGATGTGTGTCGGAGAATTATAGTGGGTTCGGCCTACGACTGTGAGCAACGGAAATGCGATTTCTCCATCCACAGATCCTGTGCTAAATTTCCACAACAGATCCAACACCCCTTTCACCCTCAGCACCCTCTCACCTTCCTCGCTTCACCACCTCCTGATGATGATTCAAAAAAGTCTGATTGCAGTGCTTGTGGGATGATTGGTTGGGAGTTCATCTACCACTGTTCCGACTGTCAATTTAGCCTTGACGTTGCTTGCGCTGCGTTGACGCCCACAAAAGATCACCAGGATCAGAGTAATAATCAACTTCAACTTCAAATTCTCAGCCATCCTCATCCTTTGATTATTTGTGATCATAATGACAAGTATTCTCCTGTTATTTGTTCTGCTTGCCGTCTGCCCATGGAGGATTTGCATTTGATCTGTGTTTGCCTTGAATGCAAGTGTTTGCTGCACCAATCATGCACTTACTTTCCAGAAGAGATCAAACACCCATTTCACCCAGAACACCCTCTCTCCCTCCTCCATCGGGCACCCTATGAATCAGGAAGATTTGGCTGCAATGCTTGTAGGAGGGGGTCAGCAGGCTTTACCTACAATTGTTCCCAATGTCAATTTGATCTGGACGTTCACTGCGCTTCATTGATGCCCATCACCCAAGATCAAGAGCACCAGCCTCATCAACGTTTGAGACACCCCCATCCCTTGCTCCTCTGTAGCAAGAAAGCAAATTTTCCTTATCGTTGCATAGCATGCAAGCTACCATTCAAGGATTCTGTCTATGTTTGCCTTCTGTGCCGGAACTTGCTCCACAAATCATGTTCTGAACTGCCAGAAAAGATCGAACACCCCTTTCACCGGCTGCACCCTCTCACCCTCCGCAAGACTAGAAGAAGGATTTCATGCCGCGCATGTAGAAAATTCACCACAGGCTTCGCCTATGGTTGTTTGAGTTGTAGATTCCAAGTCCACACCAGATGCGGTTGGCCAATTCCCCCCTCCATAAGATCTGAATATCACAACCACCGTCTTGCTCTCTTAAGCATTGAAGCTGATAGGTTACTCTGCAACTCTTGTAAAAAGCACTCCAATACTCCTTTCTTCAGTTGTGTGGAGTGCAATTTTAATCTCCATCTCCATTGCTATCCAAAACTACCACCTACCATCAAACATAAATCTCACTTCCATCCCCTCACCTTCACCAAATCTCCGATCAAAGGTGATCCAGATCAAGATCATGAAGACGACCACAAGGAGTTTTACTGCAGCGTTTGTGAGGAAAAAAGAGACTTGTCTGATCCTAGTTATTATTGCCCAGAATGCCACTATATTGCTCATGTTCACTGTGTGTTCTCTGGGGTATGCTCACTCACTCCCATTTTACATAATTTATTGATGTAGAGATAACATAGTGATCCTCATTTGATTTTAGAACTGCTGCCACTTTGATTTAAATCCTCATCTAGGTTTACTTCATTCGATTTTTCAGCACATGCAGTAACAATAATAACAGGATTTGAAGTGGTACTGCCCTGGCTTATTTCTAACAAATGTTCATTCGACTTAAATTACCCGTTTGGGAGAAAAAAAAAGTCGATTGTATCACATTTAGATTCGAGTATTTTGCAAAACTTGAGTGACAGTACCACACCGTCGGACCTTCTCACTGATCATTTTTCCTTTGAGGCACACTTAAGAATCAAATTAAAATTGATCTAATCCTCTTATTCAAATGCTTCATATGATAAGATAACATCAGTTGAGACCTTGAGAAAATACCCAATTGTATTGTCACAAATATGTGTACACACAGTGCTGTCATGTAATGCTGTCAATTGAGACCTTGAAGATATATTATGATTGGATTCTCTCTATTTATGATTTCTTTCACTAACTCTATAATTTTGCTTTTGTTGATAAATTGTTTTCTTAATTTTTGGTTGCTTGTCAGGTTTTACATTTACTAAAGGAAGAGCGGTCTCTGGCTTGGGAGAATGGTGAAACAGAGTTGGACACACCCACTAATGTGATAAAAGAGGACACAGATGACATGGTTAGAGATGTTTCAAGCTCTTCCCTTGTTGAACTAGATCATGAAGAGATAGAAAAGCTTCCTACAAAGGAAGAGACAGAGATAGAAGAGCTTCATACAGAGGTAGAGGTCGAAGAAGCAAAACTAGAGGCACTGAAAACAGAGGTGGAGGAACAAGAAGCAAAAGTAACGGTGCTGAAAATAAAGTTTAAGGCACTTGAGGTGAAGTATGAGCAACGTTAAGCGCTTGATCATCGTGTGTGTAGTGTTTGTGACATGCTTTATTTCTATCATTTTAAGTACAATTTTGTGGGAGTTTGCTGCATCATGAACTGATATTACTGTGGCTAAATCTATGTATATTTGGGATAACCAGAAGTATTGCAAGTCATGGTTAAAAATAAAACTCGTATTTGTCATCTATTAAAGGGAATTATCAAGTTTAGTTCTTGAAACAGCAAAATTTTGAGAGAACTAAATCCTCTGAGTTTGAACAAGAACCTGAAAAAAAAAAAATATTAAGATAAATTACATTAACTTCTTCTCAGGTTTGTGACAATTACACTAATATTTTTTTGAAGTTTCTCAAATTATATTGATCTTCTCTATTTTTTTTCTGACAAATTACAATTACCACCCATCTATTCAAATTTTTTCTTCAAAATAACGAAATTGTCCTTCCATATTTATTTTTTTGTTTACATTTTCTCAAATTTTAACTTTTTTTTTTTTATTTTCAAATAAATATTGATTAAAACTTTTTTTATATATATAAATTAAAACAATTTGTTTACCTTAAATTTATTTTTATATAAAATAAAAAAAATTTTAAAAAAAATTAGAAAAAATTGTCAAAATTGAAAAAATACAAAAAGAGAATGGATAATTTCTGAAATAACACTGTCTCTCTTCTCATTCATGTGTCAGTTACAAATTCTCTCCTACCGTTATTGACTAACAAAACTTAGTGATGTAAGCCAAAAAAAATAACTTGAAATGCTAGCTTTGTCCTCACAATTAATGCAAAGACAAAACTACCCTCACATTCCATGATTAAATAACAAAATTGCCCCCAATTTTGTCTTCACATACATAACTGTAATATCCCGACCTGAAATACCAGGTCATATGGCAAATTACGAGGTCATGAATAAAATAATGTATAAATTTTAAATCATAAGAAAATAATTAATTAATTTGATAAAGATTAATTAATTAAAAACAAGGAGATTAATTGTTTGACATAATTAAATGGAGTATATAAAATACACACAATACACACACTAAGAGTGTATTGTGTGTGTGTAGTCAAGTGTGTATATATAAATATATATACACACATATACACCTACATGCATGTGTACAAGTATAGTATATAAATATATATATATATATATATATATATATATATGCATAAAGTAAAAAAAAATAAAAAATATCTAAAAGTGTATGTGTGTGAGTGTGTGTCGGCTATACATGTGTGTGTGTGTCTTGGTGTGTGAATATATATAATATACATATAACATGTAAATATCCCACAAGAATTAAATGTAAAGTGGAAGGATTCAAAAAGCAGAATTAATGGGTGAAAGAGGAATTTATGAGAAGTGAAAGGAGGAGGCTGAAGTCGTGTGGAGAGAGAGAGAGAGAGAGAGAGAGAGAAAATGGAAGAGAGAGAAGGTCGGTTGGATGATCTATAAGAGCAAGTGCATGCACTGCATGCTTGCTCTGTAAGAAAGAGATCAAGAAGCTAAGGAAATAGAAGAAGAATCAGAAGTAGAAGAGAGAGAGAGAGACCACTGTAATAGGTAAATCCAAGTTTTCATGTTTTTCTCTCTTTAGAATTTTTCCTACATTTGAACTGTCTTAAGCATTGATTATGTATATATGATAGTTAGCACATGTTTAAAATAAGATAAACATGAAATTTGGCTATAAAAACAGCCTAAATACACAACTGTACACCAGACAGCCATGGGAGGACCTTGCTTATAGTAGGTCTGAATCCTTCATCACCAAAACCTATTTGGCTTATTGAGACTAAAACCTGACCCTCTAAGGGTGTTAAAAATATCAGACCGCGATCAAAAAGACAAAGAAATGACCTTTAAAAACGAAGTTGCAGGTTTGGGTCTTGAAACCCAACCACGCAAACTTGATGCAAAAACAAATTTTGAGAATGGGGACTTGAACCCCATGATCAGAGACTTACAACAGAACAAACCCTAAGGGTTTTGAGCCAAAAATGAAGATATACGATCGAGTTATAGGTTTGGTTATCAAACCTTAAACCCAACGACTGAGCTCAGTTTGATCCCTCAAACGAATGCCAAACCAACCCTTGACGTTTTAGGAACGAGTTAGAATGAAAACAAAGGGTTTAGACTGGACAGAAACTCACGAAATTAAAGAAAATAGGAGTTGGGATTTAGGGCAACAATGATAGAGATGATGAGGAAGACGATGAATCAACTCGTCACTCGTTTAAAACGGGTGGGTAGACTCGGACACGTGGGGGGCTTGTGGGTTGACACCGTATAAATGAAACGGCAACGTTTGGCTTAAGGGTTTTAAAACCCTGATTTTACCTGTTTGGTTATGCAGTTAAAGCCAATTTAATAAGAACGTGGACAGGGATAGCCTATCCACGTTTGAAGCCTTTATCCGTCGTTTGTTTCAAAGAAAATCAGAAAAAAAAATGAGGAACCGCAGTTTCTGGGGTTTAAACCCCTGACCCCACACGCCAAAATCTCATTCTTTCCACTCGGCCACGTGCTTGCGTGTTATACATATAAGGCAAGATATATATATATATATATATATTATGTAATTAATATATATAAAATTTAAAATAAAAAGGTGCATTGCACCTGGGGGGATTCGAACTAGAGGATAAGGGGCAAGAACCAAACATGCGAACCGTGTGGAGACAGGACAATCCCATGTCCTGTTCTCCCACTTTTAATATATAATAGATATTTAAAATATTAAATAAATTAAATTAAATTGATTAATTAAAATAAATAATGACGAAATGACTCGTTGACCAAAATTTACAAGTTATTAGTGTATTCTTACTATCTCGGACGTTCTGAGTCCAATGGTGAGGTTCACGTCACGAGATTGGGTCCCAAAAAATTAAAGACTCGTAAAAATGATAAATGACCAAAATGCCCCTGCTGTTACCAAACCCAAACGGAATTCTGTGAAAGCCTAAATTGACTTTTTTCGACGTTCCAAACTCAATGGTAGTGTTTATTCGACCAAAAGAAGTGTCTAAAATAAAAAGACATATAATTTGATGAATAACATCAGTCAGATGACTATGAATTGAAACATTGCCGAAGTACAAAATTAAGGCTAGTAAGTTGAAATGAAATACGGAAAGACACTACAGGTAGACATGTGAAGTAATTAAAATTTAAGTTAATGGAGCTACTAGAAGAGTATAATTTTAAAATGAAATTATTTTCCCTAACACACTAAATTGTGTCATAGGTTAAAAGTACAAGTTGAATTAAGTACATATGAAATTTTTGAAATCGTGTTAGGACCTAATACAAACTAAGCATAAGTTAAGCGACATCAATAGGTGATATTGCAGTGAATGTGAAGTTAATGAGGTTATTTATGAATTGTTCTTAGGAACTACGGAGGAAGTGAGAAAGCGCATTATTAGCACTAACCCTAAAGGACCAAGGTGAGTAACCCTGTATTTGAAGTGAAAATTTAACTCCATGGATTGAAGAAGTTTTAAGTTCAAAAGATATGAAACATTTGAATTTCAAATTCAGTATTTACATGAGTTCAGTTTTAAATTGTTTCCATACTTTAAATCCTATTGTGACATGCTCAGGGATTGGTTTTTACTATAATTTTCCTTAAAGTACATTTTTGCATGTCTGAGTTTAAATTTCAAATTTATGTAAGGTATTCTGAATTTGCATATCCCAAGGTTTTGAAGATTTTACCATTAATTCATGAGTATCTTGTTTTAAGTGTTCATGAAAGTATTCATATGAAAAAGTCATGTAATAAATGTATTTGAATGCAAGATAAGTTGTGCAAAAGCACTACGAATTTTTGTTGGGTTTCTTCGGAACTTAACCACGAAACGAATAAATGCCAGGTAGCAGGATTTAATCCCCTAGGCATATGAGATATCTCCATGAAAAATAAAACGAGAGTCTGGTTCGAAATAGATTTTATTAATGGAAGTGATAAAAAATTATGTTGAGAATGGAAACAGGTTTTACCCTCATTTCCATCATGCATACGTAAATGTTTTAAGTTATATGTATATGTTTAGCTTGAATACTTTAAATGTTTCAAAGCTATCTGTTTTAAGAAATGCATATATTCTATGTTCAAGTATACGAGCAATTAGCAGTGATTGTTTTACAAACTCTTTTGTACTAAACCACTACTAATTGAAACCTCATGACAAATACTGGAATTACTCACAAGCTTAGATTAGCTTACCCGGATTTTATTCCGACCCTCCTTTCAGGTGAATGATGGCAAATTGATTTTGAGGACGTTGATGATGAGTCTAGCCGTTTTGGGAAGATATGTTTGAGTAGTTTCTTTTGTGAAACCTTATGAACTCTAATAGTACATTTTGTATTAGTAGACAGTGTAAGAATATGTATTAAGCCTCTCGGGACAGTGGACATGTATTTATGAAAGTCTTTAAGTTTTAGTTATGCTCTGAATGCGTAATCATGTGTACCAATGCGAAGAGCGGCTGTAATACCCCGATCCGAGTTAGCCGGTACCCGACTCGGTAAACCCGGGCCATGGCATAAACACCCGAACTATAATAAATTAATAATAATAATAATAATAATGATAAATAGTGAAAAAGATATAAATATATATATATATATATGTGAACAGTAGTGTGTGTATCTTAATGTGTTAGTGTGTGTGTTATATTATATATATATATATATATATATATATATATATATACAAAATATCTTGCAAAAATCAAAGAGAAAGCTGAATTCTCAAAAAAGCAGAATTTAAGAGGGTGTAAGAAAGATTGATAAAGGCTAGGTGTAGACTTGAATCGTGTAGAGAGAGAGATAGAATGGAAGAGAGAGAGAAGTCGGTTTTCTCTCTTTAAGAAGCAAAGCAGGCAAAACAGGCCTGCTTCTTACGAAAGAAAGTGAAAGATAGGAAACTGAGGAGAATTGAAGAAGATCGGAAGAAGAAGAAGGTGAAAAACAGTGAGAAAAAGGTAAGAATGTGAAATTATCATTTTTTTTCTCTCTCTAGAACTCTAAATCTGATAGGAACTGTTTTAAAGTTATCTATGTAGATACAATGTTTAGACTATAGTTAGACTTGTTTAAATATGAAATCAGAGTGTAAAAACACTCAAAAAAAAAAAATGACAAAACCCAGAACCAAGAATTTAGCTTCGGTCAACCATGGTGGAATTATATCCATCAAACAAATCTTGATTTTGAGATTAGAAATCAATAGGAAATAACTCCAGGAGTCCAATGCAACTTGAATCACTTAAAACGGTCAAGAAATGACCGTTTGGTGGCCAAAAATCCAGTCACCGGTGCAACGCCAGAAAAACTGAGGTGGGTGTTGGAAACCGGCGACGTTTGGGGCCAAAACTGGTTCTAAAATATTTCTTGTAGTCCAAGAATTCATTTGGTACAAAAATAGTGAAGTTTGGACGTGAAAAGCCATGAGAAAACGGGAGAAACAGTGAGTAGTTCACTGTTCCGGTGACTGTGGCCGGAATACCCACCGGAAAAGACGACCGGAATGTCGAGGCCTTATTGGTTCAAGATAGAACTGGGTCTGGTTCGGGTTAGGTCGAGATCCGACCGACCGGGCATATGGGTTATGCAAAACTAATTCGTATTGGGTTTAAGTGGATTTGAAATGTAATTTAGGGCTGACGTCATCAAGACGTCAGCATGACATAAGGCAACCAAACTGAACCCTTGGTTTCTGACCGAACCGGACCGGCCTAATTGAATTGGGACTGAACCGGACGGTTCACTTAACAGTTTTCGAAAATCCTATTTTGACCCCCCAAACTTTCGGTTAATTACACAATTGCCCAGAAAATTAAATAACAATTAATTTAAAACCCTTTTTAAATTTAGGAAATTATTTAAAATACCCTTAAGCCAAATTAGTCAAATGAAGTCAAAATAAGGTAAACCAATAGTGCATTTTGACTATTTTGGGCATTCCGGATCCAATGGTGAGGTCCGTTTCACGAGACGAAACTCTGAAAAATAAGACACAAATACTAAACTGACAAAAATACCCTTGTATCCAAACAAGGCAAGTCATATATGTATTTCAACTATCTCGGACCTACTGAATCCAACGGTGAGGTCAAAATTATGGAAAAAGGTCCCGAGAATAAAGTGACCATAATATATCAAAAGACAATTTTACCCTTTTCGATCCAAAAGCCCAATTTAAGATCGGTAAAAGCCTAAACCGACTTTCTTGGACATTCCGAACTCAATGGTAGAGTTTATTTGACCAAAAGAGATTAAGTGACAATCTAATCAAGTGATATTATGGAATGTAACCAAAATTTGAAATGTGATTTTAGGGAACTTCAAAGGAAGGACTTTTGGAGTTAAGCTTTGGAATTCAGGTGAGTATTTCATACCATATTGAGGTAGACATTTTCAGTATAGATATAAATATTGAACTCTTTTATGATATATCGACATATGAAATCGTTTTCCTTTATAGCATTTGTTTAACAGTTATACTGTATACGTTTTGAAAGATTTATTGACAACTATATTGTCTTCTTTGACTTAAGAAAATGTGTTTGTAAGATACTCAAATGTTATATGATCTTCTTATAAATGTTTGAACTGTTTTAACTAAATATTAAATAAAGAACTTTGATTTGAGTAATTGAACTGCTATTGATGATTATTGATTTTGGATACGATTTGGGTATGATTTTGATGCTTTGAATAGAACACTCTTCGTGTTCAAAAGATACTCAAATGTTTTACGATATTCGTACAAATGTTTGAACTGTTTGAACTAAATGTCAAATAAAGAACCTTGATTTGAAATAATTGAACTACTATTGATGATTATTGATTTTGGATATGATTTGGATATGAATTTGATGCTTTGAATAGAACACTATTCTATGATTGGTCACTATCGAATAGGTTGTGATTTATCGAACCCATCCCACAGGGTATATTGTGGTGAGCCGGTGTTGATACGGCATATCGAACTAGCTAGCCTATGATCTCAGTTAGCGAGGGTTAATTTGCTGACCATAGAAGTGGAATATATAATTTTGAATCTGAATATTGAAAATCGAACCATGAATCTGAATTATTGAACTATGAATTTGAGATATTGAACTATTATTTACTGAACTATGAATTTGGGTTATTGAACCATGAATCTGAATTATTGACTTATGAATTATTGAACTATGAATTTGAGAATTGAACCATAATATTGAACTGTGATTTTGATTTATTGAACTATGTTATTGATTATTGATTTACGATTGTCTTTGAATTGAGATATATTAGAACTGAATTTGATACCGTTATCTTGTACTATAATTACGATAACATATGATATATAATCATCGACATTTCAATATTGAATTACATAGTAGTTTTGAAACCCTTGGTATATTATGGAATGCTCACGAGCTGGGATACTCACGAGCTGTTGAGCTCATAGGATATTTTTATCCTATTTCAGGTGATGATATCGGACAAGAAATAGCAGGTTCAGTCAGACAAGTTGGAAGCTTGTAAAGCTATGGACTCTTTTTGTAATAGGATTTTGCTAGTCATGATGTAGTTGCTTTTGGAAACTTTGGACTGTATATCGAATATAACATCAGCAGGCTTTGAAAAAATTACATCATGTACTTTTGTAATTGCTATGGAATGTAGAAATAGATGACTGATGTTGACTTGTGTATTGATTAACGCATCCGCAATAGAAAAAGAAAATTTTATCCCGCTGCATTTGATTAAAGGGAATTATGATCATTGGCAAAAAGGCATCGGTGGCCGATCACGAACCCCTGATCTGCATGGGCCGGATTTTGGGTCGTGACAGCGGTAGTACCGGGTGGATGTGCATAAATTATAAATAAGAAAAGAAAAGAAATTTTTTTCACACTTCTGCAAAACGCATGTCGCACCCCCATCCGATACCGCTGCTTATGTGAGCCTTCGCCCTAAGGTCCCCATACTTCAGGGTGGCGGTCGTGATTCCGGAATCTGCACAGAATGGGTTTCGGGTCGTGACAATAACTATGTCATCCCTCCATATATGCAAATTCTCTCTAACAAAGCTTTCTCTCTTGAATTTTTTTCTAATTTAACTCTAAAAAAATATGTTTAATATCTCTATAAAAAAAATTCCTAATCTAACTCTAAAAAATATATTTAATATCTCTCTAAAATTTCTTTATTAAAATATATCTCTTTCTAAAATCTCAATCTCTTAAATGATTTAATCTATCACTTAAAAAAAATCTCTCTAAAATATAAAACCTGTTATGCCTCTCTCCTCCTAATCTACTCTCTGGGTATTCTCATGGCTGAACATATTTGCTATTCAAAGGGTTAGACTAATCAGAGGATAGCATAAAAATTAGAAAAAAAAAAAAAATCCAGAACACTAAAAAACCAATCAAACAATGTATACAAATCTTCCAAACCATATAACAATCCAAAGCCACAAAGATGCAAAAATTATCAACCTGAACATGTCTACTGTGCAAACCAGTGAAGAGATCAAACCACCAATTCTTTATACATTTTTAATTAAAAAAATAATAAAAAAGCATAATAATCTCTTAGCTATTTGCAATTACAACTGCAGTGGCCATGTCAAGAAATGTTGCTTTGTTTCTTTCTCAAGATATATGTGTGTGTACACATACATACACACATCAAATCAGTATGCATATGAAATCATTTGCACATCTCACATTAAAAATTTTTTTGTATAAAACAATAGCAAAATTAATTTACAGTGACTTACACAAAAATGAAAAAGTAAAGGAGGACTTGAACGATTCCTCCATACCTGGTAATGTTGCTTGGCCCTTCTTCAAGCTTATTTTCAACAACTCAACCATTCACCAACCATCCCATTAGTTCTAAATTTTACACAGAAAATAAAGATGCCCATTACAGATTCTTTTGAAAAAAACAGATAACGGGACATTCCTGTGATGATTAAAATGAGAAATCGAGTATCTACAGCCATTGCAATCACAATTCACAATCGGAACGCTGCAATCATAATTTGCAATCGTATCAAGAGCATCGCAATCTCAATCGTAATTGGATTGAGAGCTTCCAGTTTCACGCACACGTAGTCTCTTCCCAGTATTGCAATCAAATGAGCGCTTGAATGGATTTGGTTTGATCGAAAAGCAGTAGCCGGATTGTCATCGATTCCGGTGAATCCCAAGCGTGACGACGTCGATTCCGGTGACTCCGATTATGCCGAAGGCGACTCACAATATTAATATTTAAATAAGAGGTAAATAGGTCATTTTACATAAAATGTTAACCCTAGTTCGACAAGTTTGATAGAGGTAATATTATTTTAAAAATTATAAAAAAATTATCTGTAATTAACAAAAAAAAAAAATTAAAAGAGTTAAGTGTAATTATCTTAAAAGAGAAACATGACATGACAGTTTCATTATTTAAAAAATAAAAAATAAATTGAAGGAAGTAATTATAATTTGTTAAAAAAAAAGAGAAGTGAATATAATTATCAAAAAAATTTAAGAAAATTTAGTATAATTTATCAAAAAAAAAAATTATTCAATCCTTATCAAAGGCTTAAATGATATTATTAATCAATAGCCCTTACTCATCTGGTAGGATATATACAATAGACATATATATTATAGATAGTAGAAAATATTAAACTTTGTTTGGATTGAGGGATTTGAAAAGAAAGGAGGAATGAGGAGAATGTTATTTGGTACTTGGTTTAAATTAGGAAAGAAAAGGAAGGGGGATGGAGAGAGAGGAAAGGGTCTCTTAACTCTTATTTTATTTAATTTATTTTCCTTCTAAAAATAGACGGAGACATAAAAAAAGAAGAGAGTTTTTAATGAAATTTTTATAATACTAATTCTAATATTAAAATTATAAAGAAAAAAATAAAAAAAATAAATCTATCTGAAGACATTATAGTAAAAAAATATATATTTATTTTCTTTCATTTCTCTCTTCTGTTATTTCCAAATAAGATGAGAGGATTACATTATTATTATTTTTTTTTATTATCTAAACATGAAAGAGGGATTACGCTTTTTTTTTTTTTTTTCTCTCTTAGAACTAATGTTATTGTTTCCTCTCATTTCCTTTTTATATATATATCTAAGCATAATGTAAAGTAATCTAAAATCAATTTCACCGATCAAAAATAAATGTAAACGAACTCGCATCACTCAAGTAGTTGGCAAAAAAGGACTATTTCCTCGTCTAAATAATGGGATTCCAACGCCAATGTCTTCTATTTGATCATGACCTTTATGCTCCTGTGGGTGTTTGCCCCGCAAAGGAGGGGATATGTTTGTGCAACAACATATGGCCAAGTTTCTATATGGAAGTAACCATTGTATCCCAAAACAGATGCACAAGGACTAACTAAAGATACTTGTTTTTCCTGTTTGAGATCAGTTGTTTCTTCTTTGATTGACACTTGTCATTCATCTTCATCAGGAAAAGAGTGGGGGTGACAAGAAAACTACCAGGTCTGGGAGGCAAACTAAAAAGGCAAAAGTGGAGATGGATACAAGAAATATCAAAGAAATGTTTTGTAGAGCTTCAAGAAGAGGAAAATGAACCTCTACTTAATTAAAGGGAGCTGACATAATGATTCATTGAATTGGACGGCTTTGTTCTATCTTGGTTTCTGAATCACTTTGTCCAGGTAATGTGCTAACAGTGTCTCAAATGGCTATATCAAATGCCAGTGCTGTATTATTTTGTGATTGATATTTTGTATTGCTCTATGTAACACTAGAAATTTAGTAAGTGCGTATTGGAATTAAATGCAATGTCCTATTAAGTGATTTTGGACTTTTTTTATGTGCTTTGTGATGCTGTACTTTTTGGTCGGTAGGGGCTCCGAACTCCGTTGTCTGAGATACACTCAAAGAAAAGGATCAGAGGGTCATCGGATTGGCTCCGGCGGTAGCCGCTCCGATGCTTAAGTCAATAAACTGAATTGAAAGATTGTAATGTAAACCAAAGAATGAGCATGAATGTAAAACGTACCTTATGGTTTAATTTATAGGTGGTGGCTTTCCTAAGTTGGTTAGGATTTAGAGCCATGAATATACGGATTTGATCATCGGAGAATAGCAGTTACCATGTTAGATACTGCGCTTGAGGGATATCCGTGAGTAGTAGTTTCCTTGTTGAAGACTATTTCTTTATCCTTTGTTCGGAAGATTGTTTCTTTATCCTTTGTTCGGTAGAATGTGTAAGGTGGTGATGAGCTCTGAACCCTGAAGAATGCTCTGAAGACCTTGTGCTCGGCCTGTGAGTTCTGGAGGATAAGTGCATCAGCTTGCTCTGAATGTCTGAGTCTGCTCTATATGGCCGAGCTATGTCTGGTCTGTAGTCATACGTGTCACACAGAGATTGGTCTGTCACTTTGTGGTATATCAGTTACTCCCCCCGGGCCCTAGTTTTAGCTCAACATGTAACTAGGGCTACAAGTTCCCGAAAAGTCACGCGTTCTGTCTTTTCGCTTTTCAAGACGACTGTTGGTGTGTTATTTATTGCGCAGCCGATGGTTTGGCTTTCGAAGCCATGATTGCTTCTAACCGCCACGACGATTCAGCTTGGTGGGCCCACATTTTTGAAAATTATAAAAGGAGGGGGAAAGGCTTTGTACGCCGTTCCTCTCACCATTGTTACTGTATTCTGAAAGTGAGATTTTGCCATTGTTGAACCTGAGCGACCAGTGAATCTTAAAGAGTGTACATCATCCAAGGTTTCCATTTTTTGTTTGATTTCAGGTTCGATTTCAGTCTTACTTTCTCTTTTTTATTTCTTCTTCTTCTTTTCCTTGCATCCGGCAATGTCTGCCTCGCCAGCGTCTTCTAGTTTTAGTGATAGTCATCCCTCTAGTAATACCGAAAATAGGTCGGTGGCGTCCTCCTCCAGTTCGGAGGTTAGAATAGTAGATGCTTTCTTGGAACCTAGAAATAGGGTTAGAGAAACCTCTGGTCGATCCTCTCAGAGGGAAGAAGGGGAAAGTGCCATTATTGAAGGCATGATAGAGGATTTGAGGGAGAAATATGATTTCCCTTCAAACGTCACCTGTAGGGTTCCGAGCACCCTAGATCGCTCATATGATGTTATGAAGGGCGAGATTTGTGTTCAACTTGCTTGGTTTGAGATGGGACTAAGATTCCCTTTTCCCGACCTGGTTAGGCAGTTTTTTTGTTGGTTTAATATTTGCCCTACCGACCTTAACTTGAATAGTTGGAGGCATCTTCTAGGCTTTATAGTGTTAGGGCACCATAACAATGTTGACGTGTCCTTTGACTTGATCCGTAGCAATATGGATCTGAAATACATGAGGTTGGAAGGCCTCTTTTATATGTCTTTCAGTAGGTGGTTCAAACCTCTTTCCTCTATACCCACTTCCAGTAAAACTTGGAAGAAGTGGTACTTCTTCGTTGGAGGAGGATGTGAGATGGAGGGCTTCCAAGACCAGATTTTGACATTCCCCCGAAGTACGGGGTTTAAGGGTGAGACTCCTTTCTTTCGTTATAATTCTGCTTTTGTCTTTGTATATCTTACTTCTGAGCTACTCATTTACCCAGTGTTTGTGTTTTCTATGCAGATAAGAGTGCCTGGAAGAGGTCTATTTTTACCACTGACCTCCAGGACCAGTATCGTCAACTCCTCCAGACCTCTAACCGAGCTCATACAGTCATCGTTACCCTAGAGAATCTGATGGCTGCTCAAGAAATCTCTGATGTCAAGGTGGGAGTCTAGGCCATCGAAGAAAGTGAGGGAGACTTCGTCCCCTACTGAGCCTCTCCTTTAGGTGAAGAGGAGGAGGTTGATTTCCAGTTCCCCTGATTGCACTCACTCTGAGGGTGAGGGGGAAGCCCCCACCCCAATATCAGTTGTTCTTCCTGCCTCGACCAAGCGAACAAGCAAGGGGGAGTCGGCTGCCAAAGCCTCCAAAACTTCAGATGATTCTGGCTATCAGGCCGCTAAGAAGGCCCTGAAGGAGTTTTGGGACAAGGGCCCTTTGAAGTTCAAGGAGCAGAAGCAGGAGACGTTAATGGCCGAGCTTGCTTCTCTTCAGATCAAGGTAACTTTCTGACTTCTTCTCTTTTCTCTTCCTTTTTTCTCTTATTATAATTGACTTACTTGCTTTGTATCTTGCAGTCCATGCACAGTCTCGCAGCTCTGACAGAGACTTCTCCAAATTCAGAAGAAATTGACAAACTTCAAGCTGAATTAGACGAAGTTAGACTGCAGCTGGGGACTGCTCAGTCCACAGCTCATGCTGTTGAGGAAAAGCTGAAAGAGGCTTCCAACTCCCTGGCTGTCTTGGAGTCTGAGCGGGATCTTCATACTCGGAGGGCTGAAGATTTTCAGAAGGAGTTGTATGATTTTCGGTATGCCTATGATCAGAAACTTCAAGATGTAGTCGCTTCTGCCAAGATTGAGACTGAAGTGGAGATGAGGGCTGAAGTTAAGAAAATGGGCGACGAGCTGATCTAATTTGGGTTTAACAACTTCCGATCCAAACTTCTTGCTCAGTTCCCAGATTTTGACTTGTCAGCGATTGAAAGTACTGTAAAGACATTTGGAAAAAACAGTGGTACTATAACATTGTCTAGGAAAACCATTATGGCTTTGCTTTTCATACATTATTTTCCTTATGTTGAAATGATTCAATCTAATGTTAAATTATAGACAATGATGCCATAATCATAAAGACCATGAAACTCCCTCCCTCCCTCTTTTTTTTTTTTGATGAGTAAAATTTTACTAAGAAAGGCGCCCGATGAGGACAAACTCACATTACAAAAGAGGGGTTGGCTACTAATATACCACAAAGTGACAGGTTAATCCCCATGTGACACGTGTGATTACAGATTAGGTAAAATTCGGTCATACAGAGCAGACTCAGACATTCAGAGCAGGCTTGGGTACATAGCCTTCAGAATTCACAGGTCTGAGCATAAGGCCATCAGAGCTTCCCACAGGGTTTAGAGCTTTTCATTGCCTCAAACATCCTACCGAGCAAAGGATAAGGAAACAGTCTTCAACAAGGAAACTGTTACTCACGGATATCTCTCAAGCGCAGTGTCCAACATGGTAACTGCTATTCTCCGATGATCACATTCCTACTTCTATGGCTCCAAATCCTAATCAACTTAGGAAAGCTACAACCTATAAATTAAACCTTAGAGGTACGCTTTATTTTTTTGTTCATTCTTTGGCCTATATTACATTCTTTCAATTCAATTTTATTAACTTAAGCATTGGAGCTGCTACCGCCGGAACCAATTTGGTGGCCCTCTGATTTTCTCTTTGAGTGTTCTTCAGGGAGCAAAGTTTGGAATCCACACCATCCAAAAAGTGCAGCATCAGTTTGGCGCCGTTTGTGGGAACGACAATCGTTCTTTCCATTAAGTGCTTTACTCATGAACAAACTGATCTTCCTTCTCATCGGAGGATTATGGCTCCCAATCACCGACCGAGGAAGAATGCTCAAAATCCTTAAAACCCTCAACCCCGGCCTCCTGTCGGACGAGAAAGGGGACAAGCAATTAATCCCATGCAGAGAGAGCTTGACTTAGTCAAACGACAAAACCAGTTGATGCAAGAACAACTTCTAGACATATCTAGAACCTTGACAATGCTTACTTAGAATCATGGAACCAATCCTTCGAATCCACCCGTTAACCTAGCTGATCAAAGGACATAGCCTCCTATAGCCACCCCTAACGGAGGACTCCATGAAGAGGTCCCCAACAGTCAACCAGTGCACCCTCAGGGCACCATCTACATTGACGGAGACCCCCAGCCATCGGTAGCCGCAGGTAGAGGAGTACCAACTTTTATTCCAGACATCCACTATCGAAGCACCACCAGGGTCCCAACCCCGGGGGCTTCAGGAGCAAATCCAGTATCTCAAGAGTCTCAGCCTCAAGCGGCTTCGATTCCTCCAGCTCAGGAGCATCAAGATCCTCCTCTAACCATGGCACATGCCCATCCCATTCATGTAAGAGCCGAAACTTCAAAGCAAGACTCACAAGTCTTACTCAGTGACCCACGAAGAGCTGAAGAAGTTGCTGATTCTATGGACCGCACTGTTGGGATGAGGGGAATTCAAATCCCTTCAGAGTAGGACGAGTTAGCCAGGCTGCTCGGAAGGCTTGCCACGCTATTCACCCCTGCTATAACGGCTGAGGAAAGGCCGAGGAAATTCGTCGTCCCAAAGTTCACCCCTTATGATGGGACTAGGGACCCAGGGGATCATTTTTCTCATTACCAGCACACCATGGCACTACATAGGGCTTCTGACGCCTTCATGTGCCATACGTTCATTACCAGCCTTAAAGGCACTGCTTTGAAGTGGTTCCACCACCTCCCACCGAACTCAATCACCAGCTTTTATGAGCTTGGTAGGCGCTTCCTAGACAAATTCATGACTAGCAAGAGATTAAGGAAAGGCCCAAAGTTCCTTCTTAAAGTGAAACAGACCAAAGAGGAAACCCTCAGAGGTTACATTGCACGCTTTAATGCTGAGCTCACAGAGATTACAGACTGCAGCCCAAGCTTCTTAGTAGCTGCTATGACCTTTGGACTTGGACAGGAAGGCTTCAAGGATTCTTGACAAAGAGCCCTCCTGCCGACATGGCAGTCCTCATGGATCGGGTTAGGAAGTACATAAATCTGGAGGAAGCAAAGAGTCCAACTCAAAGGACTAAAGAACAAGCTCAATAGGATGAACATAAGGACTCTAGTACAAACAAAAAGAGGGTCAGAAGCCTGGACAAAAGAACGGCCTCCAGAACTTCAAGCAGTACTGCAGCAAGGGGATTCACTACTTTCACTCCTCTAAATGCCTTCTTGGCTCATATACTTCGGCAGGTCCGATCACGTGAAAATCTAAGATGGCCAAAGCCATTAAAAGGTGACCCCAGCTATTAGGATATGAGCAAGTATTATGGTTTCCACAAAGATCATGAGCACACAACTGACACATGTAAGACCCTTAAGCATGAAATCGAGCAGCTCATAAGAAGAGGGTGATTGCGAGAGTTTGTCAAATAGGACGGGAGGTAGAACCCCCGTAATGACAGACCCCAGCAAAGGAGGCCGGACCAAAGGCCGGACTAGAGACCGGACCAAAGGCCAAAACAGAGGTCGGAGCAAAGGGAAGGACGGAATGGGCCCCAGCAGCAGAACAATCAAGTCATCTTCGTCCTCCATGCTGATACCCCAACAATAGGAATGTCTAACAGAGTAAGAAAAAGGCATGCTCGGGAAAGCAGAGCTACTCCCAGCATCATACAGATCACTAATGTTGAAAAGAAGGTGAGACCGGTACCTGAGATCTAGTTCTCAAATCGAGACCTTACAGGGGTGCACTGTCCTCATAGTGATGCCCTCATCATTTCTTTCAAGATTGTCAACTTTGAGATCCGAAGAGTCCTGGTAGATACAGGGAGTTTTGTGAATGTGCTATTCTACGAACCCCTTAGACAGATGAAGCTCGATCCCAAGGACATTAAGCCTACCATTGCCATAATGGCAGGATTTGATGGGAACCTTAGTACCCCATTGGGAAGCATTGACCTCGCAACCACAATAGAGGAAGGAGACAGGCAAAAGACCACGATGTTAGAATACATGGTTTTGAGTGCCAGGTCTCCCTACAATGTCATAATTGGAAGACCTTGGCTACACTAGATGGGAGCGGTCACTTCGACCCTCCACCAATGCCTGAAGTACGTCCACAATCATGTTGTTTACTCTATCAAAGGATGTCAACCGACTTCTCGAGACTGCCATGCTCTCGCACTCAAGGAGAGAGCCTCCAAATAGCAATTACAGCATACTCATGAATGCGTGGATCCAGGCTTCTCCCACCATCATGAGGCGGAAGACTACCCCTCCAGAATTGATGAGCCATTAAGCCCTAGAGGAAGGGACAGCAAGGCAAAGCCCGTAGGAGACCCCATCAAAGTGCTTGTTAGCTCGGAAGAACAAGGATGTTATCTATAGATTGGTCCAGACCTAACCCCTGCCGAGTAGGAAGAGATAGTAAAATTCCTGAGAAACATCCTCTTAGTGTTTGCCTGGAAAACGAAAGATATGCAGGGCATATATCTAAAGCTCATCACCCACAAATTAATGGTAGATCCTAATCACCCCCAGTGAGACAAAAAAGAAGGCCATTCACTCCAGAGCGACATCAGGTTATTAATGAGGAGGTCTAGAGGCTACTAGAAACCAAGATGATACGAGAGGTATTCTATCCAAAATGACTTGCTAACACAGTTCTGGTCAAAAATAAAAATGAAAAGTAGAGAGTTTGTGTTGACTATACAGACCTCAACAAGGCCTGCCCAAAAGATAGCTTTCCACTGCCAAGGATAGATCAGCTTGTTGATGCTACTGCCGGACATGAACTTATGAGCTTCATGGATGCTTATTCTGGATATAATCAGATTCAAATGTACCCTCTAGACCAGGAAAAGACAGCATTCATAACCGAATGAGGTCTCTATTGCTACAGAGTGATGCCGTTCGGCCTGAAGAATGCTGAGACAACATATCAGTGTCTGGTCAACAAGATGTTCAATCTTCTGATCGGCAGACCATGGAGGTTTACATTGACAATATGCTCGTCAAGAACTTACAAAAAAGTAGTCACCTCCAGCATTTGGCTTAGACGTTCGACATCCTGAAGCAACATAAGATGAAACTTAATACCTCGAAATGCACTTTTGGTGTTACAAAGGGAAAGTTCTTGGGGTACATCATCTCTCAGAGAGGAATTGAAGCAGACTCCATTTAGATAGGGGCTTTAATTGGGCTGGAGTCGCCAAAAACCAAGAAGGACATTCAGGCTCTAAACGGCAGAATTGCAGCCCTGAACAGATTTATCTCCAAATCCACTGATCGTTGCCTACCATTCTTCAAAGCCTTGAAAGGTAACAGAGTTCTACAATGGATGGAAGAGTGTGAAAAGGCCTTTCAAGAATTGAAGGAATACCTAGCTTCGCTTGAACTCTTATCAAAGCCAATCCAAGGGGAAAAACTACTTTTCTATTTGGCAGTTTCTGAAAACGCTGTCAGTTCTTGATGAGTGCGCAAAAGTGCACTCTAAATGCCCTATTATTTGATTAAAATGCTAGAAAGTGGATAAAAATGTAAGAATATAATTGATATTATTTTATTTAATTTCTATTTACAATAAGTGGTATTTGAGCATTAATTTATAAGATTTTATATCTCAAATATTGCATTATTTATTGGCGAGAGATAGTTTGCAATTGCGCTTTATACTTAATATTTTTGGAATAATTTTTAGTTTTTTGACAGATTCGACCACTGAGTTTTAATTGAGATTTGGATGGTGTTAGAATTTCAGAATGAGAAATCAGTCTTCATGAAATATTTAGAGGACGTCTTGGAATTTTCAAAAAGGTTTGATTTGCAAAAATCGGAGTTCGTTTAGGCCTCCAAACATTGTTTCGAAATCAGGCCTGGGAAGCTGGTCCAAACCTGTCCGACCAGCCAGCTTTAATGAGTCATAACTTGAGCTTCCGAAGTCCAAATCAGGTGGTTTTTGAGCCTAAAATTATCTACTCATTTGGGGCAACAACTTTCATGAAGAGCCCGAGTCAAGATTCAGTCGTTATTCGATAGAAAACGGAGTGTAAAGATGGTGCTGCTGGCTGATGTGCGGCTGGAGAGTGCAAGGCTAATTCAAGTAAAGTAAAAGAAAAGAAACAAAAACAAAAGTTGCAAGTGGTCCCTGGAAGTGTAGTTTGGCGCATAAAGAACAAGACAAGAGAGGAAAATAAATAAAAAGAAAGAAAGAGCAATGGGCTTGCGTGTAGAGCTTGCGCTGGGTGTGGCGTGGGCCAGGGCTTTTGGTGGCGCTGTGTGGTGCGGCTGAAGGGCTGCGCAGAGACCAAGCAGTGGGCCAAGGCGCTCTGCGGTAAAATACAGAAAACAGGGGGTCCTGGGGCTGAATATAAAAAGGAAAAAAAAAACCTAAATAGAGAGCTGCGGCAGAAAACGGAGAGGAGCGCAGGACGGCGGCTGGGAGAACAGGAACAGAACAGAGGCACTGTGCGCAATAGTTCTGGTGCAGAGAAGAAGTCGCGGCTACTCCATGGCTCAGTTTTTTTTCGTGAGGTTTATGTTATCCGTTCTGTACATGGGTAATTAAATTTTTAAGTGGGGTTAGGGATGAACTTGCACTATAGATGGCTATTTTAATTTATTTTAATTTCTGTACATGGTTTTAATTTGTTAAATTCTTCGTTGATCATTCATAATTAATTGTTGGATTTTTATTGTCTGAATAATTAAAGGTTTTAGTCCGTTTATAGATTCAGTTATGCTTTTTCTATCGAATGGATTAATGTTTTGATTATTTTTGGAACAATTAAATATTTATATTGATTCAATTCTCTGCTGCAGTATTGCTCGTCAGGTATATTGTCGTCATTGTATTTTATCAATGTGAATAATAATTTGAGTGATTTAAAGATGATGAATGATTTTTCGAAGGGTTATTTTCAGTCTAATTTTGATGCATAATTTTAAATCTTCCAATTGAGATTTTTGGAATTTAATTTCTCAATTGAGTTATCTGTGAATTAAAAATAATTGAAATACCATATATGTGCAAGGGATTCCCGACACTCCACTGTTCGTTAAATTTGAGTATTTTCTTCTATTAATCAATTTTTTTAATTTTTAATTTGCATTCAAAAATCACTTTTTCATACTTTTATTGTCTCGTTAACCGTCTAATATTTCTGTAGTTCAGAAATTCTGTTTATTATTCTTTTAATTTAGTCTCCCTGTGGAATCGATACCCCAAAGCTACACTACAACTACCGCGTTATTCTTTGGGTATAATCAAATTTTGGCGCCGTTGCCGGGGAGATGGTAGAAGAATCAGTAGATAGTTTTTCTTTTCAGCAGTTTGTAAAGGCGGTAACTTCGTTCCCTTCTTTTTACTTGTTGCATTATTATTATTATTATTATTATTATTTTATTTTATTTTATTTTATTTTATTTATTTATTCATTTTATTTTATTTCCTTTTTTTTTATTTATTTTATTATTGTCATCTTGCATGCATAATAGGTATAGGGACGCATTAGGCAGCTTTGCTTGTAAGCCTGTGTTAAAGTCGGATTTAGAGTCTAATTTTTTTTATTTTTCTAATTCTTTGTTTGATAATACTTCCTATTCTGAAAATATGAGTGAATATGAGGATCAACCCACTAGGACTCTTCAGGATTACCTTCACCCTACACGCACAGCTACACCATCATGCATCATGTTTCCACCCAATACTCGTCCAATTGATGTTAAAACAGGGGTGATACAATTACTCCCTACATTTCATGGTTTGGAAAATGAGAATCCATATGTGCACATTAGGGAGTTTGAAGAGGTAGTTGCGACTTTTCATAGTCAGAATGCAACACAAGATATTGTGAGACTTAAGTTCTTTCCTTTCTCTTTGAAGGATCGAGCTAAGAGTTAGCTATACTCACTGAGACCACGGTCAATTGGATCGTGGAATGAGATGACCCAGATTTTCTTCACTAAATACTTTCCCCAACACAAGACCAATGCTTTAAAAAGAAAGATTTCTACCTTTGCACAAAAGGATAGTGAGACTTTGTATCAGTCTTGGGAGAGATTTAAGGAGTTATTGAGTATATGCCCTCACCATGGGTATGAGAGTTGGCGTGTAATGAGTTATTTCTATGAGGGACTTACACCTAGAGAGCGCCAATTTGTAGAGATGATGTGCAATGGTGAGTTCTTACAGAAAGATCCTGATGAAGCCATAGAGTACCTAAATGAGCTTGCTAAAAAAGCTCACACATGGACAGGACCTAGTGCTACTGAGAGCATAAATAGGTCACGACCTATAGGGAACCAACAGAATGGGGGAATTTACCATCTTCGGGAGGAGGATAACTTGAAAGTTAAGGTTGAGACACTCACTAGGGAGTTAGAGATGCTAAAGGCTAGAAACGTACAACCAACACACTTGGCTAATCATGTAGAGCCTTTTAGACCATGTTCAATGTGTGGCGGGGTAGATCACCTTGCCCAAGAGTGTCCCACAGCAGCTGAGATGAGAGGGATGTATGAGGACCAATGTAATACCCTAGGTATGTACAAGAAGCCTTTCACACCCTATTCTAAGACTTACAATCCAGGGTGGCGAAATCACCCAATTTTAGCTGAAAATCTGAGAACCAACCACATGTACCACCACCTGCACAACCTCTTAGATCATACGTTGCACCATATCATGCACCAGATCATACATCTTCATCTTCTAGGAATTCTTTAGAAGACACTTTGCATGCATTTATTGAAGCACAGGGTAAAACTAACCAAAAATTTGAATCTTTGATCATGCAGGTTGTTGAAGAAAATAAGGAGATAAAGAGCCAAGTGTCCAAATTGATAAGCTCTTTGAGTATAAATGAGCGAGGCAGATTCCCTTCCCAAGCTCAGTCCACGCCCCAAGGTCAACACATGGCACGAGAGAATTTGAAAGATGTGAACGCCATTGTGACTCGAAGTGGTAAGTCCTTACACATCCCAACAATGGACAAATCAGAGGATATGGAAAAGGAACAAGATAGCAGCAATGCTGAGCTGCCCAAGGAATCAGAGGTGACAAAAAGCTATGTTAAGGTACCATTCCCTCAGGCTTTAAAATCAACAAAGCGCACTCTGGATCCTAATAATGAAATCCTCGAGAATCTCAGGCAGGTAAAAATAAATCTTCCTCTCTTGCATGTGATTAAACAAATTCCTACTTATGCAAAAGTTCTTAAAGATTTATGTACAGTTAAGAGGAAGCACCATGTGAAGAAGACAGCATTCCTGACAGAGCAAGTTAGTGCTCTAATTGAGCAGAGGATCCCCCCCAAGTACAAGGATCCTGGTTGTCCAACCATTGCATGCAGCATTGGAAATCATGAGTTTGGACAAGCTTTACTTGATTTAGGAGCAAGTGTGAATTTAATGCCTTATTCTATTTACTTGCAGTTGGGGTTGGGAGAGATCAAACCAACTTCTATGGTATTGCAATTGGCTGACCGTTCAGTCAGAGCACCAAGGGGTGTGGTAGAGGATGTTCTAATTCAAGTTGATAAATTTTATTATCCTGTTGATTTCATAATCCTTGACACTAGCTCTGTTGTTGATTCTACTTCAAAGATTCCTTTGATTTTAGGTAGGCCGTTCCTTGCCACTGCTAATGCTCTTATTAATTGCAGGAATGAGCTCATGAAGCTATCTTTTGGGAACATGACTCTCGAGGTGAATATCTTTCATGTTGCAAAACAGCCAGAAGAGGAGGACGAGAGCTGCCAGACATACATGATTGACTCAATCATAGATAGGGGAGTTCTTGCAACTCATGATTGTGACCCCCCTGAGCATTTTCTTGTTAATACTGAGTTTGACTATATTTCTGATCCATCTGATATGGTTGATGTTTGTGCTATTTTTGACAGAACTCAGGATTATGGAGCACGGGGATGGAAACCGAAGTTTGAGGAGTTGCCTACAAAAAGTAAAGAACAGATTCTGTCAAGTGTGGAAGAGCCAAAAGTTGAATTGAAACCTTTGCCTAAAGGTTCAAAATATGCCTTCCTTGATCCAGGTGATACGTTTCCTATTATTATGCCATCTGAATTGTCTAAGTCTCAAGGTGAGAAATTACCTCATACCCTAAGTAAGCCTAGGTCAGCCCTAGGTTGGAGTATTGTTGATCGAGTTAGAATGAAAGCGTTGCATGATAACAATATTTTGAGAAAAACGTTTAAGTCTAATGATCGAGTTTTCTTATATGATTCTAGACTCCATAAGTACACAAGAAAACTCAGGTCTAGGTGGACAGGCCCCTTTATAGTAAAGAACATTTTTGAAAATGGGGCAGTAGAAATAGAGAATCCTAAGAACAGTCGGATTTTTAAAGTCAATGGTCAGCGTCTTAAAGTTTTAATTGATAGGCAAGTTCTGGAATTGTAAGACATTCCACTGATAGACCCGGTTTATCAACCTTGATAGCGCTATGCAGTTTTTTTTTTTTTATTTTGTTTTATTTTTGTTTTGTTTTATCTTTCTTCTTTTTTTTTTTGTTTGCTGCTGTTTTTCTTTGTTTTTATTTGCAGGTTAGTTTCATTTTGTCAAGTTTAGGATGCCATCTTTGGTGCTTAGCGAGCTTCCCACGACACATCAGGTGTATTCTCTCCTTTTTAGAACCCTCCATTCAATTTTGATTGTTAAACATTGAGGACAATGTTTCATTTAAGTTGGGGGGTGGTGATTGCAAATTCATATTTTCCTGTGTCAAAATTTTTAAAAATTTGCATCACACGTGCATTTTTTTTTCACACGAGTACTCATTTTCATTTACTGCTATTTTTGTGAATTCACCAAATCCATTATAATCATTCTACTGAGGCATTCACAGAATTTTTAGTGCACTTATCCAAACTTTATGGTAAGATGGTGGTTTGACACATGTAGCTAGAGGACTCTTTTGCTTAAGTATTCATGTGTGTTTTGGAGAGAATTGAGAGCCTTCAAATGTAAGAAATTGTGATAAGCGTTCATTGATCTGTTGAATTGGGCACTTTTTTTGAGATTATTATTACATGGTTGGTGGTATGACGGTGGATATACTTGGGATATGACGAAGGTCAATTTAGGATTAACGTTTGAGCCTTTCAAGCTAACCCTTCTCATCATAGACCCTTAGTAGCCAGCTTTGAGTCAGCAAACACATAATTCTTTTTCATGTGCCTACATCATCCATACCTCTCCACATTGGAGTATAGCCTATACTTTAATTTTTTATACCCTTGTTGCTTCCAAGTGTGTACTAGGTGTGAAATTGGCGTTACTTGTCTTTTGTGTTGCATTGAAAAAAAAAAAAAAAACCGAGAAAGAAAAAAGGAAGAAAGTGCAAAAGTGTTCAGTTGGGTGAGCATTAAAGTCAATGAGCATCAAAGTTTATTCTATTGAAGAAAAAAAAAGAAGGAAAAAAAAAAGAAGAAAAAAAAGTTGAAAAAATTGAAAAAGGTGAAGAAAAAGAGAGAGAAAGAAGAAGAAGAATGAGATGTTTTGTTATTCAAAGATTTGAAAAGTTGAAGAGTACATCAAGTGGAAAGTTTGGTTTGCTATAGTTCGTAATGAAATTCTCTTAGTATGTACTTGGAAGTTTTTGAATCCTTTTTACCATTTTCTTCATATAGCCTTTAACCCAAGCCACGTTATAACCCTTTTTATGTTGATTGTTCTGATCCTAAGTAAGCCTGTGGAAAGAGTGGTGGAAGTCTCATTTGTTAGTGCGCCTATCATAAGATCAATGTTTGCTTGTTGCTTGTTCATAGTTGCCTAATTTTTCGTCGAGCGTGTACACCCCTTGTCAACTCCATAGAGAGAACCTCTACATGAAACACTTTTATACCCGTGAGATATGGAGTTGAAACTTTTGCTTGAGATGTTCTTGACGTTGCGTGTGTCATGATTTGTGGTTGGATGGATATGGTTTGGAACACACACACACACACACACTCTGTGAATTGCTATAAGTGGATTGATTGTTATAGGGTTATTGAATTCCTAAAATTGCTTTGATTTGTGAACCTGAAAAAAAAGTGTGACTAGATGCCTGCTGTGTGTGTTTTTCCTTGGTCTCTTTTGCCATTTTTCCATGGAAATTGCTAGGGACTAGCAATGAGCAAGTTGGGGGGTGTGATGAGTGCGCAAAAGTGCACTCTAAATGCCCTATTATTTGATTAAAATGCTGGAAAGTGGATAGAAATGTAAGAATATAATTGATATTATTTTATTTAATTTCTATTTACAATAAGTGGTATTTGATCATTAATTTATAAGATTTTATATCTCAAATATTGCATTATTTATTGGCGAGAGATAGTTTGCAATTGCGCTTTATACTTAATATTTTTGGAATAATTTTTAGTTTTTTGACAGATTCGACCACTGAGTTTCAATTGAGATTTGGATGGTGTTAGAATTTCAGAATGAGAAACCAGTCTTCATGAAATATTTAGAGGATGTCTTGGAATTTTCAAAAAGGTTTGATTTGCAAAAATCGGAGTTCGTTTAGGCCTCCAAAAATTGTTTCGAAATCAGGCCTGGGAAGCTGGTCCGAACCTGTCCGACCAGCCAACTTTAATGAGTCATAACTTGAGCTTCCGAAGTCCAAATCAGGTGGTTTTTGAGCCTAAAATTATCTACTCATTTGGGGCTACAACTTTTATGAAGAGCCCGAATCAAGATTCAGTCGTTATCTGATAGAAAACGGAGCGTAAAGATGGCGCTGCTGGCTGATGTGCGGCTGGAGAGTGCAAGGCTAATTCAAGTAAAGTAAAAGAAAAGAAACAAAAACAAAAGTTGCAAGTGGGCCCTGGAAGTGCAGTTTGGCGCATAAAGAACAAGACAAGAGAGGAAAATAAATAAAAAGAAAGAAAGAGCAATGGGCTTGCGTGTAGAGCTTGCGCTGGGTGTGGCGTGGGCCAGGGCTTTTGGTGGGGCTGTGTGGTGCGGCTGAAGGGCTGCGCAGAGACCAAGCAGTGGGCCAAGGCGCTCTGCGGTAAAATACAGAAAACAGGGGGTCCTGGGGCTGAATATAAAAAGGAAAAAAAAAACCTAAATAGAGAGCTGCGGCAGAAAACGGAGAGGAGCGCAGGACGGCGGTTGGGAGAACAGGAACAGAACAGAGGCACTGTGCGCAGCAGTTCTGGCGCAGAGAAGAAGTCGCGGCTACTCCATGGCTCAGTTTTTTTTCGTGAGGTTTATGTTATCCGTTCTGTACATGGGTAATTAAATTTTTAAGTTGGGTTAGGGATGAACTTGCACTATAGATGGCTATTTTAATTTATTTTGAATTCTGTACATGGTTTTAATTTGTTAAATTCTTCGTTGATCATTCATAATTAATTGTTGGATTTTTATTGTCTGAATAATTAAAGGTTTTAGTCCGTTTATAGATTCAGTTATGCTTTTTCTATCGAATGGATTAATGTTTTGATTATGTTTGGAACAATTAAATATTTATATTGATTCAATTCTCTGCTGCAGTATTACTCGTCGGGTATATTGTCGTCATTGTATTTTATCAATGTGAATAATAATTTGAGTGATTTAAAGATGATGAATGATTTTTCGAAGGGTTATTTTCAGTCTAATTTTGATGCATAATTTTAAATCTTCCGATTGAGATTTTTGGAATTTAATTTCTCAATTGAGTTATCTGTGAATTAAAAATAATTGAAATACCATATATGTGCAAGGGATTCCCGACACTCCACTGTTCGTTAAATTTGAGTATTTTCTTCTATTAATCAATTTGTTTAATTTTTAATTTGCATTCAAAAATCACTTTTTCATACTTTTATTGTCTCGTTAACCGTCTAATATTTCTGTAGTTTAGAAATTCTGTTTATTATTCTTTTAATTTAGTCTCCCTGTGGAATCGATACCCCAAAGCTACACTACAACTACCGCGTTATTCTTTGGGCGTAATCAGTTCTGTACTGGTCAGGCAGGACAGGGGAGTCCAGAGGCCCATATTCTATGTCAGCAAGGCATTTTTGGACACAGAGAAGAGATATCTCAAAATCGAGAAGCTAGCTTTGGCTCTACTAACCTCAGCACAGAAGCTTGGACCTTACTTTCAGGTTCATCCCATTAAGATCCCAATAGCCTATCTATTGAAATCCATGCTTCAAAAGCTAGAAGTCTTAGGACGACTAGTCAAGTGGTTAGTAGAATTGGGAGAATTTGACATATTTCGTCGCCGAGTTCACCCCGGCACTACAGGACAAGGCACATATCTATGAAAGCTCTGGTACATGGCAACTTTATACTGATGGATCTTCAACTGATCATGGTTCTGGCATCGGCTTGGTACTACATTCCCTTGATGGACTCATAGCAGAGAAGGTAGTAAGTCTGGGCCGGGTTCAGAGCTTCCAACAATGAAGCAGAATACGAGGCCCTTATCCTTGGATTGAAGCTAGCTCTAGAATACGAGGCTCAGAATCTCAAAGTTTTCTCTGATTCCCAATTAGTGGTAAGCCAAGTTCTGGGAGAGTTTGCCATCAAAGATGATAGAATGTTCCGATACTCAAAACTGGTGAAATTACTGAAGCAATCCTTCCAAAAATTCACAATCCAGAAAATTGAGAGAGGTCAGAACTCTAGGGTTGACACGCTAGCAAACATGGCCTCCCACCTCAAGGTTGAGGAAGAATCCATGCTGAAAATTTCCCATCAATCAGAGCTGAGCATAACAGAGGTCCAAGTTTCCCAAGCGAAAGAATAAACCCAGAGTTAGATGACTCCCATCCTCCAGTATTTGGAAGGAGGGCTCCTCCCTAAGGACAAGAATGAGGCTAGAGGGATCCAAATCAAATCAGCTTGGTACCTTATTATTAATGGGAAGCTTTATCGAAGGTCTTATTCTTAACTCTTATTAAGGTGTTTGACTCCAAAAGAAGCCAAGTATGTTCTAGCGGAAATACACGAAGGAATTTGTGGCAACCACAACGAGGGCAGAACCATAGCCCACCGAGCCTTAACACAGGGCTACTATTGGCCTAGCATGTTGAGACAAACGAAATAATACGCCCGAAAGTGTGACAAACGCCAACAGTTCGCTCCTTACCAGCACCAACCCCATTATGACATTCCTATTGTCAGCCCATGGCCCTTTGCTTACTGGGGGATGGACATCATATGCTCACTGCCAAAATCCGCACCAAACAGAAGATACCTCTTAGTGGCCATTGATTATTTCTCCAAATGGGCAGAGGCAAAGCCACTAACACACATTACAGAGAAAGAAGTCAAGAATTTCACTTGAAAGAATATTGTCTGCAGGTTCGGCATACCACACGTGATTATCTCAGGCAATGATACACAGTTTGCTGAAAAAGTTTTCAAGAAATTCTGCCAGGACCTGCACATTAGTCAACATTTTGCTTCTCCAGGCCATCCTTAAGCCAATGGGCAAGCAGAAGTCACCAACCAAACTATCCTTGATGCTCTTAAGAAGAGGTTAGAAGAAGCCAAAGGAAGATGGCTGAAGAGCTCCTCGGAGTTCTCTGGGCTTACAAAACAACCAAGAGAACACTTACCTCTGAGACTCCTTTCTCCCTTGCCTATGGTACCGAAGCAGCGATCCTTGTTGAGATCGGTATGCCTTCCCTGAGGACTGAAGCTTTCAACCAAGGTAGTAATGATCGGCAACTTGCAGAAAACTTGGACTTACTTGAAGAAAAGAAGGATCTAGCCGGGGTCAGGATGGAAGCATATCAGCATAGGATGGCCAACAATTTTAAACTTGGGCTAAGTCCCATCAGTTTTCAAATTGGGGATTTCGTCTTAAGAAGGGTATTCTCGAACACTAAAGATCCTACTATGAGAAAGCTGTCACCCAACTGGGAAGGCCCTTACAAAGTAACAAAGGTTGTTAGACTTACCACATATTGGTTAGAAAATATGGCGGGGAAACCTGTACCCAGGCCTTGGAATATAGAACATTTACCGAAGTATTATCAATAAAGCTTCTTACTTTCTTACGTCCTTTCAGAAAAATATTCTCAACACAATGCACAGACCCCCAAGTATGGTCCAATGTATTGATCCTTAAAGCCTTGTATCCGTTACAAGTCCTTTAGGCCTGGTCCTCTAAATGTACAGGCCCCCAGGTCTGGTCTAGCATATTGACCCCTAAAGCCTTGTATCTGTTACAAGTCCTTTAGGCCTGGTCCTCTAAATGTACAGGCCCCCAGGTCTGGTCCAGCGTATTGACCCCTAAAGCCTTGTATCATTTACAAGTCCTTTAGGCCTGGTCCTCTAAATGTACAGACCCCCAAGTCTAGTCCAACGTATTGACCCCTAAAGCCTTGTATCCGTTACAAGTCCCTTAGTCCTGGTCCTCTAAATATACAGACCCTCAAGTCTGGTCCAGTGTATTGACCCCTAAAGCCTTGTATTCATTACAAGTCCTTTAGGCTTGGTCCTCCAAATGTACATACCCCCAGGTCTGGTCCAGTGTATTGACCTCTAAAGCCTTGTATCCATTACAAGTCCTTCGGGCCTGGTCCTCTCAATATACAGACCCCCAGGTCTGGTCCAGCGTATTAACCTCTGAAGATTTGTGTTCACTACAAAACCCCTTGGTCTATTGTAAAAAACAAACATATAAATCTTGTAACTTGTGCAAATGCAACTGTTATTAAGGAACTTCTTGTCCAGGCCTAGTCTAGAGAAGATTTGACCTTGGGAGACATGTTATTTACTCTTTTTTGAGTGGAGGTTTTTTATCAGATCAACTAGTGTAAGTCTTCTTACCCAGTTATTACCAATCCTGGTGGACAAACCTTACTCATGAAAGTTTAGTTCAATTATCATTACAAGCCTCACGGATCAATGGCTAAGTCCCGGTGGACAAAAACCCCTATTATGAAAGGTTGGAATATCATAAGTCATCCCACATATCGGGATCTTCACAAGTCCTATTGCTCAAAGCTACTTAGAACAAGTCCTGATTCAATTGTTCAAGATGCTTAGCTCCGAAGATAGCTTCTGATTACAATCAGTTAAAAGGTTGTTCTATTATACATTCAGCTCGTGAATTGCTCTCCTTACACTAGCTACAAGCTTAAAAGGCTAGAGCCCATTCATATACAATAAAGCAGAAATAACTTGGGAACAATGCTGAATCTACTTGGCATCCACAACAATTCCCAGAACTCATAAATTTTATAGTTCAGAAGGATAAATATACTCAAGTTCTGGAGAAATTTAGTTTCATAAATAAAGGTGTTCAGGAACATCAGAGATTAAAAGGAAAAAAAAAAACATGGAATACACAAAATAAGATTCTATTCTGCCAGAGGGGCTTCAGAAGGAGTTACTCCGCCGTCCTTGCTCGGAACCTCAGCAACAAGAGGAGGGGCTACAGTACTTTCAATTGCTGACAAGTCAAAATTCGGGAACTTAGCAAGAAATTTGGATCAGAAGTTGTTAAAGCCAAACTGGATCATCTCATTGCCCATCTTTTCAACTTTCTCTTTCATCTCCGTCTCGATCTCAATCTTGGCAAAAGCAACCACATCCTGGAGCTTCTGATCATAGACGTACCGAAGATCGTACAACTCCTTCGAAGATCTTCTTCCCTCCGAGCATGCAGATCCCTTTCAGATTTCAGTATGGCCAGAGAGATAGAAGCCTCTTTTAGCTTCTCCTCAACAGCATGGGCTACAGACAAAGCCGTCCCGAGCTACAGCCTAGCTCCATCTAGCTCAGTCTGAAGTTTTTTAACTTCTTTTCAATTTGGAGAAGTTTCAGTCAAAGCTATAAGAGTATGCATGGACTGCAAGTTACAAAGTAAGTAAGTCAGTAACAATAAGAGAAAAAGGAGAGAGAAGAGGAGAAATAAGAAGGTACCTTGATCTGAAAGGTAGCAAGCTCAACCAATAACTTCTCCGACTTCTGCCCCTTGAACTTCAGAGGGCCATTATCCCAGAACTACTTCAGGGCCTTCTTAGCAGCATGATAGTCAGTATCATTTGAAGCCTTGGGGGGGGGTTGGGCAACTAACTTCCCCTTTCTTATTTCACTAATTGGGGTGGGAGGAACCATCGATATCGGGATGAGGGCCTCCTTCTCGCCTTCAGATTGAGTGTGTTCAGGAGAGTTGGAGATCAACCTCCCCTTTTTCACTTAAAGGGGAGGTTCAGCTAAGGAAGAAGCCCCCCCACCGTCTGTGGCTCTGAAGTCCACTTTTCCATCAGATTTTTCTTGAGCTCTTCGGCATGCTTCTTGGCTGCCATTAGATTTTTTGGCGTTACAATAACAGTGTGAGCTCGATTGTTAGTTTGCAAGAGTTGGTGGTACTGGTCTTGGAGTTCGGTTGTAAAAATAGACCTTCTCCAAGCAGTCTTAACTACACAAAAAATATAAGAATAATTATTAGTTGAGTAGCTCGGAAGCCAAAGCACAAAACAGAGCTAAAGCAGTCATCAAAAAATCGGGTCTCACCCTTGATCCCAATGGTACGGGGAAATGCTGAGATATGGTCCTGGAAGTCTTCACGCTCCCATCCTCCTCCAATGAAGAAATACCATTTCTTCCAAGTTTTTTATTGGAAGTGGGTATAGAGGAAAGGGGTTTGAACCCCCTATCAAAACACATATAAAAGAGGCTCTCCGACCTCATGTATTTCAAATCCATATTGCTATGGATCAAGTCAAGGGACACATCGACATTGTTCTGGTGCCCTAACACTATAAAACCTAAAAGATGCCTCCAATTGTTCAAGTTAAGGTCGGCAGGGCAGACATTAAACCAACTAAAAAATTGCCTAACCAGGTCAGGAAAAGGGAGTGTTAATCCCATTTCAAACCAAGTAAGGTAAACATAGATTTCGCCCTCCTCAACATCATGTGGGTGGTCCAGGGCATTCGGAACCCTAAAGGTAACGTTTGAGGGGAGAGCATATTTTTCCCACAATTCCTTTAACATGCCCTCAATAATGGCACTTTCCCCTTCTCCACTTTGAGAGGATCTACCAAAGATCTCTCCAACCCTATTTTGGGGTTCCAAGAACGCATCTACTGTCCTAACCTCCGAACTGGAGGGGGATCCTACTGACCTATTTCCCATACTACCGGAGGAATGACTATCTATGGCTTGAATTCGGGATAACACAGTCGAGCTTCCTGTGCCGCCATTAGAACTAGAAGAAGATGAAGGACCAGATATTGTCGAGAATAGGGAAAAGATGAAGTAAAGAAAGGAAAACAATAGGAGAGACTAAAATCAAACCTGAGATTGAATAAAGAGAAAGGGGCTTCAGATGACAAGCACTCTCCAAACTTCAGGATTCTCCAGTTGCTCAGGCTCAACAATGGCGGAATTTCTTTTGATACAGTAAAAGCGAGTGAAGAAAGAAGTCGTATTAAGCCCTTCCCCATCTTTTATATGTTTTCAAAATGTGGGCCCACCAAGCTGAACCGCCATGGTAGTTAGAAGCAATCATGGCCTTGAAAGGCCAAGCGACAGCTGCGCAATAAATGTCGCGCCAACAGTCACCTTGGAAATCAGAAAGACGGAACGCGTGAATTTTTGCAAGCTTATAGCCCTAGTTACCCGTCAAGCTCTAACTAAGGCTCAGGGGGAGGAGTAACTGATATACCACAAAGTGACAGGCCAATCCCCATGTGATACGTGTGATTATAGATCGGGTAAAATTCGATCATACAGAGCAGACTCAGACATTCAGAACAAGCTTGGGTACATAGCCTTCATAACTCACAGGTCAGAGCATAAGGCCATCAAAGCTTCCTATAGGGTTCAGAGCTCTTCACTGCCTTAAACATCCTACCGAGCAAAGGATAAGGAAACAGTCTTCAATAAGGAAACTACCACTTACGGATATCTCTCACGCGCAGTGTCCAACATGGTAACTGCTATTCTCCGATGATCACAATCCTACTTCTATGGCTCCAAATCCTAATCAACTTAGGAAAGCCACGGACTATAAACTAAACCCTAGAGGTACGCTTTATTTTTATCCTCATTCTTTGGCTTATATTACAGTATTTCAATTCAGTTTTATTGACTTAAGCATCGGAGCCGGTACTGCCAGAGCCAATCCGGTGGCCCTCTGATACTCTTTTTGAGTGTTCTTTAGGGAGCAAAGTTTGGAATCCACACCAGCCAAAAAGTGTAGCATCAATTACAAAACTAAAGCCTAAGATTCCCCAAAAACATCTAGAAACTTTTCTAAATACATAGGATATTCTTCCTTAATCCCAAAGAAAAGATAACACAAAAATCTATCTTTTAGTCTCCAATGAGGGTTTTCCCACTTAAAAAATTCTACTATTCCTTTCCTTCCAAAGGCACCATACAAGACATATGGGGGCCATCTTCCAAGCAATACACAACGATCCCTTTACACCACCAACTCGTAAGAACTTCTTTGAATGATACCCGTAGAACCCAAGAACAACCAAGAATACTCAAAAACATGTTCCACATCTCCCTATCAACCTTACAATGCACAAGAAGGTTCTCCCCCTCTTTTTACACAAGATACATTGATTAGGAAAATGATAGCCTTTTCTTTGAAGATTGTCCCCCGCGAGAGTAACACTCCAAGTGACTGACCAAGCAAAAAACGCCGTTTTAGGAGGAACCCTCGACTTCCTAATAGCCTTTAAAGGAAAGTCATTTTTTTGGATCAGTCACTTTAAGGCACTTTCATGACAATTTTGATGGATTTTGTAATTGCTTTACATCTTTGCTTTGTGTGTTGCCATTTGACATAGATGAACTGCTTGCACATTTTACGTTAAGGTCCCATGGTATATATTATATTCAGAAAATTGATTTTTGTTGATAGCATTAATACAAAATATGTGGAATTAATGAGATTAATAGTTTAAACTAGCGAATAATGAATGTTGATGGACTGAGTCAAAGATATATTTTCATAAGTGAAAGATGCTATACTGATAGCCATGCTTTGTGGGTATAGAATATAATTAGTCAAGATATAACTGTCTATCAACATATCCTATGTACATGGGTTGTGCCCCCTTTGGTGCTTTGTTTGTAATACTTTTTATTGATAAAAAAAAAGATATAGATGTCCATTTAAAAAGCATAGCTAAATCCAGAATAGCCTTAAAATGATTACTACTCTTGTCTGATTACTGGGGTTATTAAACTCTTTCCACTTCTGTGCATAAAGGTCTCATGGCTTGGTGGGAAGGTTTTGATGAAATTCGTCTCCTCGTGGCACTTGGTAACTCCTAACCTATTTGATAGCATAGTTATAGATATATATTCATTGAATTTCTTTTTAGATTGGTATATTGGCTTAACTAATTTTTTCCTCTGATTCCTGTGTATTAATACATGCTTATGTGCCTAATTGTCTATACATGCATATTACTGATTTTAGTTTCAACATCATATGGCGTGGATGCTTTTATTGTTTGTGGAGATGATCTTATATATTGATGAGGCCAAAGCTTAAATTTTAATTTAATAATGAGATACCATACATTATCCAAATGAGCATACATGCCCAAATATAATTCAGACTAATTTTAAACAACTGTAGTGGCTTTCTGATCTGAAATGAAATGAAGAGTAAGTCTCTCAATAACCTTAAAAAGAGATTGAAGTGGAAATAACTATCTCATATAAGATACTAAAGTATCCTCTACATTGACTAGGGAAAAATTAATTACAATTTTAAAGATAATCGAACAAAATATTTCATTCACAGGTGCCAAAAGGGGCGCAAGTCAAGTATATGAGGTATATAAAAAAAATCATTCTAAAAGCCCCTTATACACATATTTCCCAAAAAAATTACAAAAGAATCAAGATCTATTTTAAAAAATCATGTACTAAAAAAATAAAAAAATAAAAAACACAAATGGATCATCAACTGTCTTAAACACATCATGCTCTTTTCCTTAAAAATCTTCCTATTCCTGAGACCCTAAATGCGCCACATACACATAATGGCACATTCTGAGCTCTTTCTGCTATTGCAACCCCAGGCAGATTCTTAGAAAACCCATAATAAACCCTTGCATGGCCCATTTAATCTAGTCCTAAGATCTCATGCAACTGAGCAAAAAAGATGTAATGGAGAGTCCTCTTGTGTGCATATATATATATATATTTGCATATGCAAATCATCCTAAAACTTCTGTTCTTTAAGTTTTCAGGAGTTAGAATGGCCTCCTTAGAAGCTAACCTGGAAAAAAAAAGGGGGGGGGGGAGGGGATTCTTTGACTTCCAAATGCTTTTCCAAGGGAAAGAACCCCTATGTATTTAGAAAAGCTTATGAATTTTTTGCTAGATCTTAGGCTTTAATTGTGTAGCCGGTCCCCTTCTTTTTTACTTGTGCATTTGCCTTCCTTGGGTGCCCTTTTATAGTGAAACTTTACCAATAAAAAAAAAACTTCCATCAGTAAAACTAGTAGCCCCACCATTACGATCCTCAAGGTGCGAAATAGGGAATTGTCACCTGTCATGTGCTTAGAACACCCACTATCAAACTACCATTGTGTGGTGTTGTGAGCCCTCAAAGCGTTGTGAAGGACAAGACATTTCATCCTATCATTTCTAACCCAAATTTGCCTAATCCTTTTAGGTTGGTTTGATTGAGATTCAACATTTTTAGCTTTAGTCTTATTTTCATTAGTTCTAATCTTAGAGTTGTATTGAGTTTTGAGAGAATTGGGTGTTTTCATGACATTTTCAACTAAACTCTTAGATTTTTGAATTAATGTGTTCAACTGTTGTTTCATGATTGACAATCAATATTTTTGCTTGTTATAGTGACTTTTATTCTTCCTAGCCTCTCTACAAAAGTTCCCGGAATGACCATCAACTTGATAATAGGTACAAAATATTGTTTTAGGTTGATGAACTTCCCAAACCTTTGTGTAGGAGGGACAAACTTAACAGGCTTATAGGTAGCCTGTCATGTCTGATTGGTCACAGTGGGCTTTTTGGGATCATTGAAAGTTTCATAGCCCAGACTAACTTTATCATTCTTGAAATGTACAGTACTCAACATTTTGTCAAGTTTATTATATCTGTCCTTAAGAGTGACTTTCACTTCCGTAGCTTTCTTAAGCTAAAGTTCAAGATTTTGAAATTTCGAATGGAGGTTCTTCTTCTCAACATCACTAGAACCTAGACTCTTCGTCAGACTATCAACCTCCTCAACTAAGGAATGTCTTTCTTGCTCTGCATCCTTGAGCCTCTCTAGTAGAGTTTGCTCTGTGAGTTTTGAGCTAACTAATGAGTGCATCATTTTCCTCATTTGCACTCTTCTATTTTTTTCACACAATTTGAGTTTAGCAGCTAACCTCAAATTTACTTTCTTGAACTTGAGTGATTCATTATACAACTAATCATAAGCAGTATGTATACCTCTATCATCTTCATAATTTTCACTCTCACTTTTTGAGGAATCCTCACAATCAGACACTTGCTCACATATAATAAGGGTGTGTGAACTCTTAGAAATATCTGTGGTGGCAGTGGAGGCCAAGAATTCCTGTTAGTCTTTTTCATCATTACCTTCACTTTCCTTATCCTCTTCACCTTCTTCATCAATTAAGGTGGATTTCATTGTCCTAGAATTTCTATTTTTCTTATTTTTCTTTTTGTTAGGGCAATCAAAAACTATGTGACCAAAGTTATGGCAATCATAGCATTCAATGGAGGATTGACCTGGTGACTGATTAGAGGACCTTTTACTATCACTGCTTGAGGAAGTTTTAAACATTTTTCCTTTTGAGCTGTTTGAATTTGACATGGATCTCTTAGATGAGCTTTTTCGATTTGAGGGATTTGATATTTTATTCTTTCAAAATTTATCAAATCCCTTAACAAACGTAGCAAGCTCATCTTCATTAAGAGGTCCATGCTCAGTGTCAAAACTCTTTTCATCTTTCTCATGGATTGATTTTAGAGCTATACTCTTTTGTTTTCTAGATTGCCTACGTGTTAACTCATAGGTCTAAAGAGACCCCACCAACTCATCAACTTTAAGAAAGTCAACATCTTTACTCTTTTCAATAGTAGTGATTTTAAGTTGAAACCTCTCAGGTAGAGATTTCAGAATTTTTCTTACAATTGTTGGTGCTTTTATCTTTTTCCCAAGATTAAATGAAGAATTAATCACATCACTTAGTTTGGCATAAATTCAGCGAATGTTTTATATTCTTCCATTTTAAGTGTTTCAAACTTAGAGGTCAACATTTGGAGTTTGGATCTCTTAACAGCAATTGTACACTTGTGGGTAGCTTGCAAAATATCCCAAGCTTCGTTAGATGTTTCACATGTCATGATACGTCGAAACTCATCAGCTAGGACAATATTGAAGATGACATTCAACCCCTTAGTATTGTACCTGCTCATCTTACGTTTAGTTTTATCCTAAGTAATAGTAGGTTTCGAGGTTGAAGGTGTTTCAACAATGGCTTTGGTGACAGGAGGAGTTTAACCATTCTCAATAGCCAACCAAACACGTTCATCTATCGACCTAAGAAAAGATTTCATTTTAGCTTTTCAATAGACATAATTGGAGCTGTCAAAAAGTGGAGGTTGGGTAAATGAACCATCTTCACGCAAACTTTTCATCTAAACAAAAATTAGTTTCAATCTAATGCTTAAGATTTTTTCTCTTGATACTACTTTGAAAGGCCTTATATGTATCTAGATGATCTAAAATAGATCTTTTTTTTTTTAGGGGGGGGTAATAGGTCTATATGGCAAATTAAAATTATCTTGGTCAATTTTTAACTTGCTTCAATGGGATTGACGTTATTACTTATATTATGTAATGATTACATTCTATTGCATGCAATGAACACAAGGCTTGAGAATACTAACCAAATGGACTTGGACACATTACAACTTAATAAAGTTTTATCAACATGGATTAGCCAACTTTAACTTAGACTATAAGGCCTAACAATGGTAGCCCTAAAATAGAAAAAAAAATCATTTAATGTGGCTATAGCTTCAATGTTTCTTTTTCTCTTTTTTATAATATTATTATTTATTTTTATTTTTTATTTTTCATAGGATTTACTTTATTTGCATAGTCCCTTGATTATAACTTTCTTTTCTGTTAAGTACTTTTATCACCCAAATATTTATTGAGCAATTACATTCTATTGTCGATATATTGGTCTAATATATTTATGTTCATGGCCTTATGATTACAGATCATGAAGCAACTGGAAATTGTGTTGGAAGTTTATTGTCACTTCGGCATCCCAAATCTGGTGATGCCAAGGAACTTATGTTCCATTTTTATGATCTTATTCCCTTATCATCAATTAATTTTTATACATGTATGTGTGTGTCTGTATATATATATGCACATATTATTTCACTCTGCTTCCTATTTTTTAGGTAAATTCAAATTTATTTTTATACATCTATTTTTTTAAATTTTATATTAGTGTAGTTATTTTTGTAGGAAAATGATATTCCTACAATCATACTCCCCTTTTTGATAAGGGGCTCTAAACATATAAAGTGAATTTATGAATTTGTCATTATATTCAATAAAAGAATTTAGAATGGGTGTTGAATCAAGGGCAAATGGGTAAATTCCTTTTTAAGGGATGGAGGCCCTTTATCAAAAAGGGGAGTGCAAATAGCAACCCCCTCTATTGTATTAGTACTCCTACTTTTGTTTTTATCCTCTCAGGTTTTCAATTTATTTTTTTTTTAATTTTTATTTTACAGTTCTTTATGAGTCGATTGCAAATTATTGAGTTTTTATTGTGGATAATTATAATAGTTACAATCAATATTTTGGCTTGTTATAGTGACTTTTATTCTTCCTAGCCTCTCTACAAAAGTTCCTGGAATGACCATCAACTTGACAATAGTTACAAAACATTGTTTTAGGTTGACAAACTTCCCAAACCTTTGTGTAGGAGGGACAAACTTAACAGGCTTATTGGTAGCTTGTCTTGTCTGATTGGTCACAGTAGGCTTTTTGGGATCATTGAAAGTTTCATAGCCCAGACTAACTTTATCATTCTTGAAATGGACAGTATTTAACATTTTGTCAAGTTTATTATATCTGTCCTTAAGAGTGACCTTCACTTCCGTAGCTTTCTTAAGCTCAAGTTCAAGATTTTGAACTTTCGCATGGAGGTTCTTCTTCTCAACATCCCTAGAACCTAGACTTTTCATCAGACTATCAATCTCCTTAACTAAGGAATGTCTTTCTTACTCTACATCCTTGAGCCTCTCTAGTAGAGTTGCTATTTGAGTTTTGAGCTTACTAATGAGTGCATCATTTTCCTCATTTTCCTCATTTGCACTCTTTTGTTTTTTCACACAATTTGAGTTTAGCAGCTAACCTCAAATTTACTTTCTTAAACTTGAGTGATTCAGTATACAACTAATCATAAGCAGTATGTATACCTCTATCATCTTCATAATTTCCACTCTCACTTTTTGAGGAATCCTCACAATCAGACACTTGCTCACATATAATAAGGGTGTGTGAACTTTTAGAAATATCTGTGGTGGCAGTGGAGGCCAAGAATTCATATTATTCTTTTTCATCATTACCTTCACTTTCCTTATCTTCTTCACCTTTTTCATCAGTTAAGGTGGATTTCATTGTCCTAGAATTTCTATTTTTCTTATTTTTCTTTTTGTTAGGGCAATCAACAACTATGTGACCAAAGTTAAGGCAATCATAGCATTCAATGGAGGATTGACCTGGTGACTGATTAGAAGACCTTTTACTATTACTGCTTGAGAAAGATTTAAACATTTTTCCTTTTGAGCTGTTTGAGTTTGACATGGATCTCTTAGATGAGCTTCTTTGATTTGAGGGATTTGATATTTTATTCTTTCAAAATTTATTAAACCCCTTAACAAACGTAGCAAGCTCATCTTCATTAAGAGGTCCATGCTTAGTGTCAGAATTCTCTTTATCTTTCTCATGGACTGATTTTAGACCTATACTCTTTTGTTTTCTAGATTGCCTACATGTTAACGCATAGGTCTAAAGAGACCCCACCAACTCATCAACTTTAAGAAAGTCAACATCCTTACTCTTTTCAATAGCAGTGATTTTAAGTTGAAACCTCTCAGGTAGAGATTTCAGAATCTTTCTTACAATTGTTGGTGCTTCTATCTTTTTCCCAAGATTAAATGAAGAATTAATCACATCACTTTGTTTGGCATAAAATTCAGCGAATGTTTTAGAGTCTTCCAAACTTAGAGGTCAACATTTGGAGTTTGGATCTCTTAACAACAATTGTACACTTGTGGATAGCTTGCAAAATATCCCAAGCTTCGTTGGATGTTTCACATGTCATGATACGTCGAAACTCATCAGCTAGGACAACATTGAAGATGACATTCAACCCCTTACTATTTTACCTGCTCATCTTACGTTTAGTTTCATCCCAAGTAATAGTAAGTTTCGAGGTTGAAGGTGTTTCAACAATGGCTTTGGTGATAGGAGGAGTTCAACCATTCTCAAGAGCTAACCAAACACGTTCATCTATTGACCTAAGAAAAGATTTCATTTTAGCTTTTCAATAAACATAATTGGAGCTATCAAAAAGTGGAGGTTGGGTAAATGAACTGCCTTCTCGTAAACTTTTCATCTAAACAAAAATTAGTTTCAATCTAATGCTTAAGATTTTTTCTCTTGATACTACTTTGAAAGGCCTTATATGTATCTAGATGATCTAAAATAGATCTTTTTTTTTGGGGGGGGGGGGGGGGGGGGGGGTGAATAGGTCTATATGGCAAATTAAAATTATCTTGGTCAATTTTTAACTTGCTTCAATGGGATTGACGTTATCACTTATATTATGTAATGAGTACGTTCTATTGCGTGCAATGAACACAAGGCTTGAGAAAACTAACCAAATGGACTCAAATACATTACAACTCAATCAAGTTTTGTCAACATGGATTAGCCAACTTAAACTTAGACTATAAGTCCTAATAATGGTAGTCCTAAAATAGAAAAAAAAAATCATTTAATGTGGGTATAGCTTCAATGTTTCTTTTTCTCTTTTTTAGAATATTATTATTTATTTTTATTTTTATTTTTTATAGCATTTACTTTATTTGCACAGTCCCTTGATTATAACTTTCTTTTCTGTTAAGTACTTTTATCACCCAAATATTTATTGAGCAAATATATTCTATTGTCGATGTACTAGTTTAATATATTTATGTTCGTGGCCTTATGATTACAGATCCTGAAACTGGAAATTGTGTTAGAAGTTTATTGTCATAGAAGTTTATTGTCACTTCGGCATCGCAAATCTGGTGATGCCAAGGAACTTATGTTCCATTTTTATGATCTAATTCCCTTATCATCAATTAATTTTTATACATGTATATGTGTGTGTGTGTGTGTGTATATATGCACATATTATTTCATTCTGCTTACTATTTTTTAGGTAAATTCAAATTTATCTTTATACATCTATGTTTTAAAATTTTATATTAATGTAGTTATTTTTGTAGGAAAATGATATTCCTACAATCATACTCCCCTTTTTCATATGGGGCTTTAACCATATAAAGTGAATTTACGAATTTGTCATTGTATTCAATAAAAGAATTCAGAATGGGTGCTGAATCAAGGGCAATTGGGTAAATTCCTTTTTAAGGGATGGAGGCCCCTTATCAAAAAGGGGAGTGCAAATAGCAACCCCCTCTCTTGTATTAGTACTCCTACTTCTGTTTTTATCCTCTCAGGTTTTCAGTTTAGTTTTTTTTTTTTTTTTTTTAATTTTTATTTTACAGTTCTTTTTGAGTAGATTGCAAATTATTGTGTTTTTATTATGGATAATTATGATAGATCACCTATTATTTTATCTAGTTGCTTAGTATGGCCATTGTTCCTTTTTTGCATATTAGAGGGATGAGTTTATGCTTTGAGTTCAAGTTTAATTGTTTCAAAGAGTGAGCAGTCTAATTATGTTTTGATAAAACCATAAGTTGATTATTTTGGATATTATTTTTATTCTTTATTATAACGATATTTATACTAAAACAGTAATTAAAGTTTTTATATATATATATATATATATATATATATATATATTAAACTAGGGAGATTTTACTTTTCTTTATTAATATCAACAGTTGAATATTTTTTTTGACGCAAATTACATCGACTTCCATTGAGGTTAGGTCAAATTACAGAGAAATTTAATTCCCTCTTGTTCAGACAAATTCATTACCTCCCTTCTACGAAGATTTTGTATAATGTATTCCCTCTTCTATTAACTCACCATTACTAACATCAATGGATTTTGCTAATGATATGATGTAAATTTTTTAAATGACAATTTTGTTGTAATTGCAGTCAACCAATACTTTAATTATATCCTTGGAGGAACAGGTAAAATGTTTATTACATCCTCAAAGAGGGGTGAAATGAAATGACCCAAGTCAACTTGTTGAAGAATAATCCATAATTCCAAGTTTTCAACCCCGGTTATGTATAAAAGGATAACTTTGTCTTCATATTTACATTAGTGGGTAATAAACTCTCCTGCCCTGAACCCAGATCAGGGTTTCTACTTTTCCCACACCCACACCCACACCCACACCTATGTTGAATATTAACTTCCCAAATGTGTTAATAAGGGCAAGGTGAGGTCGCTTACCTAATTTTTTGGTTTGGAGTGCCATTTCCCATACTTGTTTATAGTGGCTGAAAACATGAAAGTGCTACAACCAACATTTTAAAACCTTAAATGCTCTGTCTTTCTTTTTTGGCACCCATGTGGAAGCTTCATTTCACATGGCTCAAGGTTAGGAATTGTTTTGAACCTGGCCTGTTGTTATATTATATCACCAATTGGAGAAGTTTGAAAAAGGTTTGGTGAAAGGCGCTTGACATGAAGGCCATTTTCACATGGTCTAAACTTTCATTTTTAAATGTTTTCCTTTCCCGAAAATATTCCTATTAATCCTTTTAATGTGAAATGATGTGAGAAACTAATTGTATGATTATGTTATTTTAACGTAGATCCTTGTAAACTAAATATTTTCTTCATGGCCGAATGGTTGAGCTCGCAACAAGTAATCCTCCCTCTGCCTATAGACCCTTGAATCTAGATGAAGACAAGGCTCAATACCAGGTAACTAGTACGAGTACCTAGAGATTTTACCTGCTATACTGGTTGTCAGTTTTAAAGTAGGATACCGTTTGTTTCTTTAAAAATATTCTTTAGTAACAAAGTAACATGAGAACTTCACACTCAACAAGAGAAAATAAATATTCAAAATTCATAATTGAATTAATATTAATAAAAAAACTTTTCATAAAAACCTATTACATCATATTTATGTGCTAAAATATTACTACTTTGACTAGGAAACCAAAATTTTTATTTTTATACTAAGCCTACTACAGTAAAGACTAGTAAGTCAAATAAAAAATTACTAATTCCTATATTTTCTCTACTAATCCAAATAAAATTAGGAAACTAGAGAAATTATGAATAAATTAAAATAAAAAACTAAACAATCTTAATACAACTCTAAAATAACTTTCTATATTTTTAAGGTACCAAATTTGTCCTCCATCAGTTTCTACCACTTGAAAACAACTCGACCTCTAGTTGACTGGATGTATGCGACCTCGAAGTCGTCCATAACCGGGTAATAATAATTAAATCTTTTGAAGAAAATTAAATATTTAAGGAGTTCGTCTACCATATCTTTCATGAAGTCGGTAATTTTAGGCCTTTTTTTCTGATGATAATAATGCTTCAGTAATGAAACAAAATTTATCTTCTTAATCTACCACAATTTCAATTTTACTATAAATATTAGAATCATCTTTCACGAATTCAGGTTCAGCTTCATCATCTTTGGTGTTGACAACTTCAATGAGATTTTCTTGATCAACTTCTTCTTTATCATCTGCACCAACTGTTTCAACAATATCAATAGAAATAAATTCAACTTTATTTTCCATCAACTCTTTTTGATATTCCTCAACGCATGGAAGACTTTGATCTTCACTTTCTATGATAAGAGAGTCTTCTATAAGGATGTTGACTTCTTTCAGCGATTCAGTATTTGGAACCTTATTAGTTGAAGTCGCCTTCACTATTTCAGATTTTTCTTATGCTTTTTTCTTGGTACTTTCCCATGTTGGCCTGTATTTATCTTCTAAAATTTACAAATAATTTCTTGGTAAAAATCTATTTATAAGTAGTTTCATTATTCTTGACCTTGAACGAATACATTTTTTTTCTTTGTAGTTGTCTACGCCTTTGTAAATCAAGCCACCATCTTTTCACGAATCCAATGAGTTTAGTTTCAACCCAAAAATATTCTTTTTCTTCTAACAGTCTTAAATTACGAAGATAATCATCTAAATCATATATCCAATCATGAAAGTTTTCAAAATAAAAGTTACCATTAAAATATGGAAGTCTTTCGTAATTGCGAATAGCTCTGTCTTCAGGCTGACCTCGGTAATTCCTCCGATTATCTCGAAGTTTTAGTATCTTCTTCATCCTCACTCAGGTTATCCTCATAAGCTAGCTGCCTACATGAAATCTCTGAATGACGTTCACGAACTTTAGCCCTCGTAACCATATTTTCCTCACGGTCGCCGCCGTCAAGGATTTTGCCCTAGCTCGTTCCGTACGTTCGCCATTTAAATAAGATTAAGCATACTCTGATATCAAATGACGTAGCAGAAGCTTGTGAAGAAGTAGGACTTCGCCTACTTCTTTGAAAATATTCTTTAGTAACAAAGTAACATGGAGACTCCTCATCTAACAAGAGAAAATAATTTTTTAAAATTTGTAATTGAATTAATATTAATAAAAAAACTTCCCATAAAGACCTATTACATCATATTTATAGTGCTAAAACACTATTATTTTGACTAGGAAACCCAAACTCTTATTTTTATACTAATCCTACTACAATAAATACTAGTAAGTCAAATAAGAAATTATTAATTTCTATATTTTTTCTACTAATTTAAATAAAACTAAAAAACTAGAGAAATTATGAATAAATTAAAATTAAAAAATTAAAAAACCTTAATACAACTTTAAAACAACTTTATAATGAGTACAAGATTATTGCGTGCCACCCAACTGTTTTAGTTGCAGAAGTGGAACTTTATTGGAGGCAAATTGAATTGTGTATTGTGAATGCCCTATCTATATTGCCTTTATTCGTCAATTTATCACTTTCACCTAGAATTTCTGGTTTTTAATATAAGAAGAAGGTTCAGATGAATAATTTGTTACCAATCATTTTCCATTAGAGATCCAGATAACGAGAAGTTAAGATGATTTTCTTTGTCATCATATTTCTTCTATTTATTGATCTATTTATTTTTACGACAGATGGCCGCCTATATGCTGCCACTCCAGTTGATCCTGTTTTCATTCTGTTGCCCATTTTTGAGGAAGCACGAATGAAGGTATCGTCATCTTTGTTAGTATCTTATTCTAAGTTCTAACTGTTGGGATCAGCAATGCGAATCTTTTTTGCTCTTCAGAACTCACCCCTATGGCCCTATCTATCTAAACCTTTATTTGGTTTTGCTTCATAGGGATCAAATAGGAATCAACCATTTGGATTGAAAAGTGGAAGATATACACAGTTCTACTTTATATGCTTTAAGTTTGTAATTAAGGACCCCCCTTGCAAACTTAGGAGGTCATATGTGCTGCTGAATTACTTGGTCTACTAGGCATATATATTTGCTCGTCTTTTGTTTTTGTTATATATATATTGACCGGTATTTATATATATATATATATATATATTTAACATTGTGGTTTTTTAAGATCTATTGACTTTAATACACTCTTTCAATGAATTCAAAAGGGGGATGATCCAGGAAAGTTCAGGCGATTAGATGAGATAATTTTTGTTGATGGGTATCCTGGATATCAACATTTATCGTCCATTGCGGAGAAATTGATGCAAGTAGTTTGTGATTTCGAAGGTAATTTACTACCCGTTTTGTTCTAGAGCAAATTGTAGTTCTAGGTATGTTAATATTTTTGAAAACAGACCATCTCATGATTGGATTTTTGGGTTAGCAGATACAGTCTTAGCCTGGTGTCATGGTATATTTCAGAAATAAGGAATCTTTACTTTGGGATCGACTGTATATTTATAGTACTGGCATACAATCATGGGGATCTTACTCAGCTTTTGATTACTCTGACATGGGAGATATTCTAGGCTGAAGGTTGACAAATCTAAAGTACAACAATGTTATCTGTTCTATTAGATTATGACAGATAGATATAAAGCATTTAGTTTTTTTAGCACTTGGGAGTCTTATACAGGATTGTTATACATATGTCCGGAATCCATGATTTGGCCTCAAGCATTGCTTGGCATTTATCAGTCATGTTGAGAATGCTGAGACTCTTAATTTCCGTTCACAAAGCCCCTGGGGCAGTAGAGTCATATTTCATTTATATTAACTTATTGTTGATGATTTGTTTTTTAAATATTGCACCCCACTGTTATTGTTTAATATATTAGCAAGTATATTGTGATGTAGGGCAAGCACAAACGTCATACCTTGACTGAGAAGGTAATATACATTGTGTGATTGATATTCTTTCTTCTCTCTCTGTCTCTGCAGAAATTGGATTGATGAAATTTTTTAGGCTTAATGATTCAAAGGTTTTAGCTTGGTTGAAAGGAGTACATATTATATTTGTTCTCAGTTATAAAAAAGCTCTTAGTATCCTTACTTTCTAGTAAATTAATGTTATTAATATTTTTACATAATATATATATATATGCATGTAATACAATAAAGCATTTATATGCATGTATTATATTCTAATAACTAATACAATAAAGCATTTATTTCTTAGAAAAAAGAATAATTAATTATTAAGCAATAAAAATTTTAATTTTTCACTGTACAACGATAGGTCGTGTAAGGACCTTATGGCTGGCCGGAAGTAGCTTGCCCTTTAAAGAGGATACGACAAGTTTGGAGAGTTGCCCCTTTGTGTGCAATGTGGAGTATTGAGAAGGAATGGAATTGCCCTACTTCTGGAAAAGATGGGAATTTGCTACACACAAATTGAAGAAATGGATTTTGGAATTTTTTATTTTATTTTTTACTTTTGAACATCAGGGAGATTTCTCTTAATTCTTTGAAAATATTTTTGGAGAGCCAAGCTTAGTTGATGTGTAATGATAGTTTTTGTGGCTCTCAATTCTTTTGGCTGAACATTGGTGACACTGTTGTTATTAATAAGAATTCATTATATTACTTACCAATAAAAAAAAGTTATTAGCTAGTAGAAATTATTATATTAGCATAAAATATTAATTGTTTGAGAGTCAACTATATGTGTACAAATATATATGTTTATCAGTACATGTATATGTATAAATGCCATTTCTTTGTTTTGGTACCGCTTATGCAGGATACTGGAAGTGTTAGACTGGAGAAAGATATAACATTTTACATTAGTTTGCACAATAGGGCTTGCTCAGTTGCTCTTAGATTTAGACCGGTGTTCCTATGCTTGACAATTTGAGCTTTCACCAGCTCACCAAGGAATGAACCCCATATATATATGTATAGTTATGTGAATGTCTGAACTTACATTATGAGTTATTTCACACAAGAAAAGTTTGACTTAGCTACTTTTGATTCAAGTTTTGAACTATAGAACATCTCCTTTCTATATAATTAAAGATTTTATTAATTCTCTTCATTTTCTTGATTCCTTTATAATTCTAGGTATGCCAACTAAAGCGGACTCTACCCACATTGGATGAAAACTATGCTGCTCGAGATGAGAAGGATACATGTATGATTTACTAAAAAAAATCAATTTATAACCTTTTTTCATGAATTAGCTATCGGTTTTTCATAATGAATTCGTAGAATTCTCATAGTTGACATCAAATGATTATTTAATGGTCAACATAGGTATCCACTCAGTAGGCTAAAAAAACTCTAACAGGGACAGTCGTGGGCATATAGCACACATCTATATACCCAGCATCCACTGAGTTCCATTTATTCTCTTGGACAGCAATGTGTAGGCTTAGGCCTCGATATGGGATTCCTAGGTTAAGAAGTGGGAAATTTGAGAAATTAAGTTGGAAGAACCTACCTATAAATTTATATTTTACAAAACTAGTTCAGTCAACCACGGATGAGTTCAACAATCTTGTTGAGTCCTAGAAAGGCTTAAGGCTCCCATCGGTGTCTTCATGAGGTTTCTACTAGTGAAGAAGAGCTTTTCAATGATTAATCTCAGCTGAAAGAGCATAGATAAATTAACGGTAGTGCATGAAATTGAACAAAAAATAAATTAAGCAGATAAACAACTAGCTAAAGTTTAGAAGGTTAAATTAGACATTTAAAAATACCAAATGGTAATTTTTTTGTTTTTTTAATTGTAGGATGAAGTCTTAGATACCCTTAGATTGGGTAAGTATTTGTTGAAGGAATAATATTGCTGTTGTTCAGGTCATTGTTATCACGTTCTAAACTTATAATTCAGCTTGGAATTTGAGGCTTTTCCATACATTGGACTGGCAGGCTTCATGTGATGCTCCGGAGTGAAAACATTGGACTAGACTGCATCTGATTTGGACTACATGGAAACTTGGATACATGCATGCATCCTTGCATATGTACATTGCATGTTTGTCTTTTCTTTTATATGAATTAGCCTGAGATTAATCTTTAGCAAATTTCATAATCTTTTTAAATGTGTTCGCTTAAATCTTTTATATTTTGTAAATGTAGATTGAACTAAACCTTTTGACACATTGGCTTGGTTGAACTCGCACAAATTCAGATGGCTGGTTGTAAAACTTTTACATGTTGTAACATGTATTTTGACTATATTTTTACCAGTGTGCGTCTCTCTCTCTCTCTCTCTCTCTCTCTCTCTCTCTCTCTCTCTTTCACACACACACACAGAGGTTTGAAATTTAATGCATTAGTGCTTTGGGATGTGGAAGAAGGGTAGGCAGTTGAAATATCAAACCTTTTTATTGTTAAAATTTTTTTAAATAGTTTTAACTTTGAACCAATTGTGAAATTGGTTTTAGGTTGATCCCATTGTCCAATTGTATTTATTTATTTTTTTGATCTCAATCAACCAGAATCTAAAATTACTTGACTCTAGCAGGAAGAGCCGAGATGAGGGGTTAGTGTACAATCTGGATATAGAGGCGGTCTATGATAATGTGAATTGGCACTTTCTTTTGTTTATGCTTGAGAGGATGGGGTTCGACATCAAGGAAGGAGGGGCGTGGAGATGTGTATTTCATCCATCTTTTTTTTTTTCTTTTTGTTTTACTGTTATGGGGTTTCTTTCACAACTCTAAAGGATCAAGGTAGGTAGACCTTCTCTCTCCCTTTCTCTTTGTAGCTATAATGGAGGCTTTGAGTAGGATGATGACTAGAGCAGTGGAGGCTGGTTTATTGAGAGGTTTTGAGTTTGGGGACAGATTAGGTACAAGAACAAAAGTCTTTCTTTTTTTGCTGTTGACATGATCATTTTCTGTGGTGAGGAGGAAATTCAGTTTCATAAAAATTCAGTTTCGTTTTATGAGATGCGTCTTTGAGGCAGTCTTGAGTCTTTGTGTCAATTTAGACAAGAGAAGCTTATTCCAGTGGAGAATGTTGGGAACTTGGGCTGTAAATTTGTTTCCTTCCCTTCATTTCACATTGATAACAAGCACACTTGCGTGTCTTCCAACCCACCTCTGTCTTTGTTCCCTATCCCAGCATCCGTGGAGAAAAGATCGGACAAGTTGCAAAAGAACTTTCTTTGGAAGGGGAAAAGGAGGAAAGGAAGATTCACTTAGTGAATTGGGATAGAATCAGAACTCCTTTGAAGGAGGGAGGTATGGGGATAAAGGATTTGATGGTGTTCAACAAGGCCCTCATTGAGAAATGGATATGGAGATTTACTATGGAGTCTAATGGTTGGTGGAGATCAATTATAACAGCCAAGTTTGGCTGTTGGGAGGGAAGGTGGGTCTCCAGGGAGGTGGAGGGCCGTTATGTGTGGGGTGGATTGAATAGCTGTGTTTGGAAAGATTCTCACTCTGATTATCTCAGGAAGCAATGACAGATTATTGTGAATAGGTGTTACATGTGTAAAAGAGATGGTGAATCTGTTGCTTGCTTGCTACACAGTCTGATGGCTGCGGAATTGTGGACTCTTCTCTTCACCTTTATTTGGAGTTGAATGGGTGATGCCCAGCTCTCAACTGTGACGACTTTGCTTGTTAGAGGTTACAGGGTTGGTAGGAGAGTTAGAGGAGTCGCAAGTAGCCCCCTTGTGTCTTTGGTGGTCTATTTAGCTAGAGAGGAATAGGATGTTCTTCAAAGGTGTTAAGAAGTCAGTTCTAGCCCTTGAGTATATTTCTTTGAGTTTCCTTTTCTTTTTTTTTTTGGTGTTTTTGGGTATAATGAGAGTATAAGACTCTATAGTCTCTATATGGTGTACACATCTAGTGTCCAGGAGTACTTTCTCCCTAAGGTACTTTTTGATACTCTAGTTTTATTTTATTAATTTATCAAAAAATGGTATCCCTCTTGCTTTGGTTTTGTTGAGCTGGATACATGTACCCATGTGTTTATGTATTACATACATATATAACATACACACACATATAGAGAGAGAGAGAGAGAGAGAGAGAGAGAGAGAGGCAAAGGGAGGGTGGGAGATGAAAAGGCTAACGAAGTAAGATGAAGATAAATTAATGAAGATGGCTTGAAACTCAAACTTTCCAAATTTGAATTGGTGAAAATATTGAAGGTAGAGAGGCCTTTATATTCATGAAAAAGTGGAGGCACTGCTGGCATACCTTATTAGATTACAAAATTATTTTCCAGATAAACCTATCCACTTGTTAATGTCTTTGTGGTGAACTGGCAATTTAAACTCCTGACTTCATTGGGTAACGCCCCTTTGTACCAGCTTGATTTAAGATTAATGGTGCACGGGCACAGCTAGTTTATGTAGTACACATACTAATTGCATTTTCCAATTTGACACCGTAAATTAGTAGCTCCAAATCACAGGTGAGCAAATATCTTTGTTCTTCACTAATTCACCTCTTTTGATGGTGCAGTAGCTGATGCAGTCTCAATATTAGGAGAGTACTTGAAGGATGAGCCTTGGTTGAAGCTTCTTTGTGGCAATCTAAAGTATTATTACTAATCATAAACTTTTTTTTTCAAAATGATAATTTCCATGTCATTAGTATTGAACTCTTGATGCAAAGTTGTTTTCAGTCAAGGACAATTTATTCTTTAGAATTCCAATTTAAAAACTTTGGTAATAGTGCAGATCCAAGAATTTATTCGTCAAATGGTTTCCTTTTAGATGAATTAATCATGTCTACTTTGTTGAGTGCATTTCCAGGTTAGATCTACAAGTGGCAGCTAAAGCACCTGATATTGAAACTCTTCCAGCGATAGAAAGCAGTCCTGCTTCTTTTAATCCTATACAGGTATAAACAACCACAATAAGTACCCTCTATAGGACCACGATGTAAATGGTACATCTTTCAAATGCAATGGCAAAAGCCAAGTTATTCCTTTTTTCTTCTGACATATTACTTGCTTTTGTAAACTTGTTTCTTTTCAAAATGTTTTTTATGGAAATGTTGTGCAGTTTTTGATGATGGATTTTTATTTATTTAGGTAGGCCACCTTTTCTTATCAACCTATTTAATCTTCTGCTGCCCTCTTGGATTGGCATAGCCTATAGATTACTTTTACTGCATGATCTTATGTGCGAAGTTAGATACATAAAGAACTTGAACATTTGCACGAATATAAGTTATATAGGATCCCCTTCTATTTGATCATGACCTTTATGCTCCTGCGGGTGTTTGCCCCAGAAAGGAGGGGATGTGTTTGTGCAACAACATATGGCCAAGTTTCTATATGGAAGTAACCATTGTATCCCAAAACAGATGCACAAGGACTAACTAAAGATACTTGTTTTTCATGTTTGAGATAAGTTGTTTCTTCTTTGAGTGAATGTCATTCCTCTTCATCAGGAAAAGAGTGGGGGTGACAAGAAAACTACCAGGTCTGGGAGGCAAACTAAAAAGGCAAAAGTGGAGATGTATACAAGAAATATCAAAGAAATGTTTTGTAGAGCTTCAAGAAGAGGAAAATGAACCTCCACTTAATTAAAGGGAGCTGACATAATGATTCATTGAATTGGACGGCTTTGTTCTATCTTGCTTTCTGAATCACTTTGTCCAGTTAATGTGCTAACAGTGTCTCAAATGGCTATATCAAATGCCGGTGCTGTATTATTTCGAGATTGATATTTTGTACTGCTCTATGTAACACTAGAAATTCAGTAAGTGCAGATTGGAATTAAATGCAATGTCCTATTAAGTGATTTTGGACTTTTTTTCATGTGCTATGTAAATTTTTTTGGTAATTTGTATAAGCTATATTTTTTAGCCAAAGAGGGTTTAATTAATATTTATTTAAAAATGAAAAAAAAAGGTTAGAAAAAAGTGGTTAAAATTTATAAATTATAAATAGAAGCATGAAAATGGCACTTTTATCAATAAAACTAGAAAATGTCAGTATTATTTTAGAATCATAAGAGATGTCAATGTAATTTATTTCAAAATTTGTATATTGTCATGTTCAGCCCTATTGCGCAGCATTGTCTAGTTTGGACAACGAATTGTAACTTCATACTGCACAGATTTGTCCTTGGAGCCATTCATAAAGCCAAAGGAAAATACTATACATCTCAGATATTTGTCTTAAATTTTTGCATCTCAAAAGATATAGTCCAGTAATATTGACAATGCATTAAGGTTATGTTTGTTTTATGGATTGAATAAGGGTGAATTAGTTATCTTTTTTACTAATAGTAATGGCATTAGTAATTTCACCACTCTCTTTCGATTATTTTATTTATATTATGAGTCATTATTTACTTTCAGTATTATTAGTGAGTTTTTTTTTTATTATCAAATATTGGCTTCACAAGACCATAGGAATTAATTTATCTAATCCCTTCCCTAAACCAACAAACAAACATAGCCCATGTTTTATAATTAATATACCATAACGAGACTTACACATTATTTAAGATATACTTACAAGAGGAGAAAAACATTGTTTATACTTTTGGAAATAAAGGCAATTGATTGTAAATCAGCAACGCATGGGTTCAATCCCCATCGTTCGCTCACCAATAAATGGACCATTTATTATGTACAATAAACAAATTTTTAACTTAAATAATAATATTGTAAAATATTTACCTAAGCATAAACTTAAAAGTCTTATTGAAACTCCTAATGCATGCATAATGGATTATATTACATAGAATAAAAAAGAAATTCAGTTAAGTTTGTTAAACCATCAACTCATCTAAAAACTTAAGTTATTAGAGAGGGTGTAACTTTATTATTATATTCTCTAGCACGCTCCCTCACGTGTGGCCACATTGAGCCTACATGTGTTAATTCATAATTTTCAAGGTGACGGTGAGATTTGAACTCAGGACCTTTGATGTCACGACCCGAGACCCCACCCTATGCGGATCTTGTGTCGCGCACCAGATCTGACGCTGCTTGTCGAACCAAGGGCCTCAACTTGCAACACATCAGTGCTACTAACATGCAACAACTAAACGCGGAAGAAAATAAATAAAAGCTGCATGTAATATATATGTATATGTTTACAAAATGAGGAATACAAAATTTCTTAATACAACTGTTCATCCTCAAGACGTGGATAACATGAGAGAGCTATAAGACTGTCTATATTAAGTATTACACTATAACTTCAAAAGAATGTCCATTGCTATCTAGCTGACTGCTACTGCTCTTCTACAGCTTCCTTTCCTGAAAGGGGTGGTAAGTTTGGGGTGAGCTAACTAAAGCTCAATAAGTAATTCTCCTTTGTTTTGCCATGTGTACATGAATATAGAAAGCATTATCCATAAAAGAACTAGGATAAATACAGATGTGCTAGCCAATCAATGAATATAGAACTTAATATCAAATGACAGAAACTCAAATGATAAAGCAATGAAATCTGTCTGATAATATAATCATACAAGCTACAGTCATGAGCTATCTCAAGTATAATCATATGCACTCAAATAAAAGCTGTGAAATCTCATGATCATTCATAATGGTATAACATGAACAAACTATGATAATCAATCAATGATACTGATAACAACAAATGTGGATGCACTTTAACTTGGGGCCCGGCATACCCCTTAATTCATTTTATTCTCTTTTTCCTCGATCTCTCAGCCAAGCACTAACTCATCGATTCAGTACTCGCCTCGCAGATCCCACTTTAGCTGCCATTTTAAATACCACTTTTTATTCCGTTTTCTCGACCCATAGGTCTAGTAAGCATCAGATGGAGTTTGTGACTGAGCACAAATTCGGCTACAATATAATATATCAAGATAATGCTAAATGCAATGAACAGTAAATGCAATAACACTATCTCAGCAACGAAAAGAAACTATTGCCTTAACAGGCCAATATAAACTGGGCTGCTGAGATCTTGCCCCTTGAGGCCTATGTACAGAGCGTACAAAAATCATGATCAAGACATACAACAGTCAATAAATACTTTCCACAAGATAGAGCAATATCAATGTGGACTCGATAAACGTTCTGATATGTATGGAATACAATTGATAATATAAGAAAGATTATTGACATGGCTGGGAATGTAACATGTACAGAGATTAGAGATTACTTACTTCTTAAACCGTTTTCGTTCTTTCACAATAAACTCAAGTCACTGTTTCTTCCTTTTTGAAATTCCTATTCATCAATAGATAATATATCTCAGTTTATCTTTTCATTAGTTATGCTATTCAATCAAATTTTATGCCTCTTTACTATTTGTTCTTCTTTTACTAAATTAGACTCTACTACTGAATTCGAAACGTCGAACAAAGTCAATCTAGGCTTTCGCGGAATTCAATTCGGACTTTTGTACTAAAAAGGGCAAAATGATCATTTTGCACTTTCACGGTTTCTCGTTTTTTGAGACCTATTTTCATAAATCGGATTCCACGATTAAGTCCAAAATGGTCGAAATAATAAAAATTGACTATTCATTTGCCTCGTTTGGACTTCGTTTGACCTATATTTGACTTAGGGGTATTATTGTAAAAATTTATATTTTATTAATTTTTTCTATTTGGGCCACAGTGAAATTTTCTAAAACTTCTGCGGTCAAAGTGGAATTTTGCAAAATTTTGGTCTGAACCAGTGGGTTCAGTTTCATTCTAAGTGAACCGGTCCGGTTTTAATTGAACCAACCCAGTTTGGTCGGTTTAACATGTGATGTTAACGTCAGCCCTAATGTTTTAAAATTTAAAACATAACCCAAAACGATGCCGTCCTACTCAACCCATAACCCATTGGATTCGGAGATAACCCAGACTCGAATCTGACCCATTTTTTGACTCGAACAGTGTCATCTTTGCCACGAGATCGATACTATTCCTCTCGAAACCTTAATTTTTACAATCGAATTTCGTGATGCTTTACAAATCTATTTCTTCTGTTTTCTTTTCTAGAATGTTTCTAGAGTATCATAAAAGGTTTTGATAATGTTTTAAAGCTTTGAATCTATCTCAAAATCACAGTTTGGGGGTTGATAGACTGAACCTGCAACTAACTAGTTCATGCTTATTTCTTGATCATTTTTCATGAAGTTGGGCTTGTTTTGTTCCTCAGTTCAAGGGGTTTCATATTTCATTAACAAGGATATGTTTAACAGTGAGTTTGTGAAGTTGGGTTTTGAAACCCGTACCTGCAACTCGACCTTTGAAGGTCAGTTCTTGAGCTTTAGGGTCCCGTATTAGGGTTTTTAAAACCCTCTTGGTCTCTGTTAGAAGTCTTGATAAGCCATAACTGGTTTGGTAGAAGTCGGTTCAGACCTGCTTGAGCAAGGTCTTCACTGGCGGTTTGTTCGTGGGTTTGGTGTTTTCAAGCGTTTTTAAGCTCTAATTTGATGCTTGAATAGGTCTAAATATAGTTTAAATATCAAATACACATAAAATAGTCGATTTTACTTACACATATGCAAGTTATTTTAGAGAGAAAAATACGGATTTAGGCATTTTCTCACCTTTTTCATTGTTTTTCTCCTTCTTAACTCAGTCTCTGAACCCTTTCTGACTCCCTAGTTTCTTCCCTTTCGCTTTCTAACCTCATCAACTCAACGTATGCATATATATATATATATATATATATATATTCAACACCCACAAACCGCCTCACTTTCTCTTTCTGCCTTATTTCTTTCTCTCTTTCTCTTTCTCTCTCTCTGTGTAGCCTCTTTGACTGCAGAGAACCGCCCTTTGATCTTTCACCATTCACGTACCTATGCATGCTATACATATATACATACACTTGCACCCCACTTGCCTTCTCAAGTTTGGCAGCTTTGCTGCCTTCCTCTCAGCCGCACAACACACACACATTACACACATACACATACACAGTGACAGCATACATGCAGGCCCCCCCCTTCCTTTTACTTTTACCTTTTTCATTTTCTATTGATATAGTATACATAAATATACACTATATAATATTTATACATATATATATATATACATACTATACATTATACTATATGTATTATTTATACACATATAAATACATATTTTATATCCATACTCATGCATATAAATTCATTTATAATAGCGCATGCATACACTTATTTTAGATACACTCTATGTTCGTGAAATATGCTCGTGCATGGAATTACGTGTAGGCACGCATTACGATACTGGGTCCTAAGGTGCTCGGGTACGGTCGGACACTAGGTATACTAAGCAACCCACTCACATTACACTATTTAGTCGACTTGCCTCGGTATACGTGTCGTATTTTGGGTCTACCTCGGTATAAGTGCCAAATCCCAGGTCGGGATATTACATTTGATCTGATATGATATCATGTTAAACCAGCAGCTCATCTAAAAGCTTTGAATTACCAAGATATTAGCAATAAATCTTTCCTATTTTAGGAATATAGAGCTCTAAGGATTTTTTCCTAGAACTGTAAGGATTCTTTCTTTTTCTTGTTTTAGGAAATATCGTGTGTAAATCCTATATAAGGTTGGTTCATGTAAACGGAAGAAATATGAATAAAAAATATTTTTTATCATCATTCAAGATGGTATCGAGCCAAGTCATGCTCTGCAACCGCATATCACATACAGCGTGTGAGTCTTGTTTTTGGGTTACCACCTCTCGTCTGAAATCTTGATCTCACCTCTCAGTCTCAGAGACTCTCAAACTCTCCTTTCACTTTGTGAGTCACTATATCTCTCAAGAACTTCTCTGATCTGATATGGTAATATTCATTGCTTAGTCGTTGCATCGTTGTTCTTGTGGCTCTGCCTCTCTCTCTGTTTGTTGGATTTTTCGGTGATAACCTAGGTGAGTTGGTTGGTCCTCTAGCGTGGTTCAATAATTTTTCGGTCAAGAACACTTCACTGTTCCTTGTATATGTTCTTGTCATCTACCTATTGCTTCTCTTACCCGCGTTTCCGAAAAAAGACCAAAATAACTCATCCTATTTGCTTGTTCTGACTTCTGTCATACAAATAAGGATATCGAAGTGATGGTTTGACCAACAAATTTTTCAATTCTCTCACTGTGTTTGCACTGCCCATCGCCAGCGCACCACCACGGGCAACGCACCCAGTCGCCGCCCTGATCAACCACCACCGTCGTTCAACCTCAGATGAAGAGGTCTCAACATATGGCCTTTAGCAATCGCCAGTAGTAAGCTTTTTCCAATTTTCAAAAAAAAATAAAAATGAGTGCATCTTTAGGAATCAAATTTGTTCATGTAATTGTTCAATCAGAAAGGGTGTTCAATGTAGGGATTACTCTTACAGAATCAAACTATGATGTGTGGTCTCAAATTATTGAGATGCACATTGCTGAACGAGAGAAATTATCCTACATCCGTGGGAAGAAAGAGCCGCCTGCAGAATCAGATGATGGTTATGAAAAATGGCAGGCTGAGAATCAAAAAGTAAAGAGATGGTTATTAATGTCAATGTCTCCGGACATTATGAAGCGTTATTTACATTTATCTACTGCTCGTGACAATTGGAGTACCCTAGCAAAAGCATTCTCTGATGACAATGATGAATTGCAAGTTTTTTTCTTGAATCAAAGAGCCTTTGCTGCGAAACAACATGGGAACCCATTCTCTGTCTATTACGTAGAGTTGACCAAAATATACCAAGAACTTGATCATCGTGATAAAGTCATCATGAAGCACCTTGACGATGTTCAAGCATACAGAAAATCTATTGATCGACTCAGGGTACACATTTTTCTTGCAAGATTAGATGGTTCTTTCGAACAAATTCGTGGAGAAATTCTACGAAGAAACTCAATACCTGATATAGAAGAATGTTACTCTATTGTTTGACGAGAGGCAGTGCGTCGAACCACTCTAAACCCTGCAACTCCTAAAGCTTCCGCGTTAGTCACTAGGAATCGGTCCCACCATCCGAAGGTTGAAAATACTATGGAGAAGTCATCCCTCAAGTGCACCCACTGCCAAAAAATTGGTCATACGAAGAACAAATGTTTTGAGCTGGTGGATTATCCAGACTTGTGGGATCATAATCGCCCAAAGAAAAATCCAAAAGGTCCTTCCATTGCAGCAGTTGTTGCAACACAAACTGAAGATGCAGTAACTAACCAAGCCTTGGCATGGTGATTTCTTCCAACAATGGTGATAAAGCTTTCAATATTTCTACACATGTTTCACATAGTACATGGATAATTGACTCTGGTACCACAGATCACATGACATTTGATTCTAGACAGGTCTCATCCCTTAAATTCTCCAGCCAAAAATTTGTCTCTACTGCAAATGGTAGTTCCACCCCAGTCATTGGGGAAGGATCTTTGACCTTAACTGATACCTTAAATTTAGACTCTATTTTAGTTGTTCCATCTTTAGATTATAATCTTTTGTCTGTTTCTCAAATAACAACTATCTTATCTTGTGTTGTAATTCTTTGGCCTGATTTTTGTGTGTTTAAAGACATCCAAACCAAGAAGACGATTGGTTGTGGTATTAGGCGGGGGAAGCTATATTACTTGGACTTGGAATCACAGAGCATTAACAGCCTCCGACAAGCTTTGACAATGGAAAGAGTTGAGAGGAACAAACAGGAAGCAGAAATATGGTTATGGCATCGTCGTTTGGGGCATGCTTCATTTGGATATTTAAAAAAACTATTTCCCAGGTTATTTCTACAAGTTGATGTGTCTAGTTTCTTGTGTGATGTTTGTGAACCTGCAAAGAGTCATCGCACTTCATTTCCGTTACAATTAAATAAAAGTCCGCTTCTGTTTATGCTTATTCATTCTGATGTTTGGGGTCTATCTAAGGTTACTACTTTGGGTGGATTATGATGGTTTGTAACGTTTATTGATGATTGTACCAGGATGACATGGGTATGCATGATGAAATCCAAAAGTGAAGTGAATTCACTATTCCAAAGGTTTCATAAAATAATTCAGACTAGTACAAAACAAAAATTTAAGTTCTTCGCAGTGATAATGGTGGAGAATATCAAAGTACTGAACTTCAACAATATTTGGAAGACCAATGGATGATTCATCATACTACTTGTTCCAACACACCTCAACAAAATGGGGTGGCAGAGCGAAAAAATAGACACTTATTGTAGGTCGTCCGAGCTTTGTTAATCAACGCTCATATGCCATTATCTTATTGGGAAAAAACACTCACTTCTACAACTTATTTAATCAATTAAGTACCCTCAAGCACCCTCAATTTCAAAACACCGTTCCAAGCCCTCACTGAAGCAATGATTGCCCCATCTGTTCCCAATTTACCCCCTCATGTCTTTGGGTGTGTGGTCTTTGTTCATCTCCACAAGCATCAACGCACAAAATTAACTCCTCAAGCATTGCGATGTATTTTTTTTGGGTATGCCACACATCAAAAGGGCCACCAATGTTACCATCCTCCAACACATCGATTATTTGTCACAATGGATGTCATTTTCCATGAAGACAACATGTACTTTCCTGAGCCTAAATTTCAGGGGGAGTACCAAAAGGAAATTCAAACTTTCAACTATGATGAAAATGATAACCAAGATGTTGCCAACTTGGATTTAAGTGATATGATATTAGATTAAGGTGGTGATAAACACCCAATAATTGAAGAAGTTGGTCTATCTCCAGCTTAGCCTGAAGCTGAAAGTCTTGAAAATTTGGTTTCACCTCCATCCGACATACCACACCTATCACTTACTGAAGATATTCTTGAGACACACAAGAGACAGTTACCCCAACGTCACACTAGAGGTATTCCTAAACCCACATATGAACCTGAAATATCTAGTAAAGTCAAATATCCTATGAGCTATTATGTATCTACCCATCGTTTGTCAAAATTAAACATGTCATTCATGAATGAATTATCTGCTGTATCTATTCCTAACAGTGTGCAAGAAGCCTTATCTAATCCCAAATGGAAAGCAACTATGAACGAGGATATGAAATCTCTATAGAAAAATGAAACATGGGATCTTGTTGACCATTCACCAGGGAAGAAACCAGTTGGATGCCAATGGATTTACACTGTCAAATACAAAGCTGATGGCGCTATTGAACGCTTTAAAGTGAGATTGGTGGCAAAAGGGTACACTCAAACCTGTGGGATCAACTATACAGAGACATTTGCACCTGTAGCCAAGATCAACACAGTGCGAGTCCTATTGTCTCTGGCAGCAAATTTAGATTGGTCACTACAACAATTTGATGTGAAAAATGCATTTCTACACGGAGAATTGTTTGAAGAAGTCTATATGGATCTACCACCGGGGTGCATGATACCAGAAAAACATAATCGGAAGGTTTGCAGACTGAAGAAATCATTGTATGAGTTGAAGCAATCCCCTAGAGCTTGGTTTAGACGATTTACAAAGGCCATGAAAAACTTTGGATATCAATAGAGCAACTCAGACCACACTTTGTTTATGAAGAAGCAACAAGGGAAGGTCACTGTCCTTATTGTATATGTAGATGACATGGTGGTCACAAGAAATGATCCAGAGGAAAGACATGCTTTACAACCATACTTGGCCAAGGAATTTGAAATGAAAGATCTAGGTACTTTGAAATATTTTCTTGGGATAGAAGTGTCACGATCAAGTAAGGCATTTACTTATCCCAAAGGAAATATGTCTTAGACTTACTACAAGAAACAGGAATGTCAGCGTGTCAACCAGTTGATACACCTGTTGAAGAAGGCTTAAAATTATGTATTAAGAGTGATCAGGTTTCAGTTGACAAAGGGAGATACCAGAGACTCGTTGGTAAGTTGATGTATATAGCTCACATAAGACCAGATCTTGCATATGCATTAAGCATTGTCAGTCAGTTCATGCATAATCCTGGCGAACAACACATGAATGCAGTTATGCGTATTTTGAGGTATTTGAAGTCTCCTCCAGGAAAAAGAATTTTATTCTCTAAAAATATAGTGGAACAAACCATAGATGTATATACTGATGCTGACTGGGCTAGAGACAAGAACGATATGCGATCCACCTCAGGGTACTTCACTTTTGTAGGTGGCAATCTTGTCAAGAAGCAGAATATTGTTGCTCGCTCAAGTGGAGAAGCTGAACTTAGGGGAGTGGCACTTGGAATCTGTGAGGGATTATGGCTAAAGTTTTTCCTACAGGATTTGGGATATTCACCAAATCAACCAATTCAATTATATGGTGATAATAAGTAAGCACGTGACATGACTTATAATCCTGTTCACCATGATCGAACAAAACATATTGAGGTTGACAGACTTTTCATCAAAGAGAAATTGGAGGAGAACATTTTGGAACTACCAGTGATTCGATCAGAAGACCAGTTGGCTAACATTCTCACCAAAGCAGTATCAAACCGAGTATTTTCAAAGTTCTTAAGCAAGTTGGGCATCTGTGACATTTATGCACCAACTTGAGGGGGAGTGTTGAATTACCAAGATATTAGCAGTAAATCTTTCCTATTTTAGGAATATAGAGCTGTAAGGATTCTTTCATTTTCCTATTTTAGAAAATATAGTGTGTAAATCCTATATAAGAGTGGTTTATATAAACAGAAGAAATATGAATGAAAAATATCTTTCATCATCATTCAAGAAAGCTCTCTCAATTAATTTAATATGTAAGCCTTTACCATATTAGGTGAATAAAATTTTTTTTTTCAACTTTTTTAATAAAATTTATTTTCTTCTTCTTAAAACATTTAATTTTAAAAAACTGAAACATGATACTTAGTTTGAGTGGATGAAAATCCTTTAAAAACAATATATATATATATATATATATATAAAGAAAAATCAAATAGTACTTTGCATTTAGTGCACCATAATAAATTTTAAAATGGACATTTTTAAGTTTAAAATAATTTTTTTTTGATAAATTAAGTATTTAATTTAGTTTATGAATCACACTTTTTCAAACTGTAATAATAAAAAAAAAAATAGACGTTTTGATTAAGAAAAAGCCAAAGAAAAATTTGTACGAAAAGAATACGGAGGTGAGACTCAACTATTAAACTAACAAAACAATCTTAGTTTATGAATCACACTTTTTAAAACTGTAATAAGTTAAAAAAAAAATAGATGTTTTGATTAATAAAAAGCGAAAGAAAAATTTGTACGAAAAGAACAACTAGGTGTGACTCAATCATTAAACTAACAAAACAATCACTTTATGCCTCACTTATAAAAAAGATTCAAAATTTTCCATGTTTATAATATAATCAAAATAAAAGTCTAAGATTAATAAAAATCAAACTTTTCATAAAGAAAGTATCATAAAAGAGTTCAAAAAAAATTTATTTTAATTTATATAATTGTTTAATTATATTAAAACTTTATTTATAAACATATATATTTCTTCTATTAAAAATACTAAAATATATATATATATAATAAAACATTGAAAAATATATTGGACCGACCACGAAAAATTATTTGTTTTAGATCTTAAATTATATTGGACCGACCACGAAAAAACGAAGATAAAACATGTGAAGTCTCTTTCTTTTATCCTTTTTTTTTTTTTCTCTTTTCTCTCACCTTCTTACCTTTGTATCAATGGTGGAACCCACATGTCACAACAATTTTTTTACTTTAACCTTGTCCTCCATATTCTTTTCAATGTGTTGTATTACAATAAACAATCTTTTCAAAGGTGGAGCCCACGTGTCACACTTTTATTACTTTAACCGTGTCCTCTATATTCTTTTTAATAGATTGTATTACAATGAACAATCTTTTCACTTTAATAACAAGGAGTGGATGCGCCACGTCATCCTCTAATCATTAATTCTTTGAGACGAAGTTATAGAATATGATCCAATTCAACTGAAAATAAGGAAAATAAAAGAACCTTAAAATATAAAGCTACGTTTCTTTCGAAAAATTATTATTCCTTTCCCACTTACCCATGTTAACAAATCTTTTTATTAGGCATTCTTTAAACAATAAGAGATAATAAGGTGAGATTAAATATAATATAGTTGGATCGAATATTATATTGTGAGATTTTAAATGTTTATTTTTTAACTTAAACAACAAGCTTTTTTTTTTTAACTCACACTTCGAATTATTATTTTTGGAATTCATTCAATATTTTGTCAATTGTTTTTTTTTTTAATACAACAATATCGAATAGGTCATTGTTAACTAGTTTTAAATTTTTTGTTATTTGATAAATAATTTTTAATAATATATTATTCCATATATGATCTAAAAAATATATAAAATCTGAACAAAATCAGACTAGAGAAGAGTTAATTTTTTTTAAAATCATATAACTTAACGACGATAATTCTGATCTGATCCAATTTAAAAAAATTTCAAATAATTTATTAATCATCTTAATTAAGCTTTTAAACAAATTGCTTGTTAAAACTTAGAGCCAAACTATTTTCTCAATTTATATCCTTATATAGGTGGCATTGTGATATGACATGCTATTTTACCTACGGGTCTATTTTTAAATCTTTTTCTTTAATAATTAATACAACTTGATATATTTGAAAAATGACACGTTTCTTAATTTATATTCTCGATGCATGTGTAAGAATATGATGATTTTAAATTTTATAAAATATAATTTTTAAAATCAACACATCATATTAGAAATATAAATTAAAAATAATTAGTACTACTCCTCATATTTATTTTCTCAAGACAAAAAAAAACTTCTCACTAATTATATCGTCCTCATCACGTTACTTTTCTCTTTAGGCAAAGTAAGATTTACAATTGGAGATATATTTTGGAATTCTCTAGGCAATTTCTCTTTTGAAAAGAAAAGAAAAGGAAAAAAGAGTGTATGATATAGTAGTTTCAAAAATTACATCTTGTGAATTTAAAAATCATTATATTCTCACATAGTATATTATAAATACGATTTGTGACATAAGACGGAGATACATATCATTTTTCAAGAAAGAAAAAGAAATAGGAAAAGTTGTCACATCTTGTGGAGATATTCTACAATGAGTCTAGTGCATTATGTGACAATAGACCATTTCAATGATAGTCTGTTACATGTAGTATAGGCTTATTTGGATGAGCGGTAAAAAAATGAGATTTGAAAAAGTCTCGCTCAACATCTTAACTAAAACGTCCGATTTTAGATTTACTGCTATCTTAAAAAGTGCAATTCATAATCTGAACCAAAAATTTAATTTATCAAAAAAAAGTCCATTTTGAACTTGAAAAATACCCGTTTTAAAATCCTTAAAGTCCATCTAAAACATATGAGCCATTAAAAAGACACATTCAAACGTCATTGGCGGGAGTAATTATTTCTATGAGACTCTCACACTACGTCATTGTGTAACAATTTTTCACAAAATATCAATTTTTTTTTTAAATTAAAGAAAAGTTTTATTTTTAAAAATATAAAAAATTAATATTTTGAGACATCATTAGCGAGAATAATTATTCTATGAGACTGTCACACTGTGTCATTGTGTAACAATTTTTCATAAAATATTAAATTTTATTAAATTAAAGAAAAGTTATATTTTAAAAAATATAAAAAATTAACATTTTGTTGAAATTGCTACACGTAATGACAGCGGTACGATGATCTTAAAGAATAATTCCTTGCGTCGGATTCCTTAGAGACTTTTCCAAGCTTGTGGTGGTCATCCTCGTCATTTAAATAATAATGAACTTCTTTCCCTTGTTTAAATCCAACTCCCCAACGATACACTGTATATCAATATCCATGGAGAGTATGAAGAAAGAGGGAATGGAAACAATGATGTATGTTACGCACAAGCATGCTTTGGTTCTTCGTGAAAAAGAGAAGAGCCATGAAACTTTTTGTGATGTGTGTCGGAGAATTATAGTGGGTTCGGCCTACGACTGTGAGCAACGGAAATGCGATTTCTCCATCCACAGATCATGTGCTAAATTTCCACAACAGATCCAACATCCCTTTCACCCTCAGCACCCTCTCACCTTCCTCGCTTCACCACCTCCTGATGATGATTCAAAAAAGTCTGATTGCAGTGCCTGTGGGATGATTGGTTGGGTGTTCATCTACCACTGTTACGACTGTCAATTTAGCCTTGACGTTGCTTGCGCTGCGTTGACGCCCACAACAGATCACCAGGATCAGAGTAATAATCAACTTCAACTTCAAATTCCCAGCCATCCTCATCCTTTGATTATTTGTGATCATAATGACAAGTATTCTCCTGTTTTTTGTTCTGCTTGCTGGCTGCCCATGGAGGATTTGAATTTGATCTGTGTTTGCCTTGAATGCAAGTGTTTGCTGCACCAATCATGCACTTACTTTCCAGAAGAGATCAAACACCCATTTCACCCAGAACACCCTCTCCCCCTCCTCCATCGGGCACCCTATGAATCAGAAGGATTTGGCTGCAATGCTTGTAGGAGGGGGTCATATGGCTTTACGTATAATTGTTTCCAATGTCGATTTGATCTGGACGTTCATTGCGCTTCCTTGATACCCATCACCCAAGATCAAGAGCACCAGACTCACCAACGTTTGAGACACCCCCATCCCTTGCTCCTCTGTAGCAAGAAAGCAAATTTTCCTTATCCTTGCAATGCATGCAAACTACCATTCAAGGATTCTATCTATGTTTGCCTTCCGTGCCGGAACTTGCTGCACAAATCATGTTCTGAACTGCCAGAAAAGATCGAACACCCCTTTCACCGGCTGCACCCTCTTACCCTCCGCAAGACTTCAAGAAGGATTTCATGCCGCGCATGTAGAAAATTCACCACAGGCTTCGCCTATGGTTGTTGGAGTTGTAGATTTCAAGTCCACACCAGATGTGCTTGGCCAATTCCCCCCTCCATAAGATCTGAATGTCATAACCACCGTCTTGCTCTCTTAAACATTAAAGCTGAAAGGTCACTCTGCAACTCTTGTAAAAAGCACTGCAATACTCCTTTCTTCAGTTGTGTGGAGTGCAATTTTAATCTCCATCTCCATTGCTGTCCAAAATTACCACCTACCATCAAACATAAATCTCACTTACATCCCCTCACCTTCACAAATTCTCTGATCAAAGGTGATCCAGATCAAGATCATGAAGACGACCACAAGGAGTTTTACTGCAGCGTTTGTGAGGAAAAAAGAGACTTGTCTGATCCTAGTTATTATTGCGCAGAATGCCACTATATTGCTCATTTTCACTGTGTATTCTCTGAGGTATGCTCACTCACTCCCATTTTACATAATTTATTGATGTAGAGATAACATAGTGATCCTCATTTGATTTTAGAACTGCTGTCACTTTGATTTAAATCCTCATCTAGGTTTACTTCATTTGATTTTTCAGCACATGCAGTAACAATAATAACAGGATTTAAAGTGGTACTGCACTAGCTTATTTCTAACAGATGTTCATTTGACTTAAATTACCCATTTGGGAGAAAAAAAAGTCGATTGTACCACATTCAGGTTCGAGTATTTTGCAAAACTTGAGTAGCAGTGCCACACCGTCGGACCTTCTCACTGAACATTTTTCCTTTGAGGCACACTTAAGAATCAAATTAAAATTGATCTAATCCTCTGATTCAAATGCTTCATATGATAAGATAACATCAGTTGAGACCTTGAGAAAATACCCAATTGTATTGACACAAATATGTATACACACACAATGCTGTCATGTAATGCTTTCTTTATTTACTTCTTTTGCAAAATAAATATGTTTTTTATACTGGAAAGAATAATAGGTAGAGAGAGAACTTCACAATAATTATCTTAAATTTAATAGACAAATTGAATTTGTGAAATCAAGTCTCATAAAAAAAGGTTGTGAACTATTAAAAGGAAAGGTAGAAGGTTGAATGTTGCAAATGCAACAAACATAGCTTGGGATGAAAAAAAAAATGTTTTCTTCAACATCACTTCTCTATGTCATTATAATGAAAAAGATGAAATTGGAAAGAATTATTTGTGAGAAACAATTTTGAAGATATATTATGATTGGATTTTCTGTATTTATGATTTCTTTCACTAACTCTATAATTTTGCTTTTGTTGATAAATTGTTTTCTTAATTTTTGGTTGCTTGTCAGGTTATACATTTACTAAAGGAAGAGCGGTCTCTGGCTTGGGAGAATGGTGGAACAGAGTTGGACACGCCCATTAATGTGGTAAAAGAGGACACAGATGAAATGGTTAGAGACGTTTCAAGCTCTTCCCTTGTTGAACTAGATCATGAAGAGATAGAAAAGCTTCCTCCAAAGGAAGAGACAGAGATAGAAGAGCTTCATAGAGAGGTAGAGGTCGAAGAAACAAAACTAGAGGCACTGAAAACAGAGGTGGAAGAACAAGAAGCAAAAGTAACGGTGCTGAAAACAAAGTTTAAGGCACTTGAGGTGAAGTATGAGCAACGTTAAGCGCTTGATCATCGTGTGTGTGTGTAGTATTTGTGACATGCATTATTTCTGTTATTTTAAGTACAATTTTGTGGGAGTTTGCTGCATCATGAACTGATATTACTGTGGCTAAATCTATGTATATTTGGGATAACCAGAAGTATTGCAAGTCATGGTTAAAAAAAAAAAATTCGTATTTGTCATCTATTAAAGGGAATTATCAAGTTTAGTTCTTGAAACAGCAAAATTTTGAGAGAACTAAATCCTCTTAGTTTGAACAAGAACCTGAAAAAAATTAATTATTAGACTAAATTATACTAACTTCCTTTCAGGTTTCTGACAATTATTATACTGATATTTTCTGAAGTTTTTAAAATTATATTGACATTTCTTACTTTTTTTTTTTTTGGTTGACAAACTACAATTACCACCATCCAGTCAAGTTCTTTTTCTTCAAAATGATGAAATTGCCTTCCATATTTATTTTTTTGTTTACATTTTTTCAATTTTGAACTGTTTTTTTTTTTATTTTCAAATAAATATTGATTAAAACTTTTTTTTATATATATATATAAAATGAAAACAACTTATTTACCTTAAATTTATTTTTATATAAAATAAAAAAAATTAGAAAAAAATTGCCGAAATTGAAAAAATACGAAAAGAGAAGGAATAATTACACTTACCTCCTTTTTGATTTTTGACAATTGTAGATAATCCTCCTATTATTTTTGAAATAATACTGTCCCCCTTCTAGTTCATGTATCAGTCACGAATTCTCTCTTACCATCATTGACCGTTAATTAACTAACATAACTTAGTGATGTCAGTTAAAAAAATAACTTGAAGTGCAAACTTTGTCCTCACAATTAATGCAAAGACAAAACTACCCTCACATTCCATGATTAAATGACAAAATTGCCCCCAATTTTGTCTTTAAATACATAACTATGTCATCCCTTCGTATATGCAAATTTTCTCTCTTGAATTTTTTTCCTAATTTAACTCTAAAAAATATGTTTAATATCTCTATAAAAAATATTCCTAATATAACTCTAAAAAATATATTTAATATCTCTCTAAAATTTCTTTATTAAAATATATCTCTTTCTAAAATCTCACTCTCTTAAATTGAAACACATGATTTAATCTATCACTTAAAAAAATCTCTCTAAAATTTAAAACCTGTTATGCCTTTCTCCTCCTAATCTACCCTCTGGGTATTCTCATGGCTGAACATATTTGCTATTCAAAGGATTAGACTAATTAGAGGATAGCATAAAAATTAGAAAAAAAAAAACCTAGAACACTCAAAAATCTTTCAAACAATATATACAAATCTTCCAAACCATATAACAATCCAAAGCCACAAAGATGCAAAAATTATCAACCTGAGCATGTCCCCAATGCAAACCAGTGAAGAGATCAAACCACCAATTCTTTATGCATTTTTAATTAAAAAAATAATATAAGATTTGAATTTATTGTTATATTTCAATTCTGTTTTTGCTTGCCTACTGAATATAAGATTTAGATATAATTATTTTTATTTTTATTTTCTTATTGATGTTGCACTTTTTGATCTGTGGCGCTCTGTTATTCGTCGCCTGTTGACCACTCAGAGAAAAAGATCAGAGGGCCACTGGGTTGACTTCGGCGGTAGACACTCCGTTGATGAAGTCAGTAAAAGTAAAAAAAGAACTGTAATTGAGAGTAATTGAATGATTGTAATCGTAAAGCGTACCTTCGAATTCAATTTATAGACTGTAGATTCTCCTAAATTGATTAGGATTCGACCTCGTAAAAGTATAGATTTGATTGTTATCAAATAATAGTAGTTTTCATGTTGAACACTGCGCTCCATGAGAATAGGAGGTGAATGATATCTATGAATGACAGTTTCCTTGTTGTGCACTGTTTCCTTATCTTTAGCTCGATAGGGTACCTGAGGCGGTGACTAGCTCTGGACCTCCTTATGCGAATGTGCAGTGCTTTCCGTTCTGGAGATGAGCTCTGGAGCCTATATGTACACGTCTGTTCTAGATGGACGAGCTTTGGCTATTCTGTGCGTACACTTGTCATGTGGAGATTGGTCTGTCACTTTATGGCGTATCAGCTACTCCCCCCTATCCTTAGTTTAACACACCGCGTAACTAGGGTTGTGGACTTTCGATAAGTCACGCGTCTTGTCTCTCCGTTTTTCCAGACGACCGTTGATGTGGCATTTACTACGCAGGCCATTGTATGGGCTTTCGAGGCCATCATTTCCCTCAACCGCCATGACAGTTTGGCTTGATGGGTCCCATTTTTTGTAAACCTATATAAAGAGGAGAAGGGGGCACGCGTACACCCTACCCTTCATCACTTTTACTGCTTTAACAAAGAAATCAAATGCCTCGCCGCTGTATCAGAGTGTCCAGAGAGTTTTAAGGGATCGTCGCCGTTTAAAGCTCCGTTCTCTGATCATAGCTCAGGTACAGTTCGCTGTTTCTTCCTCTTGCTCCTCTTTCTTTTAATTCCTTTTCTTCTCCTCTGTCATTTTTTACAATGTCGGCCTCAGACGCCCTGTCTAGTGTGGGTTATAGTTCAGAGAATTCGTTTGAATCAACCGTTCCATCTCAAATTCATATTGTAGGTAGTAGTTCTTCTGGTGATACCGGAGATAGGGTAGTTGAGTCTTCCTCCAGTCCTGAACTTAGGATTGTAGATGCCTTTATTGAACCTAGGAACAGAATGTGGGAGACTTCTGGTAGGCTTTCTCATCGGGAGGAAGGAGAGAGCGCCATTACTCAAGATATGTTAAATGACCTGAAGGCTGCCTTCAACTCCCCTCCGAATGTGACCTGCAGAGCCCCAACTTCTTGGATCGTCCTTTCGATGTCAATCCGGGTGAAATCTGTGTCTATCTTGAATGGTTCGAGATGGAGCATAGGTTTCCTCTTCCTTCTTTAGTCAATAAGTTTTTTAAGTGGTTCAATATTTGTCTCGCCGACCTTTTTCTCAATAGTTGGAGACATTTGTTAGGGTTCATAGTATTAGGGCATCTGAATGGCATCGAGGTTGATTTTGACCTGATTCATAGCAATATGGATCTGAAATATTAGCGGTCGGAGGGCTTATTTTACATGTCCTTCGACAAGGGGTTTAGACCCCTCTCCTCAGTACTTACTTCCAACAAGACCTAGAAGAAGTGGTACTTCTTTGTGGGAGGAGGATGGGAGTTGGAAGACTTCCAGGATCAGACCTCGACATTTTCCTAGAGTACCGGGATTAAGGGTGAGACCCCCCTCTTTAATATAACTTTGCTTGTTTTTACATGTTTTCATTTCTTAACTATTTGTCTAATCTCTATATCTTGTGGCTTCTATGCAGATAAAAGTGCTTGGAAGAGGTCAGTTTTCACTGTAGAACTCCATGAGAAGTACCGGAAGCTCTTCCAAACCAATAACAGAGCTCACACCACCAGCCTCACTCCTGAAAATCTGATGGAGGCTCTTCTGACAACAACCAGGGCTAGCAACCTAAAAAAATCCTTGATATCCAAGTGGGCACCAGGGCAAAAGAAGAAGACGGTGGGAGAGACCTCCTCTTTTGCTGTCCCACATCTTCAAGTGAAGAGGAGGAGGCTCCTCTCCAACTCCCCAGATCTCACTTCGACTGAGGATGCGAGGGTGCCTCCTGCTCCAGAACCTGCCCCCCTTCCTGCCCCTACTGTACCGACCAGGGGAAGGGGGAAGGGGAAAGCAACGACTGCTACTATTGTTGAGATGCTTGATGACTCCGACTACCTAGCCACGAAGAAGGCTTTTGACGAGTTCTGGGCTTCTGGCCCACAGAAATATAAGGGGCAGAAAGCGAAGAAGATTGCTACAGACCTACTGTCTCTCCAACTGAAGGTAACTTCCGAACTCTTACCTTTCTTTTTGTGCTTCGCCGTTTTACCTGTTCTGACTCGTTTGCTTTTTGTTTTGCAGACCATGCATGGACTTGCTGCCATTGTGGAGTCTTCTGCGGATCCGGAGATGATTGATAATCTCTAGTCCGAGTTGGATGAGGTCATGCTACAACTGGGGACAGCCCAGTCTACTGCTACTGTTGCCGAGGAGAAGTTGAAGGAGGCGGCGAACTCCTTATCCATCATAGAATCTGAAAGGGATTCCCTTGCTTGGAAGTTGGAAGACCTCCAGAAGAGGTTAAAGACTTTCAATCTACCTCCATCTAGAAGACCAAAGACGCAATCGAATCCGCCAAGGCCTAGACCGATGCAGAGATGAAGGCTGAAGTTGAGGAGATGGGTGGATAGTTGATCGAGCATGTGTATAATACCTTTAGAGCCAAGCTCCTCACGAAGTACCCCAACCTTGATCTGATTGGGATTGACGATATCGAAGTCCCTCCTAGTGAGACCGAGGTTCGGGACGATGATGATGAGGTAGCCCTTCCCGATCTTTTCTCGGTAGAAGCACCTGCTCAAGTTGATATGGATGCAGTGTTTTGAATTTGAGGAGAACGAAGGAGATAGTGACGACGACATGGTGCAGAATGACTTCTTCTTCGTTCGGACCGGCCGTAGTCTAGAATTTTTTGTATTTGTACTTTGCTTCTTTGTAATATTCTAGAGCTGATGTACTTTTTTGCCAATTATCAATGAAATTGACTTCTTCTGTACTTGTGTGTTTTTGATATTTCAAAGCACTTTTGTTGATTGTCTCTCTAGAGCATCAATACTTATGAGTTGTTGTGGATGTCAATAATATGCCAAGCTTATAATTTGCAATAGACTTCAACATTGTTCCAGCCTATCACTGCTCTGTAACACAGCCTTAGGCTCCCGGTCTTTAAACTTATAATTAAACCAAGTAAGAATGTTCAGGAATTGGATGAGCTTCAGATCTTCCCTTTAACTTTTAACTAAGTATGGGCCGATAGCTGACATCCGAGCAGAGAGACTTGTAATTAAATAGTCATAGTAATTGAACAAGTCTTTTGTAACTAGAACTAGCAATAACCTTTAGTAACTGAATTTACATTCAGTGAGTGATGAGTGCGCAAAAGTGCACTCTAAATGTCCCATTATTTGATTTAAATAGCTAGAAATATGAATAGAAATGTTGGGCTTCAATTGATTTTATTAAATTTAATTTCTATTTACAGTAAGATATATTTGAGCATTATTTTATAATATTTTAAATCTCAAATATTGCATTTTTTGTTGGCGAGAGTTAGTTTGCAATTGCGCTTTATACTTAATATTTTTGAAACTATTTTTGACTTTTTGATAGATTCGACCATTGAGTTTCAAATGAGATTTGGATGGCGTTAAAGTTTCAGAATGAGAAAACGGTCTTCATGAAATATTTAGAGGACGTCTTGAGCTTTTCAAAAAGGTCTGGTTTGCAAAAATCGGAGTTTGTTTGGTCCTCCAAACATTATTTCAAAGACAGGCCTGGAAAGCTGCTATGAACCTCTCCGTCCAGCCAACTTGAAAAGGCCATAACTTGAGCTTCTGAAGCTCAAATCAGATGGTTCTTGAGCCTAAAATTATCTACTCATCTGGGGCTACAACTTTCGTGAAGGGTCCGAGTCGAGATTCAATTGTTATCTGGTAGAAAATAGAGCGTAAAGTTGGCGATTGTTAGCTGCGCGCGAGAATAAGAAAAGCAGAGCAAAGAAAAGAAAGAAAACAAAAAAAGGAAAAGAAAATTAAATTTGAAAAGTCAAAGCTGTTGGAACAAGGCTTCTTGTGTGGGACCCTTGTTGAAGCAACCAAAAAGAAAGAAAAAAATATAAGTAGCAGCCCGGGTTGCCAGTGGTCTAAGACTAAGATGCCAAATGAAATAAAGAAGAATAAAGCAAAGCAGGTTGGTGCGCCTGCTTGGGCATGCATTAGGTGGACCAGGGCCTAATTGCTAGCTTGGGACAAGCGGTGGGCGCGCAAGAATTAAATAAAGAATTTGTGGCGCGCGGCTGATTGGAGAGTGGGCTGATGACGCGGGGCCCAGGGGCACTGCTTTGACTTGAGTTGGGGCGTAATGGCTGAGCGGAAGCCCATTATTCATGCGCCTAGGGCTGTGCGCGTGAAGGAGAGTTTTTGGGAGACGGCTGAGATATATAAGAAAAAAATATAGAAAACAGAAGGCGGCTGTGCACAGGGAGAAAAAAAGAGAGAACAGAGCTGCGGCGGTAGGAAAAATTGGAGAACAGAAGCAGGATGCAGTGCAAGTCCCAGTTACGCCATGACAGATTATTTCTCCGTAAAGTTTATGTTATTCATCTTGTACATGGGTAACTAAATTTCTAAGTGGGGTTAGGGATGAACTTGCACACTATATGGTTATTTTAATTTATTTTGATTCCTGTACATAGTTTTAATTTGTTAAATTCTTCGTTGATCATTCATAATTAATTGTTGGATTTTATTGTTCGAATAATTAAAGGTTTTAGTCCGTTTATAGATTCAGTCATGCTTTTTCTATTGAGTGAATTAATGTTTTGATTATTTTTGGAACAATTAAATATTTATATTGATTCAATTCTTTGCTACAATATTGCTCGTTCGGTATATTGTCGTCATTGTATTTTTTCAATGTGAATAATAATTTGAGTGATTTAAAGATGATGAATGATTTTTCGAAGGGTTATTTTCAGTCTAATTTTGATGCATAATTTTAAATCTTCCGATTGAGATTTTTAGAATTTAATTTCTCAATTGAGTTATCTGTGAATTAAAAATAATTGAAATACCATATATGTGCAAGGGATTCCCGACACTCCACTGTTCGTTAAATTTGAATATTTTCTTCCATTAATTAATTTGTTTAATTTTTAATTTGCATTCAAAAATCACTTTTCTATATTTTTATTTTCTCGTTAACCGTCTAATACTTCTATAGTTTCAGAAATTCTGTTTATTGTTCTTTTAATCTTGTCTCCCTGTGGAATCGACACTCCGAAGCTACACTACAACTATCGCGTTATTCTTTGGGCGTAATCAAATTTTGGCGCCGTTGCTGGGGAGACGGTAGAAGAATCAGTAGATAGATTTCTTTTCAGCAATTTATAAAGGCGGTAACTTCGTTCCCTTCTTTTTACTTGCTGCATTATTATTATTATTTTTATTTTTATTTTAGTTATTTTTTTTCTAGTTATTTATTTCTTCATTTTTTTTTATTATTTTATTTTATTTTAGTTATTTTTTTATTATTGTCATCTTGCATGCATAATAGGTATAGGGACGCATTAGGCCGCTTTGCTTATAGGCCTGTGTTAGAGTCGGATTTAGAGTCTAATTTTTCTTGTTTTTCTAATTCTTTGTTTGATAATACTTCCAATTCTGCAAATATGAGTGAATATGAGGATCAACCCACTAGGACTCTTCAGGATTACCTTCACCCTACACGCACAGCTACACCATCATGGATCATGTTTCCACCCAATGCTCGTCCAATTGATGTTAAAACAGGGGTGATACAATTACTCCCTACATTTCATGGTTTGGAAAATGAGAATCCATATGTGCACATTAGGAAGTTTGAAGAGGTAGTTGCGACTTTTCATTGTCAGAATGCAACACAAGATATTGTGAGACTTAAGTTCTTTCCTCTCTCTTTGAAGGATCGAGCTAAGAGTTGGCTATACTCACTGAGACCACGGTCAATTGGATCGTGGAATGAGATGACCCAGATTTTCTTCACTAAATACTTTCCCCAACACAAGACCAATGCTTTAAAAAGACAGATTTCTACCTTTGCACAAAAGGATAGTGAGACTTTGTATCAGTCTTGGGAGAGATTTAAGGAGTTATTGAGTATATGCCCTCACCATGGGTATGAGAGTTGGCGTGTAGTGAGCTATTTTTATGAGGGACTTACACCTAGAGAGCGCCAATTTGTAGAGATGATGTGTAATGGTGAGTTTTTACAAAAAGATCCTGATGAGGCTATAGAGTATCTTAATGAGCTTGCTGAAAAAGCTCACACTTGGACAGGACCTAGTGCTACTGAGAGCACAAATAGGTCACGACCTATAGGGAGCCAACAGAGTGGGGGAATTTACCATCTTAGGGAGGAGGATAATTTGAAAGTTAAGGTTGAGACACTCACTAGAGAGTTAGAGATGCTAAAGGCTAGAGACGTAAAGCCAACACATTTGGCTAATCATGCAGAGCCTTTTAGACCATGTTCAGTGTGTGGCGGGGTAGATCACCTTGCCCAAGAGTGTCCCACATCAGCTGAGATGAGAGGGATGTATGAGGACCAATGTAATACCCTAGGTATGTACAAGAAGCCTTTCACACCCTACTCTGAGACTTATAATCCAGGGTGGCGCAATCACCCCAATTTTAGCTGGAAATCTGAAAGCCAGCCACATGCACCACCACCTGCACAGCCTCCTAGATCATACCCTGCACCATATCATGCATCTTCATCTTCTAGGAATTCTTTAGAAGATACTTTACAGGCATTTATTGAAGCACAGGGTAAGACTAACCAAAAATTTGAATCTTTGATCACGCAGGTTGTCGAAGAAAACAAAGAGATAAAGAGCCAAATGTCTAAATTGATGAGCTCTTTGAGTGTGAATGAGAGAGGCCGATTTCCTTCCCAAGCTCAATCCACACCCCAAGGTCAACACATGGCGCAAGAGAATCTGAAGGATGCAAACGCCATTGTGACTCGAAGTGGTAAGTCCTTACACATCCCAATCATGGACAAATCAGAGGATGTGGAAAAGGAACAGGATGGTAGCAATGCTGAAATGCCCAAGGAACCAGAAGTGATGAAGAGTTATGTTAAGGTACCATTCCCTCAGGCTTTAAAATCAACCAAGCGCACTCTGGATCCTAATAATGAAATCCTCGAAAATCTCAGGCAGGTAAAAATCAATCTTCCTCTTTTGCATGTAATTAAGCAAGTTCCTACTTATGCAAAAGTTCTTAAGGATTTATGTACAGTTAAGAGGAAGCACCATGTGAAGAAGACAGCATTTCTGACAGAGCAAGTTAGTGCTCTCATTGAGCATAGGATCCCCCCCAAGTACAAGGATCCTGGTTGTCCAACCATTGCATGCAGTATTGGAAATCACGAGTTTGGACAAGCTTTACTTGATTTAGGAGCAAGTGTGAATTTAATGCCTTATTCTATTTACTTGCAGATGGGGTTGGGAGAGATCAAACCAACCTCTGTGGTATTGCAATTGGCTGACCGTTCAGTCAGAGCACCACGGGGTGTGGTAGAGGATGTTTTAATTCAAGTTGATAAATTTTATTATCCTGTTGATTTCATAATCCTTGACACTAACTCTACTGTTGATTCTACCTCTAAAATTCCTTTGATTTTAGGTAGGCCTTTCCTTGCCACAGCTAATGCTCTTATCAATTGCAGGAATGGACTTATGAAACTGTCTTTTGGGAACATGACTCTTGAGGTGAATATATTTCATGTTGCAAAACAGCTAGAAGAGGATGATGAGTGCCACCAGACATACATGATTGATTCACTCGTTGATTCACTCATAGATAGGGGAGTTCCTCCAACTCATGATTCCGATCCCCTTGAGCATTTTTTGGTTAATTCTGAGTTCAATTATATTGCTGATCCATCTGATGTGGTCGATATTTGTGCTATTTTTGACATGACTCAAGATTATGGAGCACGGGGGTGGCAACCAAAGTTTGAAGAGTTACCTACAAAAAGGGAAGAGCAGATTCCTTCAAGTGTGGTGCCCCCAAAAGTTGAATTGAAGCCTTTGCCTAAGGGTTTAAAGCATGCTTTCCTTGGTCCAGGTGACACTTTTCCTGTTATCATTTCATCTGAATTATCTGAGTCCCAAGGCAAGAAATTAATTCAGACCCTGAATAGGCATAGGCCGGCCATAGGTTGGAGCATAGCTGACATAAAAGGTGTTAGTCCCCTAGTTTGTTCGCATAAAATTAATTTGGAGGAAGGAACTAACCCTCGTAGAGACCCCCAGCGTAGGCTTAATCCTACTATGAAGGAAGTGGTGAAAAATGAGGTCTTGAAACTATTAGACGCAGGCATTATATATCCTATTGCTGATAGTAAATGGGTTAGTCCTACGCAGGTTGTCCCGAAAAAGTCAGGTGTCACTGTGATAAAAAATGACCTAGGAGAGTTAGTCCCTACAAGACTTGTGACTGGATGGCAGATGTGCATTGATTATAGAAAACTGAATGCTGCCACTCGAAAAGACCATTTTCCTCTCCCTTTTATTGATCAAATTCTTGAGCGTGTGGCTGGTCATCCTTATTATTGTTTCTTAGATGGTTATTCTGGTTATTATCAAATTGAAATTGCATTAGAAGACCAGGAAAAAACTACTTTTACTTGTCCTTTTGGTACTTATACTTTTCGTAGAATGCCATTTGGATTGTGTAATGCACCTACTACTTTTCAACGTTGCATGATGAGTATTTTTAGTGATATGGTTGAAAATTGCATGGAAGTGTTTATGGATGATGTGACTGTGTTTGGATCTTCTTTTGATGCATGCTTCATGAATTTAGAGAAAGTGTTGACCCGTTGTGAGGAGAAGGACTCGGTTTTGAATTGGAAAAATTGTCATTTTATGGTCCCTTCTGGTATTGTCTTAGGGCATATTATTTCTTCTAGAGGGATAGAGGTTGATCAATCTAAGATTGAATTAATCTCTCAATTGCCCACACCTAAGACAGTCAAGGACGTGAGATCTTTTCTTGGTCATGCAGGCTTTTATAGGAGGTTTATACAGAATTTTTCCAGCATATCTAGACCACTATGTGACCTTCTAGCTAAAGACGCCCCATTTGAGTGGACACAAGCATGTCAAGAGGCCTTTCAAACGCTAATTGGCAAGCTTACCTCCGCACCCATAATGCAGCCACCTGATTGGACTTTACCTTTTGAGATTATGTGTGATGCTAGTGATTATGCTGTAGGTGCTGTTCTTGGACAGCGAAGGGAGAAGAAGCCATTCGTCATTTACTATGCTAGTAGAACTCTAAATAGTGCTCAAATGAATTACTCTACTACTGAAAAAGAGTTGCCTAGCAGTTGTGTTTGCTTTGGACAAATTTCGTGCTTATTTAATTGGTTCCCCTATTCTTGTTTTCACAGATCATGCAGCCCTTAAGTACCTTCTCACAAAGAAGGATGCTAAGGCGCGATTAATACGGTGGATTTTACTTTTGCAGGAATTTGACATCACCTATCAAAGATAAGAAAGGAGTGGAGAACGTAGTGGCTGACCATCTCTCGAGGCTCACATTTGAGGACATTTCTGACCACCTACCAATCAGAGATGATTTTCCTGATGAGCATTTACTTTCTATTACTTCTTTACCATGGTTTGCTCATATTGTGAATTATTTGGTTGCAGGTGAGATACCAGTGGATTAGAGCGCTCAAGACAAGAGGAAGTTCATGACTGAGGTACGCAATTTCTATTGGGATGACCCTTTTCTTTTCAAATACTGCCCTGACCAAATTTTAAGGCGATGCATCCCTGATGAAGAGATTACTAGTGTTTTAGAATTTTGTCACACCCAAGCTTGTGGGGGCCACTTTTCAATGAAGAAAACCGCTGCAAAAATTTTACAGTGTGGATTTTATTGGCCTACCTTGTTTAAGGATGCTAACATTTATTGTCGATCATGTGAACAGTGTCAAAAGTTAGGAGCTATGACCCGTCGTAATATGATGCCTTTAAACCCAATTTTAGTGATTGAAATTTTTGATTGTTGGGGCATTGATTTCATGGGACCATTTCCTCCCTCTTTTGGATATCTCTATATTATTGTGGCAGTAGATTATGTCTCAAAATGGGTAGAGGCCGCAGCTTGCAGGTATAATGATAATAAGACGGTGATTAAATTTCTTAAAGAGAATGTGTTGTCTCGATTTGGTACACCACGTGCTATCATTAGTGACCGAGGCACACACTTTTGTAACCATTCTTTTGAGGTCTTGATGAAAAAATATGGGGTGGTACATAAAGTCTCTACTGCTTATCATCCCCAGACCAGTGGACAGGTAGAACTTACAAATAGGGAAATTAAGCAAATTTTAGAAAAAAACGGTTAACCCGGATCGCAAAGATTGGTCTTTGAGATTAGTTGATGCACTTTGGGCCTACCGTACAGCTTTCAAAACTCCCTTAGGCATGTCACCTTATAGGCTTGTTTTTGGAAAGCCTTGTCACTTACCTGTGGAGCTCGAGCATCGAGTTTATTGGGCCGTAAAGCATTTCAATTTTGACATAAGAGAAGTAGGTAAGTTGAGAAAATTGCAATTGATTGAGTTAGAAGAATTGAGAAATGATGCTTATGAGAATTCTAGAATCTATAAGGCTAAAATGAAAGCATTTCATGATAAAAATATTTTGAGAAAAACTTTTAAGCCTGATGATCGAGTATTTTTATATGATTCTAGACTCCATAAGCACCCAGGAAAACTCAGGTCTAGATGGACAGGCCCCTTTATAGTGAAAAATGTTTTTGGACATGGGGTAGTCGAAATAGAGGATCCTAACGATGGTCGGGTTTTTAAAGTAAATGGCCAGCGCCTTAAAGTTTTGTTTGATAGGCAAGTTCCAGAGGTGGAAGACATTCCACTTATGGACCCAGTTTATCACCCTTGATAGCGTCATGCAGGTATGTTTTTTTTTTTTATTTATTTTATTATTTTATTTTATTTTGTTTATTTTGTTTTGTTTTGTTTTTGTTTTCTTTTATTTTCGTTCTTTTTCTTTTTTTTTTTGTTTTTATTTGCAGGTTAGTTTCATTTTGTCAAGTCTAGGATGCCATCTTTGGTGCCAGCGAGCTGCCCACGACACATCAGGTGTATTCTCTCTTTTTTAATACCCTCCATTCAATTTTGATTGTTAAACATTGAGGACAATGTTTCATTTAAGTTGGGGGGTGGGTGATTGCAAATTCATATTTTCATGTGTCAAATTTTTTTAAAATTTGCATCACAAGTGCATCTTTTCACATGAGTATTCATTCTCATTCATAGCTGTTTTTGTGAGTTCACAAAATCTACCATAATCATTCTACTGAGGCATTCACAGAACTTTTAATGCACTTATCCAAACTTTATGGTAAGATGGTGGTTTGACACATGTAGCTAGAGGACTCTTTTGCTTAAGTATTCATGTGTGTTTTGGAGAGAATTGAGAGCCTTCAAATGTAAGAAATTGTGATAAGCGTTCATTGATCTGTTGAATTGGACACTTCTTTTAAGATTATCATTACATGGTTGGTGGTATGACAGTGGACATACTTAGGATATGACGAAGGTCAATTTGGGATTAACATTTGAGCCTTTCAAGCTAACCCTTCTCATCATAGACCCTTAGTAGCCAAATTTGAGCCAACAAACACATATAGTTTTTTTCATATGCCCACATCATCCATACCTCTCCATATTGGAGCATAGCCTATACACTATTTATCCTACCCTTGTTGCTTCCAAGTGTGTACTAGGTGTGGAATTTACATTTCTTATTTTTTGTGTTGAATTGAAAAAAGTAGAAAAAGAAAAAAAGGAAGAAATTGCAAAAGTGTTTAGTTGGGTGAGCATTAAAGTCAATGAGCATCAAAGTCTATTCTATTGAAAAAAAAAAAAGAAGGAAAAAAAAAAGTTGAAAAAAATTGAAAAAGGTGAAGAAAAAGAAAGAGAAAGAAGGAAAAGGAGACGTTTTGTTATTCAGAGATTTAAAAAGTTGAAGAGTACATCAAGTGAAAGTTTGGTTTGCTATGGTTCGTAATGAAATTCTCTTAGTATGTACTTGAAAGTTTTTGAATCCTTTTTACCCTTTTCTTCATATAGCCTTTAACCTAAGCCACGTTACAACCCTTTTATATTGATCGTTCTGATCCTGAGTAAGCCTGTGGAAAGGGTGGTGGAAGTCTCATTGGTTAGTGCACCTATCATAAGATCAATGTTTGCTTGTTGCTTGTACATAATTGCCTAATTCTTCATTGAGCGTGTACACCCCTTGTCAACTCCATAGAGAGAACTCCTACATGAAACACTTTTATACCCGTGAGATATGGAGTTGAACCTTTTGCTTGAGATGTTCTTGATGTTGCATGTGTCATGGCTTGTGGTTAGATGGATATGGTTTGGAGAAGACACATACACTTTGTGAATTGCTATAAGTGGATTGATTGTTATAGGATTTTTGAATTCCTTAAATTGCCTTGATTTGCGAATTTAAAAAATGTGATTAGAAGCCTTCTGTGAGATAATCTTTGGTCTCTTTTGTCGTACTTCCATGAAAATTGCTAGGGACTAGCAATGAGCAAGTTGGGGGGTGTGATGAGTGCGCAAAAGTGCACTCTAAATGTCCCATTATTTGATTTAAATTGCTAGAAATATGAATAGAAATGTTGGGCTTCAATTGATTTTATTAAATTTAATTTCTATTTACAGTAAGATATATTTGAGCATTATTTTATAATATTTTAAATCTCAAATATTTCATTTTTTGTTGGCGAGAGTTAGTTAGCAATTGCGCTTTATACTCAATATTTTTGGAACTATTTTTGACTTTTTGGCAGATTCGACCATTGAGTTCCAATTGAGATTTGGATGGCGTTAAAGTTTCAGAATGAGAAAACGGTCTTCATGAAATATTTAGAGGACGTCTTGAGCTTTTCAAAAAGGTCTGGTTTGCAAAAATCGGAGTTCGTTTGGGCCTCCAAACATTATTTCAAAGACAGGCCTGAAAAGCTGCTATGAACCTCTCCGTCCAGCCAACTTGAAGAGGCCATAACTTGAGCTTCTGAAGCTCAAATCAGATGGTTCTTGAGCCTAAAATTATCTACTCATCTGGGGCTACAACTTTCGTGAAGGGTCCGAGTCGAGATTCAATTGTTATCTGGTAGAAAATAGAGCGTAAAGTTGGCAATTGTTAGCTGCGCGCGAGAATAAAAAAAGCAGAGCAAAGAAAAGAAAGAAAACAAAAAAAGGAAAAGAAAATTAAATTTGAAAAGTCAAAGCTGTTGGAACAAGGCTTCTTGTGTGGGACCCGTGTTGAAGCAACCAAAAAGAAAGAAAAAAATATAAGTAGCAGCCTGGGTTGCCAATGGGCTAAGACTAAGATGCCAAATGAAATAAAGAAGAATAAAGCAAAGCAGGTTGGTGCGCCTGCTTGGGCATGCATTAGGTGGACCAGGGCCTAATTGCTGGCTTGGGACAAGCGGTGGGCGCGCAAGAATTAAATAAAGAATTTGTGGCGCGCGGCTGATTGGAGAGTGGGCTGATGACGCGGGGCCCAGGGGCACTGCTTTGACTTGAGTTGGGGCGTAATGGCTGAGCGGAAGCCCATTATTCATGCGCCTAGGGCTGTGCGCGTGAAGGAGAGTTTTTGGGAGACGGCTGAGATATATAAGAAAAAAATATAGAAAACAGAAGGCGGCTGTGCACAGGGAGAAAAAAAGAGAGAACAGAGCTGCGGCGGTAGGAAAAATTGGAGAACAGAAGCAGGACGCAGTGCAAGTCCCAGTTACGCCATGACAGATTATTTCTCCGTAAAGTTTATGTTATTCATCTTGTACATGGGTAACTAAATTTCTAAGTGGGGTTAGGGATGAACTTGCACACTATATGGTTATTTTAATTTATTTTGATTCCTGTACATAGTTTTAATTTGTTAAATTCTTCGTTGATCATTCATAATTAATTGTTGGATTTTATTGTTCGAATAATTAAAGGTTTTAGTCCGTTTATAGATTCAGTCATGCTTTTTCTATTGAGTGAATTAATGTTTTGATTATTTTTGGAACAATTAAATATTTATATTGATTCAATTCTTTGCTACAATATTGCTCGTTCGGTATATTGTCGTCATTGTATTTTTTCAATGTGAATAATAATTTGAGTGATTTAAAGATGATGAATGATTTTTTGAAGGGTTATTTTCAGTCTAATTTTGATGCATAATTTTAAATCTTCCGATTGAGATTTTTAGAATTTAATTTCTCAATTGAGTTATCTGTGAATTAAAAATAATTGAAATACCATATATGTGCAAAGGATTCCCGACACTCCACTGTTCGTTAAATTTGAATATTTTCTTCCATTAATTAATTTGTTTAATTTTTAATTTGCATTCAAAAATCACTTTTCTATATTTTTATTTTCTCGTTAACCGTCTAATACTTCTATAGTTTCAGAAATTCTGTTTATTGTTCTTTTAATCTTGTCTCCCTGTGGAATCGACACTCCGAAGCTACACTACAACTATCGCGTTATTCTTTGGGCGTAATCAGTGAGCAATGCTTTTGGAAACTTGATAGTCTTCCTCGAAAAATGAGCCCAACTTTCATTGCTTGTTACGAACGTAAGACCCTTTTTCAAAGGTTAATGAATATCAACCAGACCTGGCTACAAAAATTTGTAGAGGTCTATTTATTAAAATGGTTCGGACTTGTAACTCTTGCATTGGATGTAAGGTTTTTAGGGATCTATACATTGAGATGGACTAGACCTGTAACTCTTGCATTTGGTGCAAGGGTTTTAGGGGTCTGTACATTAAGATGTGTAAGGTTTTTAGGGGTCTGTGTATTAAGATGGACCAGACCTATAACTCTTGCATTGGGTGCAAGGTTTTTAGGGGTTTGTATATTGAAATGGTTCAGAACTATAACTTGTGCATTGAGTGCAAGGTTTTTAGGGGTCTGTACATTGAGATGGACCAGACTTGTAACTCTTGCATCGGGTGCAAGGTTTTTAAGGGTCTGTACATTGAGATGGGCCAGACCTATAACTCTTGCATTGGGTGCAAGGTTTTTAGGGGTCTGTATATTGAGATGGACTAGACTTGTAACTCTTGTATCGGATGCAAGTTTTTTTAGGGGTCTGTTCATTGAGATGGACCAGACCTGTAACTCTTGCATCGGGTGCAAGGTTTTTACGGGTCTGTACATTGAGATAAGATCACTTTTGAAAAATAAAGAGAGAATTCCTATTGATAGCATTTTTGTAAGTGTTCAATATTCCATGGCCTGGGCACAAGCTTCCCGGTTATATCTTTTAACCAATATGTAGTAGGTCTAACGATCTTGGTTACCTTGTATGGGCCTTCCCAGTTGGGCGAAAGTTTTCCAATGGTGGGATCTTTGGTGTTAGGGAATACCCTTCTCAGGACCAGGTCTCCGAGCTGAAAACTGTGGGGCTTTATCCCTCATTAGGAGTTATTGGCCAACCTATGCTGGTATGCTTCCATCTTGATCCCGGCTTGATCTTGTTTTTCTTCAAGCAGGTCCAGGTTTTCTGCAAGCTACTGGTCATTGGCTCCTTTGTCGAAAGCTTCCGTCCTCAAGGTTGGCATACCAATTTCGACAGGAATCACCGCTTCCGAGCCATAGGCAAGTGAAAATAGTGTTTTAGAGGTTGGTGTTCTTCTTGTAGTTCTGTAAGCCTAGAGCACACCAGGAAGTTCTTCAACCCATCTTCCCTTGGCATCTTTTAACCTTTTCTTAATGGCATCAAGAATTATACGGTTAGTGACCTCGGCTTGCCCATTCGCTTGGAGGTGTCTCGAGGTGATGATTGATGTGCAAGTCTTTGCAAAATTTCTCAAAAATTTTGCCAGCAAACTGCGTACCATTGTCTGAAATGATGACACGAGGTGTGCCGAATCTGCAGACTATGTTCCTCCATGTGAAACTCTTCACTTCTGCTTTCGTAATGTGAGTTAGAGGCTCGGCCTCTGCCCACTTGGAAAAGTAATCTAGGGCAACCAATAGGTACCTTCTGTTCGGAGAGGCCTTTGGTAATGGCCCTATGATATCCATTCCTCATTGAGCAAATGGCCATGGGCTGGCGATAGGGATAAGCTCGTGATGGGGCTGGTGCTGATATGGAGCGAATCGTTGGCAATTATCAAATTTTTGGACATATTCCTTGGCTTGCTTTAACATGCTGGGCCAATAGTAGCCCTGAGTTAGGGCTTGGTGGGCTATGGTTCTGCCACCATTATGGTTGCCGCACATTCCTTTATGTATTTTCTGCCAGAACATATTGAGATTCCTCAAGAGTTAGGCACCACAATAGGGGTTGCGAGTAGGATCTTCGATAGAGTTTCCCATTTAAGACTAAGTACTGAGCTGCCTTGATTTGAATTCTTCGAGCCTGATTTTTGTCTTCTAGGAGCTGGCCCTCTTTTACATATTAGAGGATGAGAGTCATCCAGTTTTGAGTCTGTTCTGAAACCTAGGAGGACTGTACCTCTTCAATGCTTGGCCTCGGTTGGTGAAAGATCCTTAAAGTTGAATCTTCATTTGGTTTGAGATAGGAGGCCATGTTTGCCAAGGCATCAGCCTTGGAGTTTTGACCTTTCTCAATCTTCTGAATGGTGAATTCATGGAAGGAATGCTTCAGCAAATCTACTAGCTCTGAGTATTGGTGCATTCTCTTGTCTTTGGTAGAGAATTCCCCTAGAACTTGGCTTACCACAAGTTGGGAGTCAGAAAATGCTTCGAGATTTTGGGCTTCGTATTCCATAGCTAGTTTCATCCCAAGGATGAGGGCTTCATACTCAGCTTCGTTGTTGGAAGCTCTAAATCACAAGCTAACTGCCTTCTTTGCTATAAGCTCCTCAGGGGACCGAAGTACCATGCCAACACCTAGAACCTCTGTCCGTGGACGATCCATCAGTATAGAGCTGCCATACAGCAGGGTTCTTACTAAGCAGTGCCTTATCATGCAGTATTGGAGTGAATTTGGCAATGAAATCTGCTAGTGCTTGCCCTTTGATGGAGGTCTGTGGTACGTAGGATATATCAAATTCTCCCAACTCCACAGACCACTTAACCAGGCGCCAAGAGATTTCGAGTTTCCGTAGTACTGACTTTAATGGATAAGTAGTCGGGATTTCAATAGGATGCGCCTGAAAATAAGGTTTAAGTTTCCGAGTAGAGATTATCAGAGCAAGGGCCAGCTTTTCAATCTCTAGGTACCTTATTTCTGCGTCTAGGAGTGCCTTGCTTATGTAGAAAACAGGCCTTTGAATTCCTTTATCCTGCTTGACTAGCAAAAAACTGACAGCATTCTCTGAAACAACGAGGTAGATGAGCAATTTTTCTCCTTGGATGGGTTTTGACAGGAGTTCGGGGGAGGCCAGATACTGCTTTAATTCTTGAAAGGCTTTTTTACATTCTGGAGTCCATTGCAGGGCCTTACTCCCTCTCAAGGCTTTGAAGAATGGAAGGTAGCGGTCTGTAGACTTGGTGATAAACCGATTCAGAGCAGCGATCCTCCCATTCAAGGCTTGAATGTCTTTCTTAGTTTTTGGTGACTCCAGTTCAATTAAAGCTTTGATCTGCGTAGGGTCTGCTTCAATACCCCTCTAGGAAACCAAGAACACTAAAAACTTCCCTTTGGTTACTCCAAAGGTACACTTCAAGGGATTCAGTTTCATTCTGTGCTGCTTCAGGATATTGAACGTCTGGGTTAGATGCTAGATGTGGCTGCTTCTCTGTAGGCTTTTAACTAACATGTAGGCGTTTAATTAATATTTATTTAAAAATGAAAAAAAAGTGGTTAAATTTTATAAATTATAAATAAAAGCATGAAAATGGCACTTTTGTCAATAAAACTAAGAAATGTTAGTGTTATTTTAGAATTATAAGAGATGTCAATGTAATTTATTTCAAAATTTATATATTGTCAAGCTATGTCCTATTGCGTAGCATTGTCTAGTTTGGACAACGAATTCTAACTCCACACTGCACAAATTTGTCCTTGGAGCCATTCATAAAGCCACAGGAAAATACTATACATCTCAAATATTTATCCTAAATTTTGCATCTCAAAAGATATAGCATGGTAATATTGACAATGCATTAAGGTTATGTTTGTTTCATGAATTGAATAAGGGTGAAATAGTTATCTTTTTCACTAATTGTAATGGCATCAGTAATTCCACTACTCTCTTCCAATTATTTTATTCATATTATGAGTCATTATGTATTTTCAGTATTATTAGTGAGTCATTTTTTTTTTTTTTTATCAAATATCGGCTTCACAAGACCATAGGAATTAATTTATTCAATCCCCTCCCTAAGCCAACAAACAAACTTAACCTAAGTTTTATAATTAATATATCATAATGAAACTTTACCATGTCATTGACACATTATTTAAGATATACTTACAAGAGGAGAAAATCTTTGTTTATACTTTTGGAAATATACTTACAAGAGGAGAAAATATTTGTTTGTACTTTTGGAAATAAAGGCTGTTGATTGTAAATCCGCAACGCATGGATTCAATCCCCATCGTTCGCTCATCAATAAATGGATCATTTATTATGTACAATAAACAAATTTTTAACTTAAATAATAATATTGTAAAATATTTACCTAAGCATAAACTTAATTTGAAAAGTCCTATTGAAACTCCTTTATTCTCACCCATGCATAATGGATTGTATTACAGAGAATTAAAAAGAAATCCAGATAAGCTCTCTCAATTAATTTAATATGTAAGCCTTTACCATACTAGGTGAATAAAAAAAAATTTCAACTTTTTTTAATAAAATTTATTTTCTTCTTCTTAAAATATTTAATTTAAAAAAATTGAAACATGATACTTAGTTTGAGTGGATGAAAATCCTTTAAAAACAATATATATATATATATATATATATATATAAAGAAAAATCAAATAGTACTTTGCATTTAGTGTATGTTTTGTGCACTATAATAAATTTTAAAACAGACATTTTTAAGTTTAAAATAATTTTTTTTGATAAATTAAGTATTTAATTTAGTTTATGAATCACATTTTTTTAAAACTGTAAAAAAAAAAAAAAACAGACGTTTTGATTAAGAAAAAGTGAAAGAAAAATTTATACGAAAAGAACATAGGTGCGACTCAACCATTAAACTAATAAAAGGATCATTTTAAGCTCCACTTATAAAAATGACTCAAAATTTTACGTATTTATAATATAATTAAAATAAAAGTTTAAGATTAATAAAAATTAAACTTCATTAAAAAAGTCTCATAAAAAAGTCTAAAAAAAATTTAATTTTATTTATACAATTATTCAATTATATAAGAACTTTGTTATTAGAGTTTATTCATAAACATATACATCTCTTCTATTAAAAATATTATAATATATATATATATATATAAAATAAATAAAATATTAAAAAATATAAGACTATATTTAAAATTATTTGTTTTAGATCTTAAATTATATTAAACCGACCACGAAAAAACAGAAGATAAAACATGTGAAGTCTCTTTCTTTTATCCTTTGTTTTTTTCTCTTTTCTCTCACCTTCTTGCCTTTGTAATATTTTTCTCATGATTTTCAAAAATTATTTTTCTAAAAACCATTTAATTTATATATGACTTATAATAGTAATAGTGTCTGAAAAATATATTAAAAAAATTTGAAACATATCAACATAAAAATAAATAAAAATTGAACAATGAAAAAAAGGAAAATATGCTTTTTTAACTTAACTTTTTAATATTTTTGTCTCTATATATTGCAGAGTTGTACCACTATCTCCTTAGTATAAATTATATCTCACACAAATGAGATATAAATAACACACATAATATAAGTATCTAATTCAATTAAAAACACGAAACATGAGATGATAATATTTATCTTATTTAATCTTCTTATCTCGATGTTGAATTGCAACCTTAGAAAACTAAAGATGTCGACTTTGATTATTATATTGGAGGAAACTCTAAAAGTATCATGATAAATTTGTGAGGTTTAGAAACAAATTACAAAATCTTGTTACTATCCTTTTTTAACTCACACTTTGAATTTTTTTTTTTTTTTGGGAATTCATTCAACAATTTTGTCAATTGTTTTTTTTTAATTCAACGATTTCGGATAGGTCATTATTAACTTAGTTTTAAATTTTTTGTTGTTTGGTAAATAACTTTTAATAATATATTGGTTCATATATGGTCTTAAAAAAATACATAAAACTTGAACAAAGTTAGACTAGAAAAGAGTTAATTTTTTTTAAAATCATATAACTTAACAAAGATAGTTCTAATCTGATCTAATTTGAAAAATTTTCAAATAATCTCTTAATCATCTTAATTAAGCTTTTAAACAAATTACTCGTTAAAACTTAGAGCCAAACTATTTTCTCAATTTATGATACGACATGCTATGTTACCCATGGGTCCATTTTTAAATCTCTTTCTTTAATAATTAATACAACTTGATATATTTGAAAAATGACATGTTTCTTAATTTATATTCTCGATGCATGTGTAAGAATATGATGATTTTAAATTTTATAAAATATAATTTTTAAAGTCTAACACATTATATTAGAAATATAAATTAAAAATATGTTAGTACTACTTGTCATATTTATTTTCTCAAAACAAAAAAAAAACTTCTCACTAATTATATCGTCCTCACGCTACTTTTCTTTCTAGGCAAAGTAAGATTCACAATTGGAGATATATTTTGGAATTCTCTAGGCAATTTTTTCTGTTTGAAAAGAAAAAGAAAAGGGAAAGGAAAGGAAAAAGGAGTGTAAGATATAGTAGTTTCGAAAATTACATCTTGTAAATTTAAAAATCATTATATTTTGACATATTACATTAGAAATACGATTTGTGACATAAGACGGACATACAAATCATTTTTCAAGAAATAAAAAGAAAAAAAAGAAAAGTTATCACATCTTGTGGAGATATTCTATAATGAGTCTAGTGTATCTATTTTAAAATCCATCTAAAACATATAAGTCATTGAAAAGACACATTAAAACATCATTGACGAGAATAATTATTTTATGAGATTGCCACACTGCGTCATTTTGTAACAGTTTTTCACAAAATATCATTTTTTTTTTTAAATTAAAGAAAAGTTTCATTTTTAAAAACAAAAAAAAAATTAACATTTTGTAGAAACCGTTATACGTAATCATAGTGGTACGATAATATCAGAGACCCCTTAAAAATTAAAATTAATCAAGTAATATTATTAAAAATAAATATTCATATTTACATACAAACGATATGTACATAATATATATGGACATTTATACATTAATTCCTCGCCACGGACCCCTTAAAGACTTTTCCTAGCCTGTGGTGGTCATCCTCGTCATTTAAATAATAATGAATTTCTTTGCCGTGTTTAAATCCAACTCCCCAACGACACACTGTATATCAATATCCATGGAGCGTATGAAGAAAGAGGGAATGGAAACAATGATGCATGTTAGGCACAAGCATGCTTTGATTCTTCGTGAAAAAGAGAGGACCCATGAAACTTTTTGTGATGTGTGTCGGAGAATTATAGTGGGTTCGGCCTACGACTGTGAGCAACGGAAATGCGATTTCTCCATCCACAGATCATGTGCTAAATTTCCACAACAGATCCAACACCCCTTTCACCCTCAGCACCCTCTCACCTTCCTCGCTTCACCACCTCCTGATGATGATTCAAAAAAGTCTGATTGCAGTGCTTGTGGGATGATTGGTTGGGAGTTCATCTACCACTGTTCCGACTGTCAATTTAGCCTTGACGTTGCTTGCGCTGCGTTGACGCCCACAAAAGATCACCAGGATCAGAGTAATAATCAACTTCAACTTCAAATTCTCAGCCATCCTCATCCTTTGATTATTTGTGATCATAATGACAAGTATTCTCCTGTTATTTGTTCTGCTTGCCGTCTGCCTATGGAGGATTTGCATTTGATCTGTGTTTGCCTTGAATGCAAGTGTTTGCTGCACCAATCATGCACTTACTTTCCAGAAGAGATCAAACACCCATTTCACCCAGAACACCCTCTCTCCCTCCTCCATCGGGCACCCTATGAATCAGGAAGATTTGGCTGCAATGCTTGTAGGAGGGGGTCAGCTGGCTTTACCTACAATTGTTCCCAATGTCAATTTGATCTGGACGTTCACTGCGCTTCATTGATGCCCATCACCCAAGATCAAGAGCACCAGCCTCATCAACGTTTGAGACACCCCCATCCCTTGCTCCTGTGTAGCAAGAAAGCAAATTTTCCTTATCGTTGCATAGCATGCAAGCTACCATTCAAGGATTCTATCTATGTTTGCCTTCTGTGCCGGAACTTGCTCCACAAATCATGTTCTGAACTGCCAGAAAAGATCGAACACCCCTTTCACCGGCTGCACCCTCTCACCCTCCGCAAGACTTCAAGAAGGATTTCATGCCGCGCATGTAGAAAATTCACCACAGGCTTCGCCTATGGTTGTTTGAGTTGTAGATTCCAAGTCCACACCAGATGTGGTTGGCCAATTCCCCCCTCCATAAGATCTGAATATCACAACCACCGTCTTGCTCTCTTAAGCATTGAAGCTGATAGGTTACTCTGCAACTCTTGTAAAAAGCACTCCAATACTCCTTTCTTCAGTTGTGTGGAGTGCAATTTTAATCTCCATCTCCATTGCTATCCAAAACTACCACCTACCATCAAACATAAATCTCACTTCCATCCCCTCACCTTCACCAAATCTCCGATCAAAGGTGATCCAGATCAAGATCATGAAGACGACCACAAGGAGTTTTACTGCAGCGTTTGTGAGGAAAAAAGAGACTTGTCTGATCCTAGTTATTATTGCCCAGAATGCCACTATATTGCTCATGTTCACTGTGTGTTCTCTGGGGTATGCTTACTCACTCCCATTTTACATAATTTATTGATGTAGAGATAACATAGTGATCCTCATTTGATTTTAGAACTGCAGCCACTTTGATTTAAATCCTCATCTAGGTTTGCTTCATTCGATTTTTCAGCACATTCAGTAACAATAATAACAGGATTTGAAGTGGTACTGCCCTAGCTTATTTCTAACAAATGTTCATTCGACTTAAATTACCCGTTTGGGAGAAAAAAAAAGTCGATTGTATCACATTTAGATTCTGAGTATTTTGCAAAACTTGAGTAACAGTACCACACCGTCGGACCTCCTCACTGATCATTTTTCCTTTGAGGCACACTTAAGAATCAAATTAAAATTGATCTAATCCTCTTATTCAAATGCTTCATATGATAAAATAACATCACTTGAGACCTTGAGAAAATACCCAATTGTATTGTCACAAATATGTATACACACAGTGCTGTCATGTAATGCTGTCAATTGAGACCTTGAAGATATATTATGATTGGATTCTCTCTATTTATGATTTCTTTCACTAACTCTATAATTTTGCTTTTGTTGATAAATTGTTTTCTTAATTTTGGTTGCTTGTCAGGTTATACATTTACTAAAGGAAGAGTGGTCTCTGGCTTGGGAGAATGGTGGAACAGAGTTGGACACGCCCACTAATGTGGTAAAAGAGGACACAGATGAAATGGTTAGAGATGTTTCAAGCTCTTCCCTTGTTGAACTAGATCATGAAGAGATAGAAAAGCTTCCTACAAAGGAAGAGACAGAGATAGAAAAGCTTCATACAGAGGTAGAGGTCGAAGAAGCAAAACTAGAGGCACTGAAAACAGAGGTGGAGGAACAAGAAGCAAAAGTAACGGTGCTGAAAACAAAGTTTAAGGCACTTGAGGTGAAGTATGAGCAACGTTAAGCGCTTGATCATCGTGTGTGTAGTATTTGTGACATGCATTATTTCTATCATTTTAAGTACAATTTTGTGGGAGTTTGCTGCATCATGAACTGATATTACTGTGGCTAAATCTATGTATATTTGGGATGACCAGAAGTATTGCAAGTCATGGTTAAAAAAAAAACTCGTATTTGTCATCTATTAAAGGGAATTATCAAGTTTAGTTCTTGAAATAGCAAAATTTTGAGAGAACTAAATCCTCTGAGTTTGAACAAGAACCTGAAAAAAAAAAAATTATTAAGGTAAATTACACTAACTTCTTCTCAGGTTTGTGACAGTTACACTGATATTTTTTTGAAGTTTCTCAAATTATATTGATCTTCTCAATTTTTTTTTTTGATAAGTTACAATTACCACCCATTTATTCAAATTTTTTTCTTCAAAATGATGAAATTGTCCTTCCATATTTATTTTTTTGTTTACATTTTCTCAAATTTGAACTTTTTTTTTTATTTTCAAATAAATATTGATTAAAACTTTTTTTATATATATAAAATGAAAACAATTTGTTTACCTTAAATTTAGTTTTATATATAAATTTTTTTAAAAAAAATTAGAAAAAGCTTGTCAAAACTGAAAAAAATACAAAAAGAGAATAAATAATTTCTGAAATAACATTATCCCACACTCACAAGTTATCTCCTACCGTCATTGACCATTAATTGACTAACATAACTTCGTGATGTCAACGAAAAAAATGACTTAAAATGCTAACTTTGTCGTCACAAGTAATGCAAAGACAAGACTACCCTCACATTCCATGATTAAATGACAAAATTGCCCCCAATTTTGTCTTTAAATACATAACAATGTCATCCTTCCATATATGTAGGAGTGTTAATTTGTGTTATCGTATCGTGTTTGGATTGTGTTAAGGCATACATATTCGAAAATATGTGTGAACCCTAACCCGACACTATTAACTAATCGTGTCAAGTTTCAAAACCCAAACCCAACTCATTTATTAAACAGGTTACGTGTATCGACACACTTAACCCGTTTATTTTAATTTTTTTATTTTTTAAACAAAAAAATTTACCTATCTTTTAATATGTATAGATAATTTTTAAATTTAATAACTTTTGATATGGGTCAAATCAAAGTAGAAAACTCTTTTATAAATAAAAAATTTCAAAACCTTGATAAATATTTAGGTGTGAGACGAATTACCTTAACTTATAATATATTTTATAATTAAACAGTGTTAAGTCGTGTTAAACGGGTTAACACTAGTAAAACCCTAATACGACCAGTTTGTTAATTGTGTTATACGTGTCAACCCGTTTATGATCCAAAGCCATTTATGTTAACCCAAACCCGTTAACTTCATGTAGTGTTCGAGTCGTGTCGTGTTAAAAATTGACACCCCTACATGCAAATTCTCCCTAACAAAATTTTCTCTCTTGAATTTTTTTTCTAATTTAACTCTAAAATTATATCTTTAATATCTCTATAAAAAAATTTCCTAATATAATAACTCTAAAAAATATATTTAATATCTCTCTAAAATTTCTTTATTAAAATATATATCTTTCTAAAATCTCACTCTCTTAAATTGAAACACATGATTTAATCTATCACTTAAAAAAAATCTCTCTAAAATTTAAAACCTGTTATGCCTCTCTCCTCCTAATCTACTCTCTGGGTATTCTAATTAAAGGATAGCATAAAAATTAGAAAAAAAAAAAATCCAGACCACTAAAAAATCTTTCAAACAAGATATACAAATCTTCCAAACCATATAACAATCCAAAGCCACAAAGACGCAAAAATTATCAACCTGAACACGTCTACTGTGCAAACCAGTGAAGAGATCAAACCACCAATTCTTTATACATTTTTAATTAAAAAAAAATAAAAAAAGCATAATAATCTCTTAGCTATTTGCAATTACAACTGCAGTGGCCATGTCAAGAAATGTTGATATATGTGTGTGTCCACTTACATACACATGAAATCATTTGCGCATCTCACATTAAAAAAATTGTCTATATAACAATAGCAAAATTAATTTACAGTGATTTAACACAAAAATGAAAAAGTAAAGGTGGACTTGAACGATTCCTCCATACCTGGTAATGTTGCTCGGCCCTTCTTCAAGCTTATTTTCAACAACTCGGCATTCACCAACCATACGAGCATATGTGGTTTCTAGCATATAAAGATTGAGCAGTCAAAGGGGATTGGGTCAAATTGCGCCAGTTGCCTCCTAGCCATGTATTATGCTGGTGTTTCTACTTTACTTCCCATCAATAGGTTCAAGATACAGCTTAGTTCTAAATTTTACACAGAAAACTGAGATACCCATTACAGATTCTTTTGAAAAAACAGATAATGGGAGATTTCTGTGATGATTAAAATGAGAAATCGAGTATCTACAGCCATTGCAATCACAATTCACAATCCAAACGCTGCAATCATAATTTGCAATCGTATCAAGAGCATCGCAATCTCAATCGTAATTGGATTGAGAGCTTCCAGTTTCACACACCCGTAGTCTCTTCCCAGCACTGCAATCAAAGGAGCGCTTGAATGGATTTGATTTGATCGGAAAGCAGTAGTCGGATTGTCATCGATTCCGGTGACTCCCAAGCGTGACGACGTTGATTCCAGTGACTCCGATTATGCCGAAGGCGACTCACAATATTAATATTTAAATAAGCGGTAAATAGTCATTTTACATAAAATGTTATTTTAGAAATTATAAAAAATTATCTGTAATTATTAAAAAAAATTTAAAGAAGTTAAGTCTAATTATCTTAAAAGAGAAACATGACAGGACAGTTTTATCATTAAAAAATAAATTAAATTGAAGGAGATAATTATAATTTGTCAAAAAGAAATAAAAGAAGTGAATATAATTGTCAAAAGTTTTAAAAAAACTTCAGTTTAATTTATCCAAAAAAAAATTATGTAATCTTTACCAAAGTTTTAAATTATATTATTAACCAATAGCCCTTACTCATCTGATAGGATATATACAATAGACATATATTATAGATCAATAATGCTAGACTTACTTAAAAGTTCTATTAAAAGTGTTTACCTTCATGAGTTGGCAGTGTTGTAATGACTGAATATCATATCATGATGTAACATCATGTGATATCTAATCAATACAACAATGTCAACTCATGAAAGTAAACAATTTTAGTAAAATAAACAATTTTAGTAATAAGAATAGCATTACTCATTATAGATAGGAGAAAATATTAAACTTTGTTTGGATAGAAGGATTTGAAAACAAAGGAGGAACGAGGGAAATGTTATTTTTTACTTGTTTTAAATTAGGAAAGAAAAGAAAGGGTGATGGAGGGAGAGGAAATGACATCTTAACTCTTATTTTATTCAATTTGTTCTTTTTCAAAAAATGGATTGAGACAGAAGAAAAAAAAAAAAAAAAAAAAGGAGAGAGCTTTTAATGAAAATTTTATAATACTAATTCTAATATTAAAATTATAATGAAAAAAATAAAAAAATACATCTATCTCAAGACATAATAGTAATATATTTATTTTCTTTCATTTCTTTCTTCTATTATTTTCAAACAAAATGAGAGAATTACATTATTATTTTCTTCATTTATTATTCAAACATAAAAGAAGAATAACGCTCTTCTTTCTTCTCTTTCATAATTAATGTTATCATCTCTTTTCATTCTCTTTTTATATATCTAACATAATGTAAAGTAAAGTAGTTGGCGGAAAAGGACTGTTTCCTCACCTAAATAATGGAATTCCAAAGTCAATGTCTGCGAATTGAATATACCCATATCATGTTGTTCCCCTCCTAATTCACATTTATGCCAATAACCAATTATCTTCAGCAAAGTAGATGCTATTATTTTTGCAATTGACATATGATGATGTAACAGACATTGAATAATTATTGCTGGGGAACAATGTTCGATCTCCCAAGTCAAAAAATCCCATCCACTCTCTAGTATTAAAACCGAACTCGTGAACCTCAAAACACATTGTCTTAGTAATAAAACTCACAATCTTCCACTAACTTAAAAAGTTGCGATACCATCGACAACTCTCCTTCTCCAGCTGATTACACCAAATAGATACAATCCCAACCGTTGATTTCTTCGGGATAAAGTGGCAAAGCAAAAGTAGTAGCCTTGGGAGGATCAGGACCATTAATTTCGCAAAGCACAAGAGTTCCATCAAACTGGACTGCAAAAAATTGATCCTCTTTGTATGGACTTGGTTTTTTTTTAAATTATATGAGTTGTTAAATTACTAATTCATCTTAAAAATTTAAGCTGTTAGAAAAGGTGTAATTTTATTATTATATTTTTTTACACACTCCCTTCACGTGTGATCAATTTGAACCTACTATGTGTTAATTTATATTTTTCAGGGTGACAATAAGATTTAAATTCAGGACCTTTGACCTTAAATCACCAACTCATGAACTCAAGACCTTTGGCCTTAAATTACTAACTCATCTAAAAACTTAAGGCTGTTAGAGAAAGTATAACTTTATTATTATATTTTCTAACATTAGCTTGATTTGATTGACCTTCAATATCTATAATCTCTCTCTGTGATAGAAAACTAACATGGTTGTCCCAACAACATTACCAACAAACAAGATTAATTAAAACGACAACGTACTAATAAACAAAAAAATTCTCCTCTTTGTAGGAGTTCGTGAAAATCAAACCAAAGACCTCTCATGTTTTTTTATTTTTTGTGCTAACTTAAGATCACCTCCCAGGTTATTAAAAGATAATGATTGTTTTAGAAAAAAAAGTTGAGAAAAGTAAGGAAAGCTAGAGAGGGAAACAATTAGTATCTATATGAAAGTCATGAAAAAAAAAAAAAAACAATGGAGTAGTCTCAAACAACTACTGAGAGAAGAAGAGAGAGAGAATGTAACGTGGTAATCAAAGAAAAAGAAAAAAAAATCAAAGTGATCCTATATATATATATATATTTGTTTGAAAAATGTAAGAAAAGAGTATAGTAGCAAAATAATAATACATGAAACATGTCACCTCTCAAATTTTGGCATCTATGGCCGTAGAATATTTCAGTATTATCTTATCATAAACTTTTTTTCTTCTTCAACATATAAAGATCGAAAACTAAGGAAAACTATGTTTGATCAAACTGATGTTGATGTCAAGCCAATTAAAATGATATCAAATCGAAGATGTTGGATTTTTCTACATCGCCCGTCTTTAACTCTTCTGGTCTATATATAAGAGCCTTCTCTCCTTCTCCTTAACACCTGAGTTTTAAGAATTGAGCTAATTTAGAATTGGGTCTCCAATTTTCAACATGGTATTAGAGTCATGCTAGAACTCTAACTTTGGACTAACTGCACGGGGCCGCTCACTTGCCTTTCCTCTGCGGGCAATGTGGTCTAGGGGCGTGTTGGATTGTCCCACATCGCCCATCTATAGTTCCTCTGGTCTATATATAAGGGCCTTCTCCCCCTCAACACCTGGGTTCTGGTCTATATATAACGGCTTTCTCTCCCTCTCCCTCTCTTGTCAAGCTAATTTAAAGTTGAGACTCCAATCTTTAATATCTGGGTTTTAAGGATCGAATTAATTTAGAATTGGGCCTCAAATTTTTTGCAGAAGAAAAGCCATTCATGGTAGCTCTATGAATAAATAACTAAAAATGCATCTTTTCATTTAATACCATCACTATGTATAACACTTTAATTATATATGTGCACAACTGTTTGCTGTAACACCATACAAAACACCTCTTTGTATGCATCATTGCTTGCTATAAAACCATGTGTGTATATATATATATATATATATATATATATATATATATAATACTAGTGTTTGAATGCATGACTATTTTGCTGTCGATTGTTCATACTTCACCTCAACTGCCTTTAACTTTGTTTTCAGCACAGTTACTTTTGCTTCTTGTGCTTCTACCTCTGTTTTCAGAGCCTCTAGTTTTGCTTCTTCGACCTCTATCTCTGTACGAAGCTCTTCCATCTCAGTCTCTACCTCCGTAAGATGCTTTTCTATCTCTTCAACGAGGGAAGAGCTTCGAACCATCTCTAACAGTTTCATCAGCGTTCTCTTTTATCACATTGGCTGGTGTGTCCAACTTTGTGTCACCAAGCTTGCAAGCCAAATACCACTCTTCCTCCAGTAAATATACAACCTGACAAGCAACCATAAATGAAGAAAACAATTAACCAACCAAAGCAAAGTTATATAGTTGATTAAAAAAAAAATCAAATGAGAATTGATTTAGGTGCCATATTTTTCAATCATCATATGTAAAATGCGAGTGGGAGGATTACCTCAGAGACCACACAGTGAACATGAGCAATATAGTGGCATTCTGCACAATAATAACTAGGATCAGACAGGTCTCTTTTTAACCCACAAAGGCTGCAGTAAAACTCCACCTCTTCCTCCTCCTCCTCCTCCTCGTGGTCGTCTTCATGATCTGGATGACCTTTGATCCGAGAATTGGTGAAGGTGAGGGGATGTAAGTGAGATTTATGTTTTATGGTAGGCGGTAATTTTGGATAGCAATGGAGATGGAGATTAAAATTGCACTCCACACAACTGAAGAAAGGAGTATTGCAGTGCTTTTTACAAGAGTTGCAGAGTAACCTTTCGGCTTCAATGTTTAAGAGAGCAAGACGGTGGTTGTGACATTCAGATTTTATGGAGGGGGGAATTGGCCAAGAACATCTGGTGTGGACTAGAAAACTACAACTCCGACAACCATAGGCGAAGCCTTTGGTGAGTTTTCTACATGCGCGGCATGAAATCCTTTTTGAAGTCTTGCAGAGGGTGAGAGGGTGCAGCCGGTGAAAGGGGTGTTCGATTTTTTTGGGCAATTCACAGCATGATTTGTGCAGCAGGTTCGCGCATGGCAGGCAAACATAGATAAAATCCTCAAAGGGTAGGTCGCATGCATTGCAACGATAAGGAAAATTGGTTTTCTTGCTACAGAGAAACAATGGATGGGGGTGTCTCAGACGTTGAGTCTGGTGGTCTTCATCTTCGGTGATGGGCATCAATGATGCACAATGAATGTCCAGATCAAATTGACATTGGGAACAATTGTAGGTAAAGCCTGATGACCCCCTCCTACATGCATCGCAGCCAAATGTTCCTGATTCATAGGGTGGCCGAGTGAGGAGGGCGAGAGGGTGTTGTGGGTGAAATGGGTGTTTGATCTCTTCTGGAAAGTTAGTGCATGTTTCGTGCAGCAAACGCTTGCATTCAAGGCAAACATAGATCAAATTCAAATCCTTTATGGGAAATACACAAGCAGAACACAAAACAGGAGAATACTTTTCATTATGATCACAGATAATCAAAGGATGTGGATGGCTGAGAAGTTGAAGTTGAAGTTGAAGTTGATTACTCTGGTCTTGGTGATCTTCTGTGGGCTTCAACGCAGCGCAAACAACGTCGAGGTTAAATTGACAGTCGGAACAGTGGTAGATGAAGCGACTACCAGTCTCCCCACAAGCACTGCAATCAAACTTTTCTGCATCATCAGGTGGTAAAACGAGGAAGATGAGAGGGTGTTGAGGGTGAAATGGGTGTCCAATTTCTCGTGGAAATTGAGCGCATGATCTGTGGATAGAGAAATCGCATTTCCTTTGCTCGCATTCGTAGGCCGAACCCACTATAAGTCTCCAACAAACATCACAAACAGTTTCATGGGTCTTCTCTTTTTCACGAAGAACCAAAGCATGCTCGTGGCTAACATGTATCATCGTTTCCATCTCCATGGAGATTGATAAGCAGTGTAGCCTTGGGGAATTGGGTTTGTCAAACAGGAAGGAAAAGAAGGTTGACGAGGAAGACTATCAAAAGCTGTAATAATAACGACTTCTTTTTCTTTCTCTCTCTTTTTTCTTTTTCTTTTATTTTTTTTAGTAAGACATTAAATTCTAAGTTAAATATAAAGTGAATCTTCCATTGCCTTTGATTTTTCTGCACTACAATGACTAAGCATAATGTTAAATGAATTTCATAAAAAATAATCCTAACTGTGTGTTAAAAGTATAGTAAGAGCATCTCCCAAAGCTATCTTACTATTACCCTAATTACAAATGAATAGTGAATATGATTAATTATTTCTTATTATATTAATAATTAAAATATATATATTTTAATGTTTTAAAATATTTTTTTAAATTATTGTGTTTTCAATAATTTTAGGATTGTATTAATTATATTTATGATTATTTTTAATCTTATTTTATTGTATTTTTATTCAAAAAAATATGACTTTTTAAAATGATCATTGTAATTTAACTATTTTGAAACATGATCATTGAGATTTGATTGTTAGAATATTTTAAATTTTAAAAATAAATTCAAACACGTGATTAACTAAAATAGAGAGTATTATTGGAAATTATTTCTCAAAAAGTAACTAACTAAAATAGAAATGTAGGTTTTTTTTAGCCAAATAGCTAGCATTGCTAGAAATGCTCTAACAAGATTTTATAATTTGTTCAAAAACCTCTCAAATTTATCATGGTTAGTGGTGGATTCAAATATTTTAGTTAGGAGAGATCAAATTGTATGTATAAAATTTTTGAAAGTTCAAATAAAATAATAATTAGGGAGGTCAAGTCTTACTTTGTTAAAATATTCTATTAAAATTAGTGATAAAAAATATAATATTTAAATTTTTGAGAGGGTCAAATATCAGTTAAAATTTAAGAGGATTGATATGAATATAAAAAATTTTGAAGGCCAAATTCTATTTTGTTAAAAAAAATTAACAAGATTAGAGTAAAAAATACAATATTCAATTTTTTCGGCGGACTTCTGTCCCTTAATCCGCCTCTGATCATGATACTTTCAATATGAATAAAAAGTAAAAAGAATACTTTTAAAGTGCTCAAGTTTAAGAAATGAACAGAGTCTTTGAAGTTTTCACCAATATTAAGAGAATATGAACATTATTTTTTTTCAGTCATGAATTAGGTTGATTTGTACTGTTTAGGACCTCATATTTGAGAGACTCTTGCTACTGTTACATTGTGTGTTTGTAATTGAGTTAAGTTGATTGATTAATAAAATATAATTGTTGAGTTTGATTGATTATATTATCTCATCGTTTCTTTAAATATATATATATATATGATGACGACGATGACAACAATGACTAAAATAACATTTTTAATTGTCCAATGGAAATTTATTTACATTGATGTATAGGTGGAAAGGAATTTATATAGTTTATCTAATGCCAAGAAAATGATGAATGAAAAGAAAAAGTATCCAATGAGTTCATGTTATATAAATATTTAAATTTGCATATTTTCAATTTTCAATTAGTATTTTAGCAACAGAAGTAATAGATAATGAGTGGTTGTGTTGACATTAATAGTTACAAAAGAAGCATGCTTTATCTTTTAACACACTTTTTTTCTTTTCCTTATTATTATTATTATTATAAATCAGTATCTTGATCTAACATATATGCATCAAAATAATTTTTTTTTTTGTAATAATCAAATTTATTTTTAAATTTTAACTGTCAATCATCGAAGTAAAAATTATTTAAATTTATTCCCATCTTCTTTACTGCTTAAATCACTCTTATTTTTAATTGTATGGATAGACTCATTACGAAAACTTCATCTCAAGGTTACTAGGGGATTAAAATAATCAGAGGGTAACTTGCGGCATCCAGTTGTTGAGAAAAAAGGACAGGGAAAAAAAACAGTAGAAAGATAAATATCACAGAAAATAAAACAAGTCAAAACTAGAAGAGAAAAGGATAATGGGCATCATGAGGGAATATCTAAAGGATTAATAGTAGATTCTAGGCTTGTCTAGATGATAGACTGATGTTTTTACAATGGATGTTTTCGAATTAAAATTAATTTTTTTATATATTTAAATATTTATTTAAATATTTTTAAAATGTTTATTTATATATTTTTAAGTCTAAATGCATATTTAAAAAAAATGTCAGTGATAAGACTTTTTCAAAATTTTCATTTTTAAAATTTCTATTTTTTTATCTCACAACTTAACTCAAACTATATTTTTTTCACATCGCACTTTTTTTTTTACCTCTCATCCAAACAAGCATTGTATTTAAAATGTGTATATATATTATCCAAAATTTTAAATTATAAATAATATGAAATTATAATAATATATTACATTAATTACATAATTTGATGTACTCTCAATAATATGGAATCACAATTCTTATGATGTAAAATTTAGAAGAATTTTCTTTGAAAATTATTATTTAAGCAAAAAAAATTATTTATTATAATACCATCGACATAAATGACTTCACTACAATTTAAAAAGAACATGGTAATAGAGAGATCGATGCTCCTTCCTACATTTTAGAAGCCACCGACTCTTCTACCACTAGTACCAGACGCACTACTTCCTTGCCATTCGGCAACCTTATCACGACTCTTCTACCACTAGTACCAGACGTACTACTTCCTTGCCATTCGGCAACCTTATCACTAATATATACGCTGCTCAATGGATACCATTTTACAGTGCTAATTCACTCATAGTCCCGCCCAATCCATTCACATGTAGGACTCTTTCATTTGATGAAGAATGTTACATACTATGAGATTGACGATCCTATAACCCTTATATAAATAACCCTACTTAAGTGTAGCGGCCTTCATACAGTAGACCGTCGAACTGTCAACACGGAGCGTATGTGCAATAAGATATGAAGTAAGTGTTAGAAATATAGATCAGTATTTCAATTAGAAACAAAAATTAAATTGAAGAACATAAACTAATTACAGAAATAATCAGAACAAAAATTGTTACTCTTGATTAAATCAACAGAATAAAAATAAATGTAATTAAAACAAAAGCTATTTATAGAATACAGAATTGCAGAAATCAGAAACTGATCAAGTCTTGTGTTGGACACAATTTTCTTAAGACAATTTATTGCCCTCGTAGTGGTGCTTCGAGTTCTTGGCAATATGTCTCCCAGGATTAAATGATCTTCAACACAAAGGCAAGCACTTCCTATGTGTTCTGTCGAACCAGAACTATGTAGAACTCTCTCTCAAAATGAATATGATATGCAAAATGAATGTATTCGATTGAATGCAGAATGCTTGTGATCGTGTCCAATTTATAGACTCGCTCATGACTGTTTGGTACACAGGCATGAAGCTTAGGTCGTGTCTGTTCATGGCAAACAGACACAATCACGTTTGCGAAAAAGACGCCCATTTAGTCAAACAACACTTCCAAAACGACAACGTTTTGAACTCCCAACAGTAACCATACGCATGTCGCAAAACAACAACGTTTCAGAATCCCAACGGTAATCTTAAACGTATGTTCAAAACGACTACGTTTCAGGTTTAGAAAATTTTAAATAAATTTTCTCTAAAAAGATATATACACAACAAGCCCAAGCCCAAGCCCTGGCCCAGAACCCCGAACCCTAACCCGAGCCCAGCTTGGTTCTGTGTGGGGAGGGTCGGCGGTGCACGCGTGTGTGGTGAACCAAGCATGTTCTAGGTCCTTCCTTTTCCACAAAATTGGGGTGCCCCTTGGGGCCCAAACCCCACTCCAAGGTAGGTGTATATATACTCTTTAAAAGCCTTGTACCCAACCTATGTGGGACACCAGCTTTTTGCACAAGCTTTGAGCTTTTGTTACCATTTCTAAGTGGTGATGTTTGGAGGCAATTTCTCATTCACTCCTTAATGGCTTTGAGCAGCCTAATATATAATCTTCATCTTCTTATGGAAGAGAACATATTCCCATGTGGACCCACTTTAATTTTAGCTAAAAGATAGTTAATTTAATATGCTCAAACCCATTTTTCCAACAATCTCCCACATGAATGAAATTGACCGAAAGTAATGCAAATGACATGCAAATACTAAGAGAGAGTTCATTTGAAAATTTCTTGTATAGAGGAAGGTAGCTTATGGCCTTGAGCCTTCCCTTGTGAAATGTTATCTGGGTTACTGATTGATCAGTGAACATAATGTCTTGAACTGTTCAATCGTTTGTATAAACCAAGACAACAACATTCACACAGAATCTTTCCTAACACAGTTGGTTCTCACGATTGTGTTCATTTTGACCCTGAACAATTCCTGGTTTCATAAGTGCTCCTAGAGAAGTTAGCTTTTGTCATTCTCATAGAACTGGCCCAGTTCACACTCACATAGGTGATTTCTTATTAAGAGTATTCTGTTATACCTCACTTGTCTTCAACAAGATACAAGAATCATTAAAAGCTTAGCTTACCCTGTTCAACATTACAGACATCATTATTCTGATCATAGGAATGAGTAGGAGATTTGATCTTCATAGTGATCTTCAATGAGTCACACACAATTCGGTTGTCCCTTTGAACCTAGATCTTGGATCTCCAGTCAGCTAGGTTGGGTTGCCATTATGGCAACTCTTTAGTGTATAGGCTTTAAACCCATTCTCCTCGATGATTTACTTACTTGCTCTCTGGTCAAACCTTTAGTTAACGGATCCGCAATGTTATCTTTTAATCTTGTGTATTCAATGGTCATAATATCATTAGAGAGAAGTTGTTTCACGATATTATGTCTTCGACGAATATGTCGAGACTTACCGTTATATATATGACTCTATGCCCTACCAATCGCTGATTGACTATCGCAATGAATGCAGATAGCGGGCACAGGTTTTGGCCACATTGGAATATCTTCTAAGAAGTGACGAAACCACTATGCTTCTTCCCCAGCTTTATCTAGTGCAATAAACTCATATTCCATCGTGGATCTAGCAATACACGTTTGCTTAAAAGATTTCGAAAACACTGCTCCACTACTAAGTGTAAATAAATAGCCACTTGTGGACTTTGAGTCCTTGGTGTAATACCCCGACTCGAGAATGCGGGTAATGAGGCACGTTTTATGAGGTTATGAAAAAATGAGTGTAAATATTATCTCCTTAAGAATATGATAAATTAATTTAATGTAATTAATTTATTAATATGTGAAATTAAGTATTAGTTATAATTAATATAAAATATGATGATTAATTTATAAAATATAATTAATTGAATAACTAATTTATTAATTAATTAAACATAAGAAATTAATTAAATATATATATATAGATTAGCCGTGTGTGTGTGTGTTGTGTAATATGTATATTAAATATTATATACATATATATATACATATAAATATATAAGAGGAGACATGGATTTGAGAGAGGTAAGGTAGCTATGTACCACATATGTATTTTTTATATACTATTAGGTGAAGAGGAATAGGAGAAGGGATGGCCCAAAATCAGAAGGTAAGTAAGGCTGATTTGATAGAGTAAGGGAGTGAAGTGATGGCCATTAAACTCTTATACACTTATATACACAATCATATACGCACTTCATAGAAACACACGAGAAAGAGAGAAAGAGAGAAAGAGAGTTTTGAAGAGAAAAATGAGGTCTCGGAGGAAGAAGGAGGAAGAAGAGGGAGTCACTGTTAGAGGTAAAACATCAAAAACTTAACATCTTCTCTCTCTAAAAATTTTCCTATGCATGAACTGTTTTAACTTCTGATTTTTGTATATATAATGTTTAAAGTAAATAAACATGAACAAGGCATGAAAAATAGACTCTTAAATAACCTAAAACACCTAAGCCGTACAACGGTAGCCATGGATGGACCTTGCTCAAGCAGGTCTGAACCAACTTCTACCAAACTAGATTTGACTTATCAAGACTTCAACTAGACCCTCCCAGAGTCACAAAAATATATAACTGCGACCAAAAACCCTAAGAGAAGGCCACGGAAACTCGACTTGCAGGTCTGGGTTTAGAAAACCAACCTTAGAAACCTACGTTTAAAACCAAAAATATGAATGAAAAATGAAACCTTATGATCAGGGGATCCCAAAAAAACAAACCCTATCGGATTTGGCTCAAAAATGAGCATTTACGACCCATTTACAGGTTTGATTATCAAACCTTCAAACAAGCTAATAAGATCAGTTTGATTCTCTAAATGAATGTCAAACCCTTACACAATGCTCCAGAAATGTATTAGGGTGAAAACAGTGAGAAAACAGCGAGTGAAATTGCACGAAATTGAAGCTTTTAAGCTTCGAAAATTAGGGCAACAGTGGGGGTCGAACGAAGAAGGTGACAATGAGTCAACTCGGTTTTAAAACCAGGTTGAGTCGACTCGGACACTGTAATAACCCGAAATTTTTTTTTTTTTTTTTTTATATATAAAATTTTCGTGGTTATTTATTTTATTATTAAAGTTATTATTATTATTATTATTATTATTATTTGAATGTAATGTGTGTATTGTATGTGTATAATTATGTGTGTATGCTACATGTGCATGTATATATATATATATATATTTTATACATATTAAAAAGCTGATTTGGAGAATATATATATATATATATATATATAACAGTGCACAGTGCACTGTGTGTGTACCCGGTTGTGTGTGTGTGTGAGTTTGAGTGTAACACACTCAAACAAGTATGGGAGGGGCATGGAGTGTGTAAGAGGGGTGGTTAGAAGTGTATGGTGTAGTCAGTGTATATGTGTGTGGTGAGGGCTGAGAGAGGGACAGAACCATCGTGGGATTTTTAGAGAGAGAGAGAGAGAAAAGTATAGAGAGAGAAAGTGAAAGGAAAGAAAGGGAGTGATGTGTGTATGCTCTGGTTTTTGAAAAGGAAGCAGAAAGAGGGAAGCTAAGGAGGCCAAAGGGGAGAATAAAGGCAAAGCAAGAGGGGAGAAGCACCATCACAAGGTTGAGAACCCATAACCGTAAGCTTTCTCTCTCTAGAAAAATCTCTCAAATATCCAACTTGTTTTGTAGCTTATTGTTTAGATTTAATCCTTGGGTTTTATTGCATATGAAAAATGGAACCTAACGCAAAAAGAATGAATGAAAATGAGTGAGAAATGAGAGAGAAAATAGGAGATTATTAGTCGCCGGAAAAATCTATGTGGGTGTCGGAAAACAGTGGATTTTGGGGCCAAAAACTAGTTTAATTTATTCCCTATGATCCTAGAATTATTTTGGTGGAAAAAGGGAGAAAACGGACGTGAAAAACATGAAAAACCGTGGGTTTCACGGTTTTTCGGCGACCGGCGCCGGCGACTCTACCGGGGAAGATGACCGGAAAAACGATGGTTTTTTTTTTATTATTTTAGGGCTGACGTCAGCATGACCTGTTGAACCGGTCAGACCGGTTGGTTCACCACAACCCTGAACCGGTTTAGGGTTTTGAATAGAAAACCCACTGGTTCAGTTTTGATTGAACCAGAACTTGTTGAAATCCAACTTTGACCCCTAAACTTTTGGAAAATGACAAATTGACCCTATACTTTTTTGGAAATTACGTTTTGACCCCAGAACTTTTAAATATTTATATTTTGACCCCCAAAATCTTTAAATAATTATATTTTGACCCCAGAACTTTGAAATAATTATATTTTGACCCCAGAAGTTTTAAATAATTATGATTTGACCCCACTAGAATAAAAAAATTAATTAAATATTAATTTAATTGATTAATTAATTAATTTAATTAATTAAATATTCTAAAATAATTCAGAGTCCAAATGGGACAAGTCATTAGTGTATTTTGACTATCTCGACCATTCTGAGGCCAATGGTGAGGTCCGTTTTACGAGACGGGGTCCCGAAAAATAAAAGACCCGTAGTAACATATAAAATTACCAAAATGCCCCTGAATTGAAGTACAGTCAAACGAACTCCGAATTTAGTAAACAAATAGTGAAACTTTATTATCTCAAGCATTCCGGACTCAACCGTGGAGTTCGATTTGTGAAAAGAGGTCATGAAATGTAAGGACCCGTGTAAAGTACAAAATGACTGTTTTGCCCTTTTGAACCCAGATGTCCGAATTCAGTTCTACGAAAACCTAAACTTATTTTCTTCGACGTTCCGGACTCAATGGTAGAGTCTAATTTAGCAAAATAAAAACTTATGAATTAAAGACATAAGATTTGATGAATAGAATGAATTCAAATGACAATGAACTGAATTACCTGTTATGATTTTAGGGACTCAAGAGGGCAAGGAGAAGGTGATCTGACCTTCGATATTCCCACTGTGATTCTACCATACTTCGAGTACACCTCCTTGAGTTGAGATCGATTTACAGGTACGATATATTGTGCTAAGTAAGAAATAGAATTGAGATTAGGAATACTTGTTCTGCTGCCTTGATTGCTCACATGTTTGCTTGATTGTTCACATGCTTATGTGCTTCATGCTATCTTGCTGATGTTGGGTGATGATATGGATGATGATTATGTGTATATCGCATGTGTTAGAATAGTGTGTGAATTATATGCTTTGAGAACTGTTGACATTATGAAATATGCACTTGAAGGCATGCTTTATGTATGAATGAGATGCATCATTGAGATTACATTATGACATGATGAAATCAGAGCATATTGGCATAGTGTGATTCCTTGGACATGGCGTGGGTTAAGCACTTGGTGCTTTGCATTATGAGGGTGCAGATCCTATGGTGAAAAACCCAAAATCGGCCAATAGGTACTTGCAAGCCTGACGGATTCCGGACCGTGAAGCGAGACATAAGTGGCGGTACTCATGCCAACGGAGAATGACCGTATCATGAGACATGGGTGGCATAGAGTTGCATGGGTGTGTCACGCATACTGCTCATATACTGTATACTATTCATATACTGCCATCATGATATCGAATGCCATATAGAAATAACTGTACACTTGCACATGCCACGACCTTAGTTTTGTTTCTTGCATTAGCATTATATTGTACCAGCATGTTGAGCTGACCCCTTTAGTGGGGCAAACATTTCAGATGATGTCCCAGCTGTACGAGACGAGGAGATGATCTGATTAGGGACTATATTAGGCCCAAGGGGCGCTTTTGATATTGTGTAAGGGCATAAGCCCGAGACTGTATTTTATTTTGTATGATTGTGAATAAATGGACCAGACCTTATGTATGTATCAAAACAGTATGTGGAATGTATGTGATCGTCCTTAATTATCTTTTATTCCTTTATTATTTTATTTCTTTTTGTTTCGTTACTCGCGCCTCGGGTTCGCCGGAATTCGGGGCGTGATAGACACGTGGCAGCATCTGGGCTTGTCATCGAATAATTAGAACGACGCCGTTTTGGGTTAGGTTTTAATTTTTAAAACGTTAGGGCTGACGTCATCATGACGACAGTCTCTCGTATTAAACCGACCAAACCGGTTAGTTCACATAGAAACCAGACCAGTTCACTTAAAGGGCAAACTGAACCAACTGGTTCAGACCGAAACTTATGAAAATTGTGTTTTGACCCCAACTGTTCTACGGAATTATACTGTGGCCAAATTTTTGGAAAATTTATGCAATTACACCTTTGGAAAAATAATAAAATAATAAGATAATTTATTAAATTATTTTATTAAATAGGTAAAATTACCAAATTACCCTTGAGTCACAAATAAGTCAAACAAAGTCCAAATGGGGTGAATGAATAGTCAAACTTTATTATTTTGGGCATTCCGGATCGAATGGTAGGGTTCGCTTCATGAGACGGGACTCTGAAAAAATAAGACACTAAAATGGTAAATAATTGTACTGCCCCTAATATGTCTGATATCCAAATAAGACAAGTTATTAGTGTATTCCTACTATCTCGGACCCACTAAATCCAATGGTGAGGTCCACATCGTGAGATGAAGTCCCGAAAAATTAAGACACACTAAAATGACCAAAATGCCCCGACACCTAAATAAGACAAGTTATATATGTGTTCCTACTATCTTGAACCTACTGAGTCTAATGGTGAGGTCCACAACATGAGACTAGGTCCCGAAAAATTTAAGACCCGTAAGAATGTCAAAATGATCGAATTACCCCTACTACCACCAAACTCACACAAGTCCCACGAAAGTCCAAACTGACTTTCTTCGACGTTCCGGACTCAATGGTAAAGTCTATTCAACCAAAAGAGATGTCTAAAATAAAAAGACATAAAATTTGATGAATAGCATCAGTCAGGTGGTTATGGACTGAAATATTGCCAAAGTACTAAACTAAGGCAATGAAATAAGAAAACACACGACACGTAAATATGTGAAGTAAATAACTTCAAATTAAAGTTAATGAAACTACCAGAAGAGTATAAAATAAAATAAATTTAATTCCTAATACATTAAGTTGTGTCATAGGTAGGGGTGCAAACGAGCCGAGTCGAGTCGAGTATCTACTGTTTGGGCTTGGCTCGCGAAACAATCGAGTTTAACTCAACTCTGCTCGAAACTCGACTCGAGCTGAAATTTCTGTTCGAACTCGGCTCGTGAATGGCTTGTCAAGCTCGAGCTCGACTCGGCTCGAAAAGATAAACAAGCCTCATTCGAGCTCGAGCTCGAGCTCGAGTTACTGGGATTCAAACTTTTTAAGTTTTTAACATATATAGCAAAGCAAACGGTTACTAGGATTCATCCTTGTAAAGCAAACAATTCATTCTCAAACCAATCACATTATAGTCAAGCCAGAGAAGAATAATCAATAAATTAGTCATTACAATTAGTTAATCTTGCCCCATTAGCATCTGTAATTGTAATCAGATAAATAAACAAATGAAGTCTTCACATATATACACAATATACACAAAATAAATTTATTTGCCATTGTTCTCTCCTTCGCCCAATTCTTCATTATTAATGCTTTTAGCACATGTTACAGCAGCATCATGGGAGTCAAATGTAACAAAACCAAAATCGTTTCTCCTTGCAGATGGCATGTTACGAGCAAGCTCAATCTTTTCAATCTCCCCATATTTCTTAAAAAGCTGTCGGATGCGATCCTCATCCCATGAAGCAGGCAGACCATCCACAAACACTGTTTTAACCTGAACTAAAAATACATTATTAACAATCCTTGTAATCACACCACATGGGAAGGGCATAATAAAATGGTATAGAAGCCAGGATCACAAAAAGTCCCAGTCTGGCTCAAACATTATCTTTACACAAAAGCAAACCTAATTGTTGCACCATGATAGCAAGTCAAAAGTCTAAATCATAAGTCTAAAAACCAAAAGACTGAGATGCTTGTAGAATGATCTTGAATCAAAATAAGAAGTTATAAGAATAAATCCTATTAATCCTCGTGCATTGCTCCTTTTCCCTTTTTCTATTTTATTTTTCCTGTGGCAGATACTTTTGAGAATATTATTACTGAGCAAAATAATTAAAGAAAAATTGAAATGAGTTTATCAGAAATAGGATCTCCCAAATTAAATATCACCTTCCATGCTTGAGCCATTGAAGATGCTCGCAGAACACATGCTAGACACCATAAGCAGTTATGGGAACAAATATATGAAACCATTAAACTAACCAGAAATGTGATTATCTCAATTTAAAGCAGGAAGTTGATCCATGTATTTACCTGACCCATGATTTCATCACCTGGGTCAATGAAGGAGTCTGCAAATGAAACCTTTACAGCCCTATCAACACCAAACACCACATCTCTCTTCTGTAGATGCTTAAAAGCATCCATGGCATCTGAACGAGAAGAGAACTCCAAGAATGCAAAGCCCGGATTCATCCCACCATTATTACTATCTTCAATTAATGTCAAATCCTCAATATTCTCAACTCCATAATATTTCAACTTCTCTTTCAACTGGAAGCCAATTTAATATCAATCAGATAAAGATTAAGCAACTCTCAAAAATCTAATATAGATAACTTGATGCACAAAGGCGCATTAATTTTTTCCTAATCAACTTACAGCTTCTTTTGTCCATGTCTTGCATATGTTACCCAAAAACAGGGTGTCGCTGTCTTGGCTCGAAGTAACACCACACTGCTTCCCATTGACCTGGAATTGTGGTGGTTAAAAAACATCATTTAACATATAATTAAAATAAGTGTCCATTTAAACTAGGAAAAAATCAAGGAAATACCACAGGGTTTTTCAGCGAAGTACAAGCTCGTTTTGCTTGTTCCACAGTTGCAAAACGCAGAAATGCAAAGCCCTTGTTCTTCAGAGTTAAATTAAACTTCTGTAAGCTTCTAGTCCCATTTCAAGTATGTAAATCCTTGTTACCTATATGTTTTCATGTCCTTGGTCAAATAGGGATTGTCCTAATTATCTTGGGGATTTTGGGCAGAGATTGCATAGGGTAATTAACTCTGAATTTTTAAAAGATCAAAATTACATTTTTAAAATTAACAATGGTTCATATAAAAAAAAATTGGGGGTTATGTTCTAATAAAATCAATACTAAAAAATACAATATCCAATTTTATTTTATTTTGAAACATCACACCCTTTAACAGCAGTTGTTCTCTCCCATACTCAATTCTATCAAGACTAACCAAAGCCATCAAACCACCTCATATTCGTGGCCAACCACCATGGGCAAGCCACCACCATCAAACATCAATGCAACAGACAACAACGCCGGAAACCAAAGGCACTAAATTTGAGATCCATAGATTTCTACAAATCCATATAGCCTCCTTTGTGGCCGATCGATCCATTGAAACCATTGCGAGAAGCAATCACCAGATCTGAAATCCATGGATTCCAGCAAAAAAAAAGATAGGGACAAAGAAAGGGGATAGAGAGAAAGAGAGAGTAAATGGAGGTGTGAAGTGTAAAAATTGATTCGGTAATGGTTCGGGTTCAAATGAAGGTGAAATATGTAAATATCGTGGTGGCGTTGGCCGTTGCTTGGGAACGGCGACAGCAGCAGCAATGTAATCAATCGGCAAAGTTGGTAAACTCGGCAAGAAAATAACGTGTAGCCAACAATAACAACATTCTATAAGGGAACAAGTTACCTGAGGATTGAGGAGCTGTCTCTTAAGCACTTGTGCGTTTTTTGTTGAAGCCAAACCCTTGCCCTAAAAACCAGCCATCAATTTTAGCATCAATTTTTTTTTCTTCTTATTTTATGAAATTATATTTTAAAAATTATTGTTTTCAAAGTTCTTTGTAATGATAAAGGTACCGAAACGGAAATAACCTTACATGCAACATGGAGGACCGAATGGGTTTTCTTACCTTTTTGAACGGTGACGCCGGAACTGCGTTCTCGCTGGAGAAGGGGTGATCGGAAACTTCAAAAGCTGCAAGTCGCTTTTTCTTTTTTCTCTCTTACGCATCACACATCACAGAGGTTAAGTTTGATGAACACACGGCGCAAACCGTAGTTGTTTGTGTAAGCGGAATCGAGTTTAAAATCATAAGATGACGAAATGACTGCACCAACGAATCAAGCTGAACACATGTTTGATCCACTCCCTCACTAGATAGAAATAATAAGATGAAAGTGAGATCTTGCAAAACAACCACGCAACGCCCCTGTAACCGTGTTATCAGAGACAGAGACTGAGAGAGAATGAGAGAAACTCATAAATCGTAACTCGCAAGAGCCCTAATCGAATCGGAATCGGAATACCCCGCTCAGTCGCTCTTCAGTCTTCACTTTCTAGAGCCTTCTACGAATGAACTCAGTCACTTAGAAACCCTAAGTTATTTATACTTAAAAAAATAAACGAGTCACGAGCCGAGTCAACATTCGAGCTTATACGAGCCTGTTCACGAGCCTAACAAGCCGAGTTTCTTTTTGGCTCGGCTCGGCTCGTTTAATAAACGAGCCCTATTTTGAGCTCGAACTCGACTCGTTTATTAATTGAACCGAGTTTGAACGAGCCATAATCGAGCCGATCTCGAGCTGTTCATGAACGGCTCTGTTCGTTTGCACCCCTAGTCATAGGTTAAGAATGCGAGTTAAATTAAGTACGTAAGAAATTTATGAAATCGTGTTAGGATCTAATACGATCTAAGCATAAGCTAAGAAGCATCAGTAGGGAATGTTTGAAGTGAATGTGAAGTTAATGAGGTTATTTATGAATTGTTCTTAGGAACTACAAAGGAAGTGGGAAAGCGCATTATTAGCACTAACCCTAAAGGACCAAGGTGAGTAATCTTGCATTTGAAGTGGAGGCTTTAACTCCACGGATTTCAACTGATATTTTAAGTTCAAGATATTTACGGCATTGACATATCAAACTCAGTATTCATGATTTCTGTTTTCTTAAATATTCTGCTATGACATGCTCCACGATTATTTCCATGTCATACCCGTATATGTTCCTTTTGAAAATAGTTAGCATGTCTGATTTCCTTAAATACTCTAAATTTGATTATTCCAAGTATTGAAGCATCACTGCAAAAGTTATATGTCATATGTTTTAAATACTCATGAAAGACTTTTATATAAAAGTCATATGACAAATGTTTTACCAGATAATAATTAGCACAAAGGTAGAGTTGTGAGTTCTATGGAACTCAACGGACCTATCATGTGTATCAGCACAAAGGTAGAGTTGTGGGTTCTACGGAACACTTCGGACCTATCATGTGCACATGCCTGGTAGCAGGATCTAATCTCACAGGCAATGAGATATCTCCATTGTAGCATTGAAGTAAAACGGGAGTCTAGTTCGAAACAGATTCCACCTAATTAAAGAGAAAAGATGACAAACGATTTTGAAAATGGAAGCAGGTTTTACCCCCATTTTCACTATGAAATGTTTATATGTTTTAAAGTAACGCTTTGGAAAATGGAAGCTGGTTTTTACCCCCATTTTCTATTATGCATGTTTATATGCTTTGAAATGCATATACTCTATTTAAGAAATGTTTGTTTAACTTGAATTACATGATTTTAAGTTACATGCTCTGAAATGCATATGCTCTTTTACAGAAAGGTAAGTTTTAGCTTGAATACCTTGAATGTTTCAAAGCTACATGTTTTAAGAATGCATATCTCCTATGTTCAAGTATACGAACAATTGGTAGTTGAGTATTTTATAAACTCTCATGTACGAAACCTCTACCAATTGAAAACCCATGACAGATGTAGGAATTACTCATTGAGCTTCTCGAAGCTCACCCCATTCCCTAACATTTTTCAGGTACTGACAATGAATGGGAGCCGTGCTCCATTTTGGGATGACGATTAATAGCTCCGTTATGATCATGGACTTTGGAAGTATTAGAACATGTGGTTGAATTTTGGAAGTACTTATAATCTATAGTTGGTTGGACTATGATGTAATAGACTTCGGGTAATATGTACTAAAGCCATAAGGCAACCGACTATGTAATATATATATAAAACTTTAGAAATTCAATTATGCTCTGAATGTATGATTATACATGTATACCGAAATGTGAAGAGTGGTAGTACCGGACGGATGTGCAAATTTTAAAATAAGAAAGAAAAGAAAAAGTTTTTCACGCTTTCGCAACCACATGTAGCACGTCCATCCGATACCGCTGCTCATGAGAACCTTGCCCCAAGGCCCTCGGGCCTAAGGGTGACGGTCGCGATTCGGTAATCCGCATAGGGTGGGTTTCGGGTCGTGACACTTGGTGTCGGATATCCAATTAGCTTCACAATAGCCTTTAAGTATTGTTGGATATTTTGAGTAGTGCAATCCATAATTTTGGGTGTATTTCAGATACCTCAAAACCATAACTATTGTCGTCCAATAGTCTGGACCTGGATTACTTGTGTATCTACTCAATTTGCTGACATCGTAAGCTATGTCTAGACGGGTACAATTCATGACATACATCAGGCTATCAATTATTTGTGCATGTTTTAGTTGTGATATGTTTTTGCCATTATTCTTGAATAAATGTAGATTTACATCTACAGGTGTTCTCACTGAACTGCTATTATCTTGTTTAAATTTCTTGAAAATTTTCTTAATGTAATGTGATTGAGAAAATATCAGTCCATCTGATGTTTTAGAGATCTTTATCCCAAGTATAACATCGACAACACCTAAGTCCTTCATGTCAAACTTATTGTTTAACATTTTCTTAGTAGCTTTAATGACTTCATTATTACTACTCATAATGAGCATATCATCAACATGAAGACAAATAATGACATAGCCATTTTCTGTGTTCTTGACATATACACATTTGTCACACTCATTGATTTTGAACCCATTTGACATCATTACACTGTCAAATTTCTCATGCCACTACTTTAGTGCTTACTTTAATCCATAAAGGGATTTAACAAGCTGACAAACTTTCTTTTCTTGACCTGGAATAATAAACCCTTCAGGTTGTTCCATGTATATTTCTTCATCCAAATCACCATTTAAGAAAACTGTCTTTACATCCATTTGATGTATCTCAAGATTGTGTATAGCTGCAATAGCTATTAACATTCTAATGAATGATATTCTCGTAATTGGTGAATATGTATCAAAATAGTCTAAGCCTTCCTTTTGCTTGTAACCTTTGATAACTAGTTTGGCCTTATATTTATCAATAGATCCATCTGCTTTCATTTTCTTCTTGAATAGCCATTTGTATCCAAGAGGTTTTGAACCTGGAGGAAGATCCACTAGTTCCCACATATGATTTTGCATAATGGATTCTACTTCATCGTTAATAGCCTCTTTCCAATATGGAGCTTCAGGGCTCGACATTGCTTCTTTAAAGTTTTGAGGCTCATCTTCTAACAAATACGTTAGAAAATCTGAACCAAAAGATTTCGATGTTCTAACTCTTTTACTGCGTCTAGGTTTATCGTCATCTTGTTGGTCTTGAATACTGCTTATTGTAGTATCATGAGTTCTTTTAATTGAACTTGACTCTTCTGTTGATTTGTAAGGAAATACATTTTCAAAGAAAGATACATTCCTTGACTCAATAATAGTATTAACATGTATATCAGAAATTTTTGATTTATGAATCAAAAAGCGATATGCACTACTATTATGAGCATACCCAATGAAAACACAATAAACTGTTTTTTAGTCCTATTTTAACCTTTTTAGGTATAGGTACCGCCACTTTAACCAAACACCGCCACACTTTTAAGTATTTGTAAGAATGTCTTTGACCTTTCCACAACTCATAAGGGGATTTATTGGTTTTCTTCTAAAGTATTCGGTTGAGAATATAATTTGCGGAAAGAATTGCTCCCCCCCACAAATTCTGAGGTAGTTCAGAACTTAATAATAATGCATTCATTATTTCTTTTAAAGTTCTATTCTTACGTTCAGCAACCCCATTTTGTTGAGGTGAATAGGGTGTAGTTGTTTGGTGTATAATACCATATTGAGAACAGAATTCACCAAAAGGTGCTTCATATTCTCCACTTCTATCACTTTTTATCACCTTGATTTTTCTATCAAGTTGGTTCTCAACCTCATTCTTGAAATGTTTAAACATTTTCCAATGCCTCATCTTTATTTATTAATAAGTAAACATAACAATATCTTGTGCAATCATTAATGAATGTAATAATATATTTCTTACCACCTCTAGTTTGAATAAATTTTAAATCACAAATATCTGAATTAATTAATTCTAGAGGTTCACTACTTCTTTCAATTGATGGGAAAGAAGTTTTTGTAAGTTTAGATTTCACACAAATCTCACATTTATGATTTGGATCTATTTCAGAATTAGGCAAACATTCCATATTAATTAATCTATGCAATGTATCATAATTAACATGTCCTAGTCTACCATGCCACACATTTGAAGACTCAAGCATATAAGTAGAAGATGTGTTGTTATTATTAATATTCTTAGTAGGAGGTACAATGGTCATTACATTCATTTTGAAGAGCCCATTGCTCATATACCCCTTCCCCACATACATCCCATTTTTGGTGAAGATAAACTTGTCTACAACAAACACCAATTTGAAATCCTTCTTACTCAACAATGATCCAGACACTAGATTCTTTCGAATCTCTGGCACAGTGCATCACATTATTGAGAGTAAGTTCATTGTCCGATATCATCTTCAATACCACCTTCCCTTGGCCTTCAACCTTGGAAGAAGAGGAGTTGCCCATAAGGAGTTGTTCTCCATTATCTATGCTATAATATAATGAGAACATCTTCTTGTCTGAGCAAACATGATGAGTAGACCCTGTGTCCACCCACCATTCCTTGGTATTGCTACCAATGAAGTTCACCTCGGAGACCTACGGCTGAGAGGTTCATGTTTGAGACATCGTTTGAAAGGCCGTCCACTTTAGTCACATTGGCTTGAGGGCGTTTCTTGGTTGGATTTTCCTTGGTCCTTGCGGTTGCGGACAATCTTTAGCACAGTGCCCTTGCTTATTGCAAACATAGCACTTGCCTTGGAACTTTTTAATAGGACCTTGTTTGGGACCATTGCCAATTGTGCTTCCTTTTCTTGTTATTGCGAGAGCTCTGCCCTTATTCCATAACATTGGCCTTGGATTCCATGATGACCTTGCCTACCTTCTTTTCAGATGCACGATTGTCTTCCTCAATTATTAGCCTCACTATCAAGTTTTCTAGTCTCATTTCCTTTCGCTTGTGCTTTAGGTAATTATTGAATTTTTTCTATAGGGGTGGAAATTTCTCAATAATTGCAGCTACTTGGAATGATTCACTAAGAGACATCCTTTATGCATGTATGTCATGAAAAATCACTTGTAGATCTTAGACTTGGCTGATAACAGTCTTGGAATCAAGCATCTTGTAGTCTAAGAATTTCCCACTACAAACTTGTTGAGCCCTGCATCCTCAGTTTGTACTTCTTGTCCAAGGATTCCCACAATTCTCTTGCAGTATTGAAGGCGCAATACACATTATACAATGTGTTGTTCAAGCCATTTAGGATGTAGTTTCGGCATAAGAAATCAGCATGCTTCCATGCTTCCACAGTGGCAACCACTTACCTATCAATTTCATTTTCCTTCAATACGAGAGCATCCTCTCAAAGGAAACAGGCCAAATTCAAAATGGTCAAGTAGAACAGCATCTTTTGTTGCCACCTCTTGAAATCTATCGCATTAAATTTTTTCGGCTTCTTTCCATGACTCACAGTCATTAGCACCATAACAAGGCATTGGAGGAGGCACCACAGTAGGAGTAGGATGAGGGGTGTTGTTAGTAGCCATTACTGTTTCAATTCAGGATATTCAAATTTAGTCAACTAATTTCAGAATCAAATTCTGTAAATAGAGACAAATTCTGTAAATATATTTCCGCATAAATCAGAACAGTAAAACGGAACTGATAAAACAGAACTAATGTATAAGAACTGAATTTCAAGTTCTGAATTACAGAACAGAACTGAATCTTAAGTTCTCAAGTTCTGAATTTCAAAACTGAGTTTTAAGTTCTGTAGTTTCGAGTTCTGAATTACAGAACAGAACTGATATATAAGATCTGAATCTTAAGTTCTGTAGTTTCAAGTTCTGAATTTCAAAACTGATATATAAGAACTGAAAGTTCTGTAGTTTCGAGTTCTGAATTTTAGAACTGCAGGTTCTGTATTTTCTGAATTTCAAGTTCTGAATTTCAGAACTAAATTTTAAGATCTATAATTTTCTAAATTTCAGAACTGAAGTTTAAGGTCTGTAATTTCTGAATTTCAAGTTCTGAATTTCAGAACTGAAGTTTAAGGTCTGTATTTCAGATCTGTAGTTTCTAATTTTTCAGTTCTAAGTTTCAAAACAAGAAGGCAGAACTGAGAAAATAAAACTAATATATATATATAAAGATAAATTTTCTTAAGATTGTTAGAAATATAGATCAGTATTTCAATTAGAAACAGAAATTAAATTGAAGAACAGAAACTAATTACAGAAATAATAAGAACAGAAATTGTTACTCTTGATTAAATCAACATAATAGAAATAAATGCAATTAAAACAAAACTTGTTTGCAGAATACGGAATTGCAGAAATCAGAAACTGATCAAGTCTTGTGTTGGACACAATTTTCTTAAGACAATTTATTGCCCTGGCAGTGGTGCTTCAAGTTCTTGGCAATATGTCTCCTAGGATAAAATGATCTTCAACACAAAGGCAAGCACTTCCTATGTGTGCTGTCGAACCAGAACTATGTAGAACTCTCTCTCAAAATGAATATGATATGGAAAATGAATGTATTCAATTGAATGTAGAATGCTTGTGATTGTGTCCTATTTATAGACTCGTCCATGACTGTTTGGTACAAGCATGAAGCTTGGGTTGTGTCTGTTCATGGCGAACAGACACAGTCGCGTCTATGGAGAAGACGCCCATTCAGTCAAACAGCGCTTCCAAAATGACAACGTTTTGGACTCCCAACGGTAACCATACGCACGTCGCAAAACGACAACAGTTTCAGAATCCCAACGGTAATCTTAAACGTATATTCAAAACGACTACGTTTCAGGTTTAGAAAATTTTAAATAAATTTTCTTTAAAAAGATATATACACAACAAACCCAAGCTCGGCCTGGTTCGGTGCGGGGCGCGGCGGCACGCGCGCATGTGTGGTGAACCAAGCATGTGTTAGGTCCTTCCCTTTCCACAAAACTAGGGTGCCCCTTGGGGCCCAAACCCTACTCCAAGGTAGGTGTATATATACTCTTTAAAAGTCTTGTACCCATCCTATGTGTGACACAAGATTTTTGCAAAAGCTTTGAGTTTTTGTTACCATTTTCAAGTGGTGATGTTTGGAGGTAATTTCTCATTCACTCCTTAATGGTTTTGAGTAACTCAATATATAATCTTTATCTCCTCATAGAATAGAACACATTCCCATGTGAATCATCAAAATTAATTTGTGAGACCCACTTTAATTTAGCTAAAAGATAGCTAATTTAATATGCTTAAACCTATTTTTCCAACAATAGGAAGTATAACATCTCGAGAGTAAGGAAAACCAGGTTGCTCGACTTGGGGAATGCCAAGAGTCTGAGCTATGAGATTTGCGATGAGTGAAAACTCGACTCCGAGAATTGTAATTGGTCGGGCAAGCTCCCTGTTTAAATAATTATTTAAAATTTAACATTAATTTATCAAAAACTTTTTAAAAATCTAATTTTTATTTATTTATTTTGAAATTAATTTCTTATATGGTAACAAAATTACCAACTTATCCCCATTATTACATATTTCAATAATAATTAAACTTTTAATATTCATTAAAGATAAAAATATAAGATTTGGAAAATGAATAGTGATTTAAAAATTAGTATGATTGCAAACTAAAAATATAAGATCCGTCATCTTTAAATTTAAAAAGGATAATAAAAATAAAAATAAATTTAAAAATTGTGAATTAGAGAGATTCTAGGCAACTTCACATTTTTATTTGTTCTTTTTCTTTTCATAGATTTTCTTTTTCAATGAGTCATTAATGGCGAGCTAGGGCCTATCGAACATGTATTCAACATTAAATGCAAAATACTAATTTGAAATTTTTTTTATAATTTATATTTAGTTTTCAAAAATTTTATTTAATAATCTTTTAAAAAAAAATTAGATGTAAAACATGTGCATGATACAAGTGGTTAGCCACCTAGTAATTTTAGAGATTCCTAATTTATAATTTTAATTGAGTCTCTAATGTAACGTGATATCTTAAAAAATGATTCAAAAGTACCACATAAAAAATGATTCAAAAGTACCACATAATGATACATCATATTAAGAATATAATTGAATGTATGAGTTGAAGATTTCTAGCATTTTTCATTCATAATTTATATCCCAATTGCATCTTCAATATACTGTGTCAACTGTAGTTAACTTAGTTAGTAACTTATGAATTCTATGCTCACACTTTACTAGAGAGATGTGTAGTTTATTTGTTTATTTCTTCCCCCATTTTTAGTCTGGGCTTTACTTCTGTAATTGTTGAGGTTCATAATAAGAGAGTCTTGTAAGCTTGTAGAGCAATGAGAATGATTGTATAATACACCTTCCATGTTAAAATATATATATATATATATATAAAATAAGTTATAACATGGTGTTTATTGAAAATCAGATCATGTGGAACTAAAAGAGCAATGTTTTATTGGTTGACGTGTGCCTGCCTTGTGTGAGATGGTGAGTATATCTCTTATAACTAATAGATTTGGGCGAAGAAGAATTTATTAATTATTAAAATTATTGATTATAAGTTTTTTTATATTTTTATTAATAAAAAAATATTTTATATATGTATATGAATTTTGACACCAAAAGAATATCATATTCAACTTTTTAACGGCATTTCAATATTTCATAAAAAAAAAAAATTACATATAATATTTCACTTAGTGTATATGAAAATTCATAATATCATTTTGAACTAAAAAAGTTATGTTTCTATGCCCACTCCTGCTATAATTTTTTTCACGTATAATACATTTAGCTCTAATTTAAATAAAATTTACAATTATAATTATCAAAACATATAGTAAATGAGATATATATTTTTTTAATAATTAATATTATAAAGATTTTTTTAAAATAATTATTAATTATTGAGTAATATTATTATTAATTATTTATTATAGAACAAAGTCAGCTTTATTTAAAATTATTAATTATTAATTATTATTAATTTATTAAATATTAATTATAAGAGAATTAATTATAATTAAAATATTTTTAAGAGTGAAAATTACTATACGGACATATCACATTAAAGATTAAACTGAAAATATAAATCGGAAGATTGGTTTTGGCTACCGGGTGAACCGGTGATAAGTGATAACTTATTCCTGGCCTCGCATTTATTGCCAGCCCAACTATATCTACAACTACATGATTTGGAGTTGGACTTTGGTGAGGCAGTGGCATTCCCGTGATTCTAGTACAAAGTACATTGCTGGCGCTGGTCGGAGGATGAGTGGGTACATGATAAGAAGAAGGTGGCGCTCCGCTACTGGTCCTACAAGTGGTATCATGATTCCGCCAAACTTGGAACACTAGCATCTGAATTGTTTATACCCATGAAAAAAGGATTTATTTTGCTTTTTGGCTTGTGATTATGTGCAGGCAATAGTTTCCTCAGCTGTAGAATTTGGGTTGCCTTCTCTTTCTTTTTTCTCCACCCTATATATGATTATATATATATATATATATCTATTGTAACTAATATATGATTTATGTTTATGAATGTAAGGGAACTGAAGCAATTGATCCAGTACTAGTGAGGGTGACTAAATGTGGTTCTTCCACATCTCCATACTTTGTTTTCACAGAGTCCTTTGCCCCAAGGTAATTTTATCTTTATTATTATTTGTTCATTTCATTTCGTATTTTTATTTTTTACCACCCGACAAAGCCATTTCATGGGTAATGTTTGTTTGATCTCTTTACCATCCCTTAATTTGTTTTGATTGAAACAATAACATTGATACCAAAGTGCCATCTTCTCTTGTTCATTTATTTGGGGTTTGGGGATTTGTTGGAGGGGGAGGTGGATTTGTTGGAGGGGTGTGTGTGTGTGAACAAGTATATGCTTAATCACTGAATATGGTTCTGTCATTTAATTTTAAAGCTTGTTTGAGAGAAATAAGCATTTATGTCATGCTATTTTTATTTGTTATTTGTAAAATGATGTATTTATGGGTCTACTACTATATGAAAATTTACATTTTCTTTCCCTATATTTTCTTATTTCATCTGCCAAAGAATGTATGTTAGTTCTCATTGGATTAATTGATATGCGGTTCTTTCTCCATTGCCATTGAATATTGAAGTTATTCAATATACTAGTGCTTTCATTATTTTATTTTATTTTTTAAGTTTTCTGCTTTTATTTTTCTACCATTGCCTGTCCTAATAATCAAGTTTGTTTTAATAGGAGAATCGGAGTTATCAGAGTAAATATAGCAAATTTGCCAGAGTCAAATGTGAAGAGAGCTAAATTATCTGCCAGTAAGAAGCAAAGAGTAAAACTGCCCAATTATGCTGATGAGGATGGAGGCAAGAATATGAATAGTATCAGTGAATTTCTAAGTCATCCATCTGGAGTTGAAGCAATATTGAATACAAGGGCCTTGCAAAGTTTTCAATCCATTGATTCTAACGTATACAGGTTCACTTCATCTCTCCCCATTGCCCTCATTCGGTTATTCAATTGATAATTTGATATGTTCTCTACCCGGATATTCCAAGAAAAGCTACACCCCTTTGGCTTTTGAATTTACCCTGTAAGGTCTTGATTGACTTGAACTTTAATTGGATATTGCTGGACAGTTATAGGGAGGGGTTTTCAAGTGTGTAAATGGATTTTTGACAGAGGAATTATTGTTTGGTAGACATTTGTAATACACAGATGTGTCTGATGCACACACAGACATACTTCCTGGACATACTACTGTTTATTGAGTGAGAGAGTCCAAAAGCAAACACCAAGTTGATTTTTTTATTCAACTTCTTAGGGACGACTGTACTGGTCTCACTATTCGTACAAGAATAGGAAATAATAAGAGTTTGTCCTCTGGGAGGTAATATAATTGGAGTTGGCTTTGTATGATCATCTAATATTTATTTTTTGCCTATATTCCCATACGGTTCTCCGTTTATTCTGCCTTCACCCAAGAATTTTATTTTATTTATTTATTTTTTTTTTTTTTGTAGGGGGAGGCTACCCCCATTGTGTAGCCTATTACTTAGGACTAAAAAAAATAACCATGAGACCAGTACTGGTGCATAAACATAAGGATGGGCAAGAAATTTATTCGAGTGTATGGAGTCTGGCAATTCGAAACCCATGGACTACAGGGGCAAGAGATGGTAGCTTTATTTTCTTGCCTAATTCAAAAACAAGGACAATTCACAGGTCTTAAAATTTTGAGCAGCCTTCAGGCTTCCAAAATTTTTGTTCGTAGGCCTCATGAACGGAAGCATAGTCAAACATACATTGTCTACCTATTATCATGTCTTGTCTTGTGATGTGTATGCCTGATTTGCATTGCCTTTGATTTTTAATTTTTATTTTTACCATGTTTCTTTTCTCATTTGTTTAACTTAAAGTATTTAGACCATGTTTTCTTTTTATTTTTTCTTCTAATTCTGTTCTTTGATTTTTAGCTCTATCCCTACATACAATCTTTATAAATTTTAATCTTAGACAAAATATTGACGATATGCTTTATAACCTATGCTAATAGTTTAACCAAAAAAAGAAAAAAAAAAAGAATTACTATGCTAGTATGCTTCGAAAATGTTTGAAAAATCATTTGTACTGTGTGTATTTGGAAAAATCAAAAACACTTATGACCTGCCTATAGAGTGTCAACTCCTTGCATCGTGCCTTTGCCCTCAAAAAGACTGTTGAAACTTTCTTGCATATTAGTCACAGAAAGGTGTCCTGAATGGAAACTATTGTTCCTTGCTTTCTACTTCTTAAAGGGAAAAAAACATTTCTTGCTTTATAAATGGCATTTTGTACAGGTGTACTCTCCCAAGAATTCGACTGCTGAACTTTGAAGTGGCTCCTGTACTAGACTTGCGAGTGACCCCAACAACTGAAGATTGTACAGTTGAGATGTTGTCTTGCAAGGTGAGCTTCTAGTTCTTAGTTGAAAAGGAAGAAAGAGAAATTGAAAAATGGGGTAAAAACTCTTTATCTATAAAAAGGGAAAACTCTTTATCTATTTTAAATCATCTGTTTGCAGGGAGAAATTCTTGATTATAGCTTATATGGATACTGGTGAATGACTTTTGAATTATCTATATATTCTGTTGGGTGAAATTATCCACAGGGCTTGGGCTGTATATAATACCTGCTTGTCTGTAATTGATTAGATATATAATGTAGTAACCAATGGATGGGCATGTAATTGTTGGTGAAAAAATAAGGCGTACAATGCCACGACTCATGAGATAAAATTTTAAGTTGATCAATAAACTTTACGTGAAAGAATAAAGACTGCACCCAGAGATACTGAGAAGTCTTTTTGTTCGTTAGTATTAGAAGGAGAACTTTAAATTGCTGAGCTATTGGAACTTTGTTGCTGGCAATTGTGTTATGCTAGCTTGATCAAATAGTAGTCAATGATGATATAAATGAATTATGTTTCTGGAGAATATGCGAGAATTGTAGTGTCTGTTAGAGTTATCTGCTTGGGCTTGATTTTAGGGATATAATTTTGTACGTCTGGCTTTCTTTCTTTCTTTAAATACATATATAAATTTGGTTTAACATTTTGCATAGGCTAATATATCAATTCCTGAAGGTATAACATTTTTTTCTCCGTAGCGTTATGAGGTTATAAAATAAACATTAGGTTTGAATGGATTGAAAACACTTGAAAAATTGTTATGAACTTATGCAAGTTAGATTTCTCTTAATTTGCTAGTATGAAGTCACAAAGGAGCAACTATACCACAATGGCATTGGCTTTATTAGGCACTTCCAGCTTCTATATCTAATGTTTTTAATCCGAGCACGCGACTTTGTTTGTGTTTCCATGTTCCAGACCACACACATGCATGTACATATCATCTAAGAGTTTTGTGTTGCAAATCAAGTATGCAAGGATTTTTCTTATCAGCATGCATTTAATGACTGCACAAATACTCCTTCCAAGATTTGTTGTTTTGATGTTTATATGTTCTCGATATGGTTTGCAGTTTGAGGGTTCAGAAATTGTGGAACACCAGAATAATCACTTTTCAGGTACACAGTCAGATTTCTAGCTGAATTTGGGTGTAAATAGATGTCAAATGAATGGGTTATGTCACATAGGATTTGGAAATTTATAGTTGGCTTCAGAAATATTAATTTCCACCCATAATGATGAAGTTTGAAATTTTAAACACTTGTAAATTTGTTGTTCTCACGTGGACAATCGAAAGATTCATATTCAGAGACCTACAACTTTATCACTACAAAACCTGTTTATGATTTATCTAATGCTTAGTATGGTTGTCATGGTACAAACATTGTGATTAGCTTATTCACTGAAAAATAGCTCCCAATCGGATGCTTTCGTTTCTAGATTGGTTAGAAATTTAGCATAATTTTCTTTATGAGTGTAAAAATCTCTAGTGTTTTGCAAAGTATTTATGCTTTATTTCAAGCATTACATATTATAGATGCATCAGAAGTATTAGCTGCTTGTGCATGAAATTTTCATTTAACTTTTTGCTTTCAACTTGCAGCATTTATGAGGAATAACATAACATGGAATACAAATGATTCAGAACCATTTTTGGATGTTGATGTGAAGTTGAATATCACTCTTGAGGTTTTTATTCTCCCTAAGTATTCTTGAAGTTCATTATACATATTTCTAAATTAATTGTTGTGGGAGATTTGGAAAATACAATCAGCACCATTAATATTTGGAATATTGATTATTGGACTCTTGTATGATAATATTTCTCATCTAACCTCTTGCCTCTAGAGTCCTGATAAAATTACTAATATCTGAGGTCTGGAGGTGTCAGCTCTCTGAAAGTTCCGACATGAGATTCTGGCTACTTCTTCTGATCTAAATACAATGACTTCGGCACCTCTACGACAGACCTGGAGTAAACTTCACCTCGGAAGCGGAGATCTGACCTGCTAATGTAACTCTCCAACATATTTCATTCCATCTGGAAATCACAGCTAACGGGCACAAATGAAATTTTGCAGCTAACATCATTTGAATGTCAGCATCTTTCATGGGGGTTGGCTTTTATGATTTACTCACTGACACGTGTCTCAATCGCAACAGATCAACCAATTTCAGTCATATCACTAGGGAAGCAACCAAAAGAAAGGACTGGTCTCACATTAGATGCAAAGCGAGCTTCCATTAGACTACGAAAGACCAGATAGGTCAGATACAGCTTCTAGGCAAGAAGGTGCAGCTGCAAGAAATGGAAGAAGAGAGGAAAAAGGAGAAAGGGGAGAAGGTGTAGGAGAGCTTAGGAAGAAGAGAGAGAGAGAGAGAGAGAGAGAGAGAGCAGCCATAGTATGGTTCCTCCAATCTCTAACCACCTTCACAGAGAGGCAAGACAAAGTATGCAAGGGAAAGCTTGAAAAAGAGCTTAAGATACTGTCAGTTTCCTCGGTTATATGTAAATGTCTCATGTCATTTTGCATGATATGTCATCTAAGTCACTATAGTTGTCATCTGCATCACAACTGAACACTTAAATGGATGCGGACACCCCCTACATTTTAGGTTGTAACCATGGTTACCACAATTCGCTCCTCCCCTAGCGAATTGCGAATTGGGAATCACACGATCCAAAACATGGATCATTAACGATTTGGAATGCAAGATTTAGCGTTTCAATCTAAAATATCAAAAGTCTCAAAAAAAATCAAACAAAATACACACTATCATTGGAATTTTATTTTATAATGGCTTGTATTTGTTGAAATCTTTTTGGTGTTTATATATACATACCAATATCATTACAAATACAATAAAAAAACATGTCACGTTCCAAATAAATGTATTTCGTTTCAATAAAGCGATCCAAATAAGCCTACTCCTAATGTACCATATTCTATAACAAGTGACGATTTACGTTCCCCATACCATAACAATCCACGTTCCAGGTAACATTGGTCGTAACACTTTGAAGTAAAAAAATTCAAAATAAACATTAACCAAGTATCAAGCTCACAAATAAGACTATCACTAAGGTCTAGTAAACAAGGTGATAAAAAAAACCCTCATTATCTAAGCTACATCAAGTTAGTCATACTTAAATTTAAAGCTTGATACGCCTATCCCAGCAGTAGCACTTATGTCAGAGTTCCCAAATTGCTCCAATGGTAAACAAACAGAAGAGCACCTTATTAGCCATAGGGACCAAGACTAGTGACAAAATTTGGCTTTACATGTGTGATTACTTTCCTAGGCAATAGTCAAAATTGAGCTTTTCCCACAACGATTAGCCAACAAGAGACGATCACTATTATTTGAAAAATGCAAAATTCATAGTACTAGAGTTTGAGAATATTCATGAATTAACTTTACTTATGTGCCTGAAGTTAGACAAACTTGAGGTTTTACACCTTCTATAGCATTGTTTTGTTGAGAAAGCTCTTCTCCTTTATTTTTATTATTATTATTTTTATACGTATTGTTTTCTTTTCTTTTTTTATGATCGATAAAAGTATGGGTGCATATAAAAGGTACCCGAAGGGGGGCAAACCCATGTAGAAAAAAAAAAAGAAAGGCTGCAAAAATTAAAGCCTAAGTTCCCAAAAAAATTGATTACTTTTTCTCCAAGGTTATTCCTAAGGGATGTACTGGTCATTTCTTCCATTCGCACACTCATTTTGGAATTCATATTAGAATGGTTTACTGCTTTTGCAATTTCATTTACATCTTTCCTTGAGCTTGGTATTTACAATGATTAAGATTAATTGCAACTTGATCATATAAGTCATGTTGCCCAATCTTATACAGATCCACACAAGGCCATTTACCTTGCTGCCAGTATCTGCTGTTGAGGGTCCTGGGAATTTGTAAGTGATTTAACCATTTTATTTGAATGCAGCTAAATTGAGGATTTAGTGAAAGGATGTAATTTTCATAAACTGTGGTCTGCTATCCTGATATATTTTTTGATTGGTAACCAATAAGAATTGAACCATAAACCCTGCCCCTTCCATAAGATTACGTGCCAGTACTTTACCGATGTGCTATGATAGCTTTGGCAAATATATACAAGTATATAACCAGTAGAAAGCATGTTAGAGATATATTGCAGCACCAGCCATAATCTATATGCTGGGTAAAAATGATTTGTGTTTCTGTGAGTCATCAACATACTAAAAACATCCATAATCAATGTTTAGATATGCAATATGTACTACTTGATGAAGGAGCCTCGTGATCTGTCCTTTTTTTTTTTCCTTTGGGGTCTGTATTGTTACAAGTATATTAGGGTTACCTATATATTATTGTGATACTAGGCTTAGGGTTAGCCGTCACAAATATATTATTGTGGAATGCTAGTGGGATTAGGGTTCTATAGTTTATTTCCTTTATTTATACTTTCCATGTACAATCTCATAACCCTCCTGTATAAGGAGCTCTCTTGTTTAGTTTCTGTAATGAATTCAGTCTAATACAATGTAATCTTTTGGGTTTTTCCGTTTTCTCTCTCCTCTCTCTTTTGTCTCTTTTATGTTATTCCACCGAATCTAACATTTATGTGTGTGCATGCCTTTAAAGAAAGTAATTGATGTTCGAATAAAAATAATGTTTCCGTTGAAAATTTCTTCCTAATTTATGCTACCAACATGTCTCATATGGCTTGCTCTTTATGTTATGATTTCTAATCAATCAATGATACATATCTTTCAGTTTTTCATAATATATACAACAATGATTCTCTCTCTCTCTATACACACACACACACACACATATATATAGAGTAACCACACCCTACATGCCTTCCTGGTAATCAATGAATGAACAAATAATGCAGTTCCACTTTCCACTTTCAGCAGCCTATCAATGGACATAGTTTCATTTGAAACACATTGAATCAAGTTCCTATCAACTTCCAGAGGGAAAAAAAATTCCAATTTAAATTCTCTTGATGAAAAAAAATGTCAAAACTTTTGTACCTTGAGGGAGAAGCCATATGATATTGGGATGGCATTGGCTAACTATTTAACTGAAACTGGTTTCAAATATTGATACTTCTTATGGTAGTGGTTGGCCTTGGTAGAAATTATCAACAATGTAACTCACTCCTAGATGATATGCAGCGATGTTCATGTAAACCGTTTGAAGAAATTCATAATAAAGAAGAAAATAGTTGGAAAAAATTGAAAGCACTTACAATATGCAACCAATTGTCAGTCTTCTAGGACTGTGCATGCAGTGTAGTCTGACTTTTTCTCAATCCATTCCTCGATCAATGTTCATGATTGCATTTTAACTAGAATTGCCCCTCCCCAAATACCAAACACTTAGTATTGATAGTTTATAGAGGCCATCACAACTTCCCCAGACCATGTTGGACTTTGTCAACCTCTTAATTGGCTGCATTCAACTCTATCAGAGATCTTAAACCTAAGTTTGACGTATTGTAACAATATTCTGGCCTGCTTTCAGGAATTGTTATCTAGATAAAGCTGTCAAGAACATTTTAGAACTTTCCTTAACATGGCACACAGAATTAGATTATTCTGAAACTAAGTAAGCTAGATGATTGAAATATCATATTACAAGATTTGAATTGCATACTTCTATTTTACCATCTGCTACTTTATATCTCTAGAACTTTTGATTTTGAATATAACGTGCATCCGCATTCTAACTTTGATGGAATGCAGAATGATGCAAGCTCTGGTGGATAGGCTTGTACCATTGCTTGTGCAACAATTATTACAAGACTATGGCAAATGGGTTCGAGAACAAACTGATTACATTCCATGAACTCGGTCCCTGTTATGTAAGGAAGTGAGTTCTTCATCTCCTTGACAATTCCAGAAATTTAGCACAATAGGCTTTTCTCCTTTGTCATTTGTTGATTGACCAAAAGTAGGATAGCTATTCGTTCTCTCTCTCTCTCTCCCTCTCTCTATTTCTCTCTGAACATGGTCAAATATGTTATTTATAGTGAATCTTAACCAAAATTGTCTGTGTCCGTGTTTATTCAAAAACAATTTCTTAGAACTTTTTATAAACTTTGGAAGCTATACGTCAATATCTAAGGGATATTGTAATTCTATGATCCTTTTTTTTACTCAAGTCCATTTTCTAGATTTCAACTAAGCCAGCCGAACTGTGTAAAAGCATGCAAATTTGTAAAAATAAAATTTAACCAATTAGCTTCATAGTGGTGATTGTCAATTTTAACTCTACTAATTAGCACCTGACTTTAAGAACCCAGGTGATGAAAATTCACTGAGATTTTCCACTTGTCAAGACATGCAATATGAATTGGAGGAGGACATTATAAATATTTGGTAAAACAAAATGGAAGTAAGAACTGAATGACAAGAATAGGGGGTACAGACTAATTATTGATTGAAAGTTGTTTTGATTGACTAAGAAGATAGAGTTTAGAGGCAAAATATCGTAGTCATGTAGATTTTAGGAGCTTGATGATGTCATGAAGTCAATGATAGAAAACCATAGTTCAATTTAGAGGTTTGTGTGTTAATATGATTATTTTTTCTATGCAAATTTAATTCTCAAGTTTGCAGATGGAGTAAAATCTTTCTTTGGGAAATTGCAATACATTATGTTTCATAGATTAATAGACTAAAGTAAAGTTTTAGATTGTGAATAAAAGCTGATTTCTCTTCTTTTAAATAATTAATCTCTTCCTAGATTTTTCTTATGCCTATTCTCAGGTGATTTCGTTGTTCTCTGTTAGAGATAGTGGCTCATATTCTTGTAATATGTGAAACTAGTATATAGGCCTTATGTGTAGAGTAAGGGTATATTAAGATTTCTATATACCGGCGAGGCAGTATCTGTGGACGTAAGCATATTACCGAACCACGTAAATTCTCTGCGTTTTTTCTCTCTTTCTTTAACATTTTTTTGCCATAGTTGGATAGATTGTTATTTCACAACATTCTCCAACTACCCCAACATGTAGGTTATAATGATTTAATAATTCATTCAATGATTGCATTACATGGATATTTTATTGTAGCTTTCTTTCTGAAGAAACCTCTGATTGTGTCTGCATGGAAGATCTCAATTTGGGATCCATGTAGTTCTCATGTCATGGTTATCTACCTTTTATATATATATATATATATGCTTTATAATTTGTTTTTTGTGGTGTAATGACAGGCAAAGCTTAGTAGACTAATATAACAAAATGAGTGGGGGGTAAGACTACAAATAAAGTTCTGTATCAGAGCTATCAATTTCCTTCTCTCGAAGTGCTGGAACCAGTATTGTTCCCCATAGCCTGTTGGAGAAGCTGTTCCTGCTCAGATCAAGTATTTCAAGTTCCCCCTCTCAACCTAAGAAAGAAGAAGAAAATGAACAAAAAGAAGTGAGAAAAAGAGTTGTTGCCAAAAAAATCGCGTAATTCTTGACGATGCACCATGTGTTTAGAAAAGGCATTCATATAACTTCGTGCCTTCTTTCCCCTGCAGATGTATTATTCTTCAATGTTGTTTGGTTAATATGAAAATCAATTAGAATAAAAAAAACTAGAAGTTTGCAGGGTCTGGAGTTTTGAGGGAATATTTGTGAAAAAATACGGGTGGCACCACAGGTCATGCAAGGAAATGAGACGAGAGAACACACACACACACACACACACACACACACACACTTACATATATATATATATATATTTTTATTCTACTGTTGGATCAACTGGCCCCCTTTTGGTTTGCAATTCGAAAGGTCCAAAGTTATCGCTTGGTCAAGACTCAAGATCAAGACGTCTGCTAATGTTTGTCTTTAAAAATGAAAAAGAGAAGACCCTATTGCTGGTGCATTAAGTTCAATTTTTGGGGAGCACCATGCAGCTCAGTCCAATTAGTCCCTGTAACGCGACTTGAAAGGTTCAATACAAACTATGAAATCGTCTAGCTCAAGTGGTTATTCATTCCTTAAAGAAGCAACTTGAATGGATGCCAATTAGATATGGGATGCTGAGACAAACTAATTGACATCCTAAAATGAATGTCTGATTCGATTCAACAATAACCAAGATTAATCCCTATTCTTGTGCTGAATTGTCTGGCAGGATGATTCATCACCCCTGGGTGCAACCAATAAGCATTAGACACATCAGCAAGTAGTCCACATATTTGGCCCAAGACAGACCAATGAATAATTTTTCAGGTGCCTAACATTTTCTGCATTAGCCCAATTTGGATGGAAAAGTCACTTAATATACAATAGACCTATTCAACTATCAAGGGGTGTCCTACCTACCACACCCACCTCCTTTAATGTCCAGGACCATGTAATAGTTGAAATCGGGATCATCTCCTACAATCCGGAAATGGCACTGAAGATATCCAGGTTGAGAAGATGCTATCAAACATACAATTGACATGTTCAAGTATCGAGGAGTGCCCTCCCACACCCACCCTAAATCTAAGAACAAACTACCTTTATAACCTAACATGAGGGTGATGTAAGAATCCAGAAATCGCACGGCAGATAACCACTCAGTTAAATACATGTCTCATCAACAGAGGTTGAGATGATGTGACAAATAAATTGGCAATAACAAGCCTGAATCAGACATAGATGTATTAGCCTCCTAGTACTGAAAGTTTAACAAGAAAACTTCTGTAATATCAACAGAAATTTCCTCTCGACTCCCACTGGTTTAGCAGTGTGAAACAGTAGAAGTCACAACCTGCAACTGCATAATTTATAGAATTAATTCTTTTGACTGAAATGCCACAAAACATGACGGATGGCTACCAGGAAAATCAACGGATACATTCCCACCAATGAAGTAAAAAGATGATTCAGAACAGTCTCTGTGGCCGTGTACATATGGCAGTGCTTATCCCACATCCAATCAACATTCTGCATCTTTTAATACCAAAGAAATATAGTCACAATTCAAGATGAATGAAATTCTGTAAACAGCAGCTCTTAGTAACACTCCCATTGAATCTGAACAAACTAAAAACACACCCTGAATTCTGTAGAACTCATTAAGCAATAGAAAAAGAAGGGGGGAAAAGGAAAAGGCAATAAGTTCATGACAGTAAGCAATCAGTATTCTGGTAACAGTATTATTACATAAAACAATACATAACAGAAGGGGCGGAAAAAACTTCAACTAGGCTCAATCAATTTGTCAATGCAAAAGAGCAGATGAGTTTTACAGGCTTTCATACAATGTATTATCTCCGTCACAATCCTCCACTTTCATCAAACATGGCATCCATGATCCAGCTCTAACTTGCCAATGGCTTGTGAGTGGCTGGCGTTGACATAACAGCAGCACTGAACCAACCACCACCATTCAAACGTAATCAGGAAAAGCACTCCTCAGAAAAAAGTATTCAAAAACTAACCACCCCCAACACAATAAACACACATGAAAAGGGGGAGGGGTATGGGGGACGGTGTCATGTAAGCAGTAATACATAAACTTGAGAAGCATAATTCTATAGGCGTGCATTCATAACTCCCAAAAGAATAATGTAAACAAAGAATACAGAACAGTCTCTTTCTTCTTCTTCCTTCTTTTTTTGTGGTCTTTGAAGTTTGTTATTAATCTATGCAATTATACATAAACATGAGAAGCATAATTCTATAGGCATACATTCATAACTCCCAAAAGAATAATGTAAACAAAGAATACAGAACCGTCTCTTTCTTCTTCCTTTTTATTTTATTTTATTTTATTTTATTATTTTTTTTTTGGGGGGGGGGGTTTGTTGGTGGTCTTTGAAGTTTGTCATTAATCTATGCAATTATTGTGATATAAGAGCAACTGAATTATCTGAGAGAAAATTGTTTGGTTGGACAAGTTAATAATTCTGTCTTAACAGAAACACTGAGGAAGGAAGAGGAAACTATAGGAAATCAAAAGAAATCATTTTTTGAAAAAAAAAAGGGTAATGTTATTAAGAGCTCATTTGCATATGCGAACAAGTCTCTTGTCCATTAGATCACTTAGGGATTGGGATGAATTTGGATATTGAAAGTGGTTGTATTGAATAAAACTCTTATCCCTATTTGATATTGAAGTGGTTGTATTGAATAAAACTCTTACCCCTAAATGATCAAATGGATAAAAGACTCGTTCGCATATGCAAACGAGCTCTTAAAAGCATTACCCAACAAAAAAAAAAAAGAAATCTAAAAGAATGAAAAATAAATGGAACAAAACCCGGATTTTTTAAAGAGGAAAAGACACAAAAAGCCAAGAAATTGAATTAGTAGAAAATTTAAAAAAAAAAAAAAAAGAAAAGAAAAGAAAAAGGACCAAGGCATATGAGACCACCTTTTCTGTATCCTTTGCTTTTAGCTTCATTCAGAACTGATCCTTTCCAATGTGTTTTTTAGGGATGTTTAGGGAGACCGCTGAACATAAAGAAAGATCTAGCAAACACCAATGCTATATGTTGGAGAGCATACTGGTTTTAAATAACGGTCGTTATGTTACGTATCGATTTTTTGACCCTCCAATACCGACACTGGCCAATATATCGGTGTGACTAAAATTCACAGCCGTATCGGCTGATACGTCCGTTATGACTATTACAAACCGTTACGGCCATTACTAAGACTGTTACGGCAGCTTTAAGTTTTTTTTTTTTTTTCAAATTTTTAATTTTCTTTTACTTTTTTTCAACAGAATTTTTATGATTTCTATTCTTATAAGATTTATATAAAAAAGAGATATTTAACAAAATAATCCAAAAAAATTGAAATTAGTTACCAAAACATTCGGGTCAATACACACTCGAAAAGACCTCTTGGCCTCAAAATTTTTAATTTTTTTTTATTCATAACTAATCAACTAAATTGATTTTTATGCTTATAATTATTTTTTGTTATTATTTATACTACTTGTTATAATTTTATTAAAATTAAATATATTTCTTATTAGTTTAACTTTAAAAAATTTATATAAATTAATAAAATATCTTTTTAAGTGTTTTTTATAAGAAAAATATTTTTTAGATGTTAGAAAATTAAAAAATGATAGTAAAAAATATTAAAATGTGATAATTGTAGTCCAGATATGTGTATCAAGTGACTTTAAGAGATTTGCCAGTGTTTGAAAAAAATTTACGGTTGTGATTTCTGATTCTCGTTACGAATGACCCGATACTGTTACACCGCGACCGATTCGTATCCCACGACCACAATTTAAATCCATGAACGGGAGGGGGAGGGGAGGTTGCAAAGTTTTTTTTGATAGGTAAGACCCACATAAACACCCACTACGTCCCAATTGGGACTTGAACCCTCAACCTCTATGGAAGCTAGATGTAATACCATTCAAGCTAAAGTTCGATGGTGGAGGGTTGCAGAGCATGGATTTAAATCTCGGTCGCGGTATAACAATATTGGGAGTATCGGATCATTTGTAACGAGAATCAGAAACCTCAACCGTGAATTTTTTTTTAAATACTAGCAAATCTCTTAAAAATCACTGATAAACATATCTTGACTACAATTATCACATTTTAATATATTTTACTATTATTTTTCATTTTTCTAACACCTAAAAAATACTTTTCTTATAAACAACACTTAAGAATATATTTTATTATTTTATATGAATTTTTTAAAGTTGAACTAATAAGAAGTATCATTTAATTTGAATAACCTAACAACAAATAATATAAATAATAACAAAAAAATTATTATAAGCATGAAAATCAATTTAGTGTGATTAGTTATAGAATACAAAAATTTTAAAAATTTAAAGGCCTAGACACCTTTTTGAGTTCGTATTGACCCGAATGTTTTGATAACTCATTTCAATTTTTTTAGATTATTTTGTTAATTATCTCTCTTGTATATAAATCTTATAAAAATAGAAATCATAAGAATTATGCAAAAAATTAAATTAATTAATTAAAAAAAATTAAATTTTGAAGAAAAAAAAACTTAAAACAGTCGTACCAGTCCTATAATGGCCTGTATTGGCCAATACAACTGTAAATTTGTCACACTAATATATCGGCCCGTGCCGGTATTGGATAGTCAAAAAAGCCGATACGTAACTGGCCGATACGTAATATAACGACCGTTATTTAAAACCATGTTGCAGAGCATTGTTGCTGAACAAGTTGATGAAATCAGATCACTACTATGTCCATGATAGTTCATCAATAGGAAGAGAGGATAGAGTATGTATACAAGGGACTTCATGGGAAAGGAAAATGATGAGTACAATTGATGCACATCCATATATAGTACACAGATAGATAGAAAACTAGGTTTATAACGAATAATAAAAAAAGGAGGAGAGAAAGGCTTTCATTGATTCAATAAAGAAAGGTCTCTTTTCCTTTTTGTCGCAAGGAAGCCGAAATTTGGCATGTACCCCCTACTGTTTCATTTAAAAACAAAGGTTCATAATATATCATACACAGACATAATTAGTTCCTGCATATCCTCTCTAATAATGTCATTAAGCACTGAGGGAGGTCTCTTGGGTTTCCCTACCAATTGGGAATTTGAAGTGCCATGGCGAAATGCAACGTTCGCCAAGCATTTTGTTGAAAAAATATGTTTCTTCAAAATAAATAAATAAATACATTTTCTTTATAACATGGCAAGGATTTGATACTACAAAGAATAAAAGTATTGTACAACCAAGCATTGCATAGAAATTCGCAGCAGTTAAAGGATCAACAACAATCAAAATCAGTAGTGTGCATTTCTAGAAGACTCACAGCTTTCAATTGAGTTCCAAACAAAGACAATTAATTGTTGACTCGCATATCTATTATCGTTGACCAACAGCACTAGCAAGTCCATACAAAGCACACAAAAAAGAGAACCAAATCCAAAACACTGATAAATAAACCAACAAAACTTGAGGCCATTAACATCTTCACCTAAAACACATGCTTCCTAACCCAGAACAGATGTTGGAGGAATTCAACTATGTTTAAGTAAAATGTTTAGTCTAAACTCACCATTTTTTTAATGAGCAGTTAGCTTCAGTCTCACCGTCTGCTCCGTCCATCACGCCTGTCATTATCATAGGTTCTCTCACTTGCCCGAGAATCATCATATTTAACTCTCTTGGAGGAATCCACCTCCCTATCCCTTTCATCTCTTCTACTTCCACGCCCTTCTTCCTCCTCTCTTCCACGCCTTCTACTTCCAGGCTGATAACGCTCCTCATCTTTTCCATGCCTTCTATATGTTACCCCTTCATCACTTGTGTGCCATCTCCCCCTGTGCTCCTCTTCATCCCTTCCATGTCTTCTGCCTCCATGCTCTCCATGATCCCGATCACTTCTCCTACTTTCACGATGTGGATCACCTCTACTATGAATTCTGGCCCCACGTTCAATGTTCTGATCCTCACGCCCTCCTCCAGATCTACTCAACCTTGAGTAATCACCTCTCCTCTGATCATCCTTGTCCCTGTATGATCTAATATCTGTTTCAGATTCGATTTTAGTAATCTTGTGCTGTTCCCCACTGTGTTGTACCTCTTTCCCCACATGCCACCTTCTTAACTTTGCCTCTGGCTGCTCATCCAGGTTTACATCATCAACCTTCCTCTTATTCCTCATCATCTCTCGACTCCCATAGCGGGACCCATCCACAGTCTCTCTCCCTGACTGGTACAGATCCTCTAATTTCCTAAAGGCGTCCAACCCATCATCACCACCGTGAAGATCATGTTTTTCTTTTCTAATACTATCATTTTCAACTGGACTAGATCTAAATCCTTTATCTCCTCGACTAGATTTGTGCCCACTTCTGCTACCCAAATAATCTCCACCACCACTTTGGTTCTTCTCCAAGGACTTAATCCTCTCCATCTTCTCACGTTTGTAATCACTAGAATCAGCTGCCTGAATCACTGTCACTGTTTCTCCCATGAAAATCATTGCTCTTACTGTCATCACTGGCATCCTCTTCCGAATCATGTCTCCTACTTCTCTGATTCTTCTCTATTTTCTCATCATAACCAGTATCAAGATCATCCTCAACAGTACCATGCCGCTGCCTCTCACTCTTTTCTATTTTCCTCTTTTCGTGTTTTCTTGCTTTGTCATAATCCGAGTCACTTTCCACATCGTGCCTTCTGTCGCTTCTCCCATGTCTGTCATTGCTGATTTTCCTCGGATCATTTGGAACAGAATCAACCTTCTCTACCCTGCGACTTCCACTCTGCTGATTCCTCTTTCTCTCAACTTGTTTTTTCATATTTTCCACATCACCATCAGAATCAGATTCATCCTCTGGAATCATGTCGCCCTGCCCTTCTTCAGATGCTTCTTTTCCTTCTGAGTATTATGGTTGGGGCTTTCATCAAAACTAGAATAATCATCATCTGAGTCATGCCTCTTACGAGTTTTTTCATCTCTCTCATCAGTATCATGCCGCTGCTTTCCACTCAGTTTCTATTTTCTTCTTTTCATGTTTTTTTGCTTTGTCGTAATCAGAGTCACTTTCCACATCATGCCTTCTGTCACTTCTCCCATGTCTGTCACTGCTGAATTTCCTCGGATCATTTGGAACAGAATCAAACCTTCTCTACCCTGCGACTTCCACTCTGCTGATTCCTCTTTCTCTCAACTTGCTTTTTCATATTTTCCACATCACCATCAGATTCATCCTCTGAATCATGTCGCCTGCCCATTTTCAGATGCTTCTTCTCCTTCTGAGTATTACGGTTGGGGCTCTCGTCAAAACTAGAATCAGCATCATCTGAGTCATGCCTCTTGCGAGTTTTTTCATATCTCTCATCATCATCAGATTTGGAATCATCACTGTCATGCTTTCTACTTTTCTTGTGCTTCTTTGATGATTTTCGATTCTTCTTCTTCCCAGCATCAATGTCAAAATCACTTTCGGAATCACTCCCTTGATTACTTTTCCAATGCTTCTTTTTAAGCCCCCTCACATGTGTCCCACTGCTATCACTATCAGACGAATCATCCCCGTGCCCTCTTTTTTTGCTTATTTGCTTTTTGTGGCTTCTTGACTCATCAAGCCCATCTCTTCCACCTTCATTCTTCCTAACTTTAACACCCTTTCTCATATCATCTGTTTCATCTCTAAGATCTGTCTCATGCAGCTCGCCATCTTCGCTAGGGTCTCTTTTCTGGCTATTTCCTGGTTTATCATCATCACCACTCTCTTCAGAAATTGAATACAGAGTGCTACTCTGCTTCTTTTGATTGTCAAGTTCGGATGTGCCTATTCCAAGGGCAGCTCTTAATGTTTCCAACTGCTTCTCCTTCCGTGCAGCAATCTGGTGGGTCTGGGTTTCTGAAATCCTGAAAAAAACAATCCAAATAATTTGTTCACATCAGTATGCTATGATCACAAAATAGAGGACAGGTTGATAACTATCAAGAAGCAGACTTAGAACACATGAATGCAAGTAGAAAAAATTTGTCCGTCTTCTTTAGGAACAATAAGGAAAATAGATTCCACTCTTGCCTTAAAATTCCACACTTTGCAAGGTTTCACAAGCATGTTTTATCTTATTTTTTAATAGAACCAACAGAAGCTAACAAATTGAATGGGAAAAGAAAGAAGGAAAAAAAAAAAAACACACTATGACCATCTCAACCAAAAAAGTAGTTTGTTCTTATGTAGGATGATAAAGGGAAGAGAAAGAAGGGAGATCAGAGGAGAAGAAGTAGAGACTAGAGAGAAACCAAGAAGAAACTAAGAGGGAAGAGATGAAGAAAGAGAGAGGGAGGGAGAAGACAGAAATCCGAAACAGAGAGAGAAACGCGAGAGATATTCTGTATTATTCAATATGCCAAAAGTCTGCTTGTCTCATACCATCAATCCCTACAAATAGGCAAACCCTAATTAAATTACCCAAATAAAAATAACTCCTAAATAAAATAAATAAACCTTAAAATACCAAAATAGTGACAATTACCAAAATTGCTAAAATAACCATAATTAATTCTAAACCCTAATTTTCATTCCAAATTAGTCCTCCAATGCCTTTGCATTTCCCATCATTTCTCCCCGGCTGAAAAGAACTTGACTCCGGCGAGTTGAGGTGGTGAAATTGCTTTAAAAGACACAAATTTTCAAGGCCAAACACAAAGATTGGAACCCAACAAGCGGAGGCAAAATAATATCTCTAACCATGAAAACAAAAGAAAATAGTCAAGTGCAGAATGTATGTCGTAGCCAACAACAATAAACTGCACATGATCCATGGTTTGTTGTGAGAGTGGTGGAGGCATCAGATTTGATATCAGAGAGATAGTAACTCCACCTACAAGAACAAGGCTCCAAAGTACCTCAATTTGATAGCATGTCCTCCATATTGAAAATTAAACTAATATTTAAATCCAATGATACGTCAAGTAAATAAGCATTGGGTCCCATTTCAAGAATTGTTGAAAATGTAACAATAGATTTAGATGTAACCTTTGTGGAGGAAGGAAATACAAAAAAAATACACTAACACAATGTGGAGAAGTAGAAACAAGCAAACTATCACAGATAGACTCTTGGGTGGACAAGTGTGACAATTTTAGGTTCAAATGATTCATTAAAAATTCTTTTATTTTCCACGTGTTATTAAGTTAAGATTCATTTCCTCACTCATAGGATCAAATATCCTTTCTAAATGTTCACACGGTTTGATTTAAGAGAGAAAGTATTTGCTCATTTGGACTATTAGGAACTACCCTAGGAACTTCACAATTCGATTCAAGGTTACAAGAAACAAGAAGAGAAGGTCCAGGTTGTTCTTTCTTTTTATTCTCTCGACTAGTCTCATTTTTTTCTTGAATTCAATTGAGAACAAACTAGAGAGGTCTTGCTGATTTGGCACTACCAAAGGTGATTTGGGTGTCAGTTCTCTACCTTTTACTTTAACAAAATAGATTTACCATGACATTGAATAAGACAGGCATTGTCCTTCCTTTTAGTCACTCCATAAACATCCATCCAAGGACGACCAAGAAGGACGTGACCAATAAGACATCACACCAAACATCTTCATAATATAACTCACCCATTTTGATTGGCACTAGATACCTCTCCAAGACTATCAAAGGAGGATTATTTTTCCAAGTTGCCACATATGATTGTGGATGTGTTTCGACCTCTAGTTTTGTTTCTTTCAACGCCAGATTCAAAAATCACATTCATAGAAAAAATTTCATCAATGAAAATTTTGCAAACTTTTCCCTACAAGCAGCAAACATGTAAAAATTACTACTAATTTTGTTAGGGATAACAATTGAACTAGGCCACAATTTAGAATCTTGAATTTCACGTTCCCTAAATGTTGAGGAAACAAATGTTTCACACCTCTTGTTCTTGACAAAACGGTGTCCCAAAGGTTCGTCCAAGTAGAGGAAGGACTCAATTAGTTCTGATTGAAAATCAACTCATCATGGAAATACCTAGGTGAATCGTAGTGATATCTTTGTGAAGAGTTCCTAAAGTAACTTTCCGGATACCTATCATGTGTATGAACAGGTCTAAAAGTATCCTTCCTATAATGCTGATGGAACCTAGGATACCTATCACGATAGTGTTCCCATCGTTGGGTTGACCTAGGGTAGTCCCTTGTATCCCATACAATACGTCTATATCTTGGTCCCATGGCATTAGACGTTTTTTCCTTCTTTTTTTAACAGAAGAACACTCCGAAAAATAAAAAAGAATTAGAGAGATAAAATAAACAAAAATCAAAACTACATTATGAGAATGAGAGGTGTCAGCCCTAAAGGTTTTTAACCAAGGACATCTTAGTAATTTTGATAGTTACACAACATTATTCATGTGGACTAATGTCTTGTCCAATGGAGAATGCAAATAGGCCATCTAGGTCAAAGAAGATTGTTGACAAAAAAATGACAAAGTCCATCAAGTTAAAGAATTCCACTCAACAACATGCTTCAAGAGAAGAAACAAATCAAGTGAAATGCCCCCATGATGAATCAAGCAAATGGATACACTCAAGGCCCAATGATTCAAAACAAGTCAAGTGAAGACTTTTTATTTTTCTTATTTTGCGTTTTGAGTGATTTAAGATTAGATTAATCATTGGTCGCAATCTCTTACTATTTAAAATGATCAACTAAAAACTAACTTCAAATGATTTTTCAAAACAAAACAATTGTCATACTTTAAGTTTTAAAAGATCAAAAGGTTTTGATAAAAGTACACTGAAAAAAATAAGCAAAAAGACATACATTGTCCAAACAAGTCAACCAGTTCATAAAACCAGTTGACTGATTAGTTTTACACTGATCAAACCAGTCGACCAGTTCTAAGAACCAGTCGATTGAGTGACCTTTTTCATAAAACATGCTGAACTCATTGTCCAATAAAGTCGACCTCTAAGACGATTCGGTCAACTATTTTTCAAAGGCTAAAACAATATACATCAGAGTCAGTCGACTGATCCAAAAGACCAGTTGACTGATTGTTCTTGAACAAGAGAACCTCAAACCCTCTGACAGTTCAATTGACCTAATCAGTCAACTAGTCCTCAATGTAGTCGACTGGTTGATAATTCAGTTGACAACACATCGAGATTCAAATTTTAAATAGACAAAAAGGGGAGAAATGGCTCTTTTTGAAAAGCAACAGACATATTCTTTTAAGGGCTATAAATAGAGGTTTTCTAGGGATTCTATGCCATCTCTTTACATGCTTACACTTCTACATCTCTATTTTGACTTTAGATCTAACCATTGAAAACCTAGAACTGAAAGTTCTACTCATCTTTAAATACTTTGAGCTGACACATGATCTATCTTATAAAGAGTGAAGCATTTATTGCACTAATCTACTCTTGAAGAAAGTGCATGTTGATAAACAAACTTTGTATTATCTCATTGCGATGAGAGTTGTGGGTAGATGCTGCCCAGTGAGGCAAAAGAGTATATTTTGTTGGGAAAAAAAGTGACGAACTTTTGTTGTAAAGGTTTGACCTCCACCTGCAAGGAGATTAAGATAGTGGAAAAACTCAAGTAGGAATACTGGAGTCGAGGACGTAGGAAAGTTTTTCCGAACATCGTAAATCGTTGTATTTGCTCTCTCTTTCTCTACTCTCTACTTGCGCATTTATAGCATTTATTTTTAAAGTTTGTAAAAGAAACTAATATTTGTAAAATACTCTACCCTCTAGTGTAAATATCTTAGCAACAAGAGGCAAAGGTGAGAATGAAGGTGTTGATAGAGCAATTAAAGGTAAGAATAGTGCGGCATGAAGCAAGTTCAAAGAAGAACCCTTTATGCAATATTTATTAACTCACCAAGTTGAATTTATTATTGAGCACAATTTCCAAGAGAGAGTGCAACCTTTTCCAAGGGCCGGGAGCGTTTACCACAATTTTCTGGAATATTTGTGGTCTTTCTAAAGCTTTCTGAAGTTATGGTGCAATCTGAAAATTCCAGAAATTTTGGGGAAGTTGCTGAAATTTGCAGAGTTTTTGGGACGATTTCCAAAATCTTAAAGTTCTTGGGCCAAATTCTAAACTCTGGGGTTTGGGTAAGATGTGCTAAGGATGGGCTGCAAGAGAATATGGTTTGAGTATTGGTTTAGGCTGGGATGTACATGGTTCTGGTGGCTTTGTATTGGACCTGGGCTGTTAAACAAGTTTGGGCTGGTTTTCTTTGGTTAAATTTGCTTGGGTCTAGACAGGTTCAGGCTTGGGCTTGGAGATTGTTTAAAAGTTTGGTCGATTGGGTTGGGCTCAAGGTTTAATGAGTTTGGGTTAAGTGAATAAGGGTCAAGTCTGAGTTGAACAACTGGGCCAGTTATATGGTTAAGGAAAAAGGTGATTGGGTCGGATTAAAAGTACAAACCAAGACTTTTATTCCAGTATTCAGCAATAGAGTTTCAAAACCCTTCACTGTGGCTGTTGCGTCTCTGATTAGCGACTGAGGACGGAGCTTTAGCAGCAACAATTGATGATGATGGCATTGAGGATGCTTCATGACCAGATTCGACAATGGAGACTGACTGTCAACGACAGAGTAACAGCGATGGTAGAAGCTTCGTTCACGCTGCTGATCAGATTGATAGAGACTGCAATGAACGATGGCTATTTCTATCGACGTTGAAGGGGTTTAAGTTGCAGATGATTTCTGATGACCATGATATTAAATATCGGCCGTTACTGTAACTTGTTTTGAACCCTCCGATTTTGTTACACAACCGATATATTAGTGTGTAGAAAAATTCACAGGCATAACAGCCGACACCGTTACGGAGCGATATGTAACAGCATCAGTCGATACGTAACTATAATGGTACATTTTTCTCTTTTTCTCTAGTTCTAATAAAAACTGCATTTCTGGCCATAGATCGAGTGATTTAAATTTATCAAACACAAAATTTGGAATTATGAATCTGGTCAAAGAGTTTAATAAGTCCCAGTGTTATATCTAATTATTTATTACCAGAAACTTAAAAGTAAAATTTTATCTTATTAAATTTAGTAGATGTCGCTTAAAAATAAATGAATCTTATCACTAGGGCCTAGGCTACTCATACAAATATATATATATATATATATATATATATATCTTATTGTAAAAATTATTTATTTGCTACTTTGTTTTTGTATTAATATTTTTGCTCTAAAATCATATAAATATACCTTGAGTGTTTTTTGATGTTAGAAAACTTGAGTATTGTAATACGATTAATCACATTTATATTTTTTGTTAGTGTTTGCTAAATTATGTATTTATTTGGCTTTATGTCCATTAGTTAACAGTTAATATTCACTTATAGTGTATTCTTTGTTTATGTTTTATTTTATTTTTTTATATTTGCTAAAATTACTTATATTAATTACATTTTTAATTATTAATTGTCATAGTCAGTCATAATAAATTGTACTTTCTTCTTACATTTGATATAATACCAATATAAAGTCCTATACAATAAACAATTTTTTCATAAGAGCTATAAAATGACTTAAAATAATTCAAAACATTAAACAGTAATAAATTGGAGTAAAACCGTGCATATCAGTAACATTTAAGGAATTTTCTAGTGATTACAAAAAATTCATCCGATTCCCATTACATATCAACCGATACTCCCAATATTGTTACACCCTAAGAAGCACGGATACAGGATACGGATACAACACGACACGACAGCGACACGCAGACATGTTATTTCTAAAAAAAAGTAAGACATGAACACATCAGGGACACATTAAATAAATATAAACTTTTATATTTTTTATATGACCAAATAATATAAACTAAACATTAGTTCAATTAAAATTAGCATAAAAACACACAAATCATAAAAATAGTATTAAGATATTAAAATAACAAAATTATTAAATAAAAATTAAAAAACTTCCTTATTTAATTATCAACATCCATGATTCAAGTTCTAAAATAAATTTATTAACTATGACATAAAACATATATATGTATGTATGTATATATATATATACACACACACATACATATACACAAAACCAAAAAAAGAACTAAGGAGAAGATGAGAAAAAGATAACAAAATCCAAAAAAAAAAGAAGAAAAAAAAATGTGCCCATAATATGCCCGGAACGTGTCCGAATAAATAAAAAAAAATACTCTTTTTTTTTACATGCCTGACACGTGTCCGATAAGTGTCTGACATATGTCCAACACGGACACGTGAACCAAAATAGAGTGTCCATGCTTTATAGATTACACCACTATCGTGACCATTGTGTGTCTCAATACAGTGAGTTAAAACCATGTTGATGACGCAACGATAACTCAGATGGCCAAGCGTTGGCAACCCGATGACAAAGACAACTGTGAGGACTCTATTGTTACGATGGCTTCAAATCTACAAAGGGTTCAATCAACGATAATGAAACTTTGATGGATGAGTTGTTTGTTGACCGGTGATGATGGGGTTCTGTATGTTGTGATGCAAGCATCAACGATGATGAAGATGGATACAAGTTTAGGCCTATGGTATCCAATGAGTTGGCTTATTACAGTGATGAAGATGATGACGCTCTCGAATGAGTGAGTGAGCAGCAGCAATGATGTTGATGATGAACAATAATGGATGATTTTTTTATTTTAATGGAACAATGAAGTATGAACAGTGCAATGGATCAGGTCTAGGCTCTGATACCAAATTGATGTAAGAGGAGAAGACGAGAAAAAAGGGAGATCAGAGAAAAGAAGTGGAGACTTGAGAGAAACCGAGAAGAAACCAAGAGGAAAAAGAGAAGAATGAGAGAGAGAGAGAGAGAGAGAACTTGAGGGACATTCTAAATTATTCAATATGTCGAAAGTTTGCTTGTTTATAACATCAATCTCTATAAATAGGCAAATTCTAATTAAATTTACCAAAATAAAATAACTCCTAAATAAACCCTATAATACCAAAATAGTAACAATTGCTAAAATAACCCTTAAGTTAAAAAATATATAAAATAACCATAAATAAATTCTAAATCCTAGTTTACATTCCAAATTAGTTATCCGATGCCTTTGCATTCCCCATCATGTTCCCTTTTGAACAGAGCTATTAAGTAAAGATTATTTTTTGATAAGTAAAGTATTCAAAGGGTTGCGCAACCCGTGAACACTTGAAGTATGAAAAAAAGTTTAGATATAATTAACAATACACAAAAAATAATAAATAAATCAATAAATCTTCTCTACAAAATCCCCCCCCCCCCCCAAAAAAAAATAAAATAAAATAAAATAAAAAGGCTCAACCCTCCTTGTAGCCAAAGACTCAAAAATCTACTTATGTGCAAGTTTCTCAACCCCCTCCAAAATACCATTGATTTCATTCCCCCATTTGCACCACATAAAGATGCACCAGCATCCATGTCTTCTTTCTCCTCCGCTTAACTCCTCGACTCCAACTATTGAAAGGATCCCACACCAATATGGGAAAATACTAGAAATCTCACACAGCAAAAGAACACAGGACCATAGGTCCCTAGCAACTTTACAATGAACTAAAAGATGACCCACCAATTCCTTGTCCCATAGCACATGCAGCACCAATTAGGAATAACTTGGTCCCTCAAGATTAAACTACATGAAGTATTAAAACAAGAATCTTTCCATGTACTGTTGTCCATACAAATAACTTTACTTTTGATGAAACATTAGTCTTCCAAATCATAGTTGTCATATTGCCCAGGCCACCCTAATCGACAGACCTAGTTTACTGCACATGGTACAAAAGTAATATAATTATTATTTTAACTCATAATTTTATACAGTCCATGTTATTTATAGAAAATTAAATCAATAATTCCTACCTAATAATATGAAGGGGGAAAAAACAACATCAACTATGTATTAGTAATATTATTTTGTGTCAACAAACAAAAATACAGTATGAATTTTAAAAACATTATAACATATGCAAATAAAACAAATAGAATAAATAATGGAATAAAAAGCACCTAAATGAAAGTTAACCCATTTAGATAATACAATTTGTTGATAATTCAAAAAGTAACATTGACTGCCATGACAAAATCCAAAAATCTGTTTTCCTTTAGCAGCATTAGATAAACAATTGTAGGAATTAGTTAACATTAGCATAATTTTCTAAGGAAATAAGTTTTATCTATTGCAAATAACATGTAAATAGAATAAGATCTTACTCTATATATAAGAGATTTAGGTATAAATAGTCAATGTTTAGAATATTTTCAATCTCTTCATTAATTTCACTATCATTTATTCACATATTCAAGGTTTGTAGATATATTCAACTTCCAACAAAACAAAAAAGAAAAAAGAAAAAAAATATAATAATGAAGTAGAAAGTTAATTATGTATTAAAATATGAAATTTGACTAATGACAACAGTCTGTTGTCCGGGCGACTGCCCAACTGTCTACGTTCAGGCGTGCATTGCCTAGACAATTTTCTTGTATTGGGGCACCTAGGCAGTTAAGCATGCACCCGTAACAACTATGTTCCAAATTCCTTTCCATGGGGATGGGTCTATCCGCAGGAGTACCCAATTGCTAATAATAAGACTTCACCTTGAACCCCCTTTGCTTGGAAGACTTCCAAGTTCCACCTAATCTCATCCCTGCCTCCTCTCCCAAAATCCACCGTATACAACCTCTTCAAGAACTCCACAATAGCCTCAATCTCCAAATAATTTAGCTCTTATAAAACACACCTCCCAACTTCTGTAGTTTCCTCCACTACTACAATTACTAGATACTAACATCTCCTTATTCATTGCCATTCTGAATAGCTGAGTAAATGAGCATGCAGTGAATCTCCTCCACATCATTCATCATATACCAAAACTGATCCTATCACCCAATCCTCCTAGAAAGTGAAGAAATGTAGCAGAAGTCTCCTGCCCCTTCCTGATGCCTTTCCAGAGTCCACAAGCACAAAATTGAATAGTAACCAACACACAAAAAGAGGATTGGTACCAGCTAACCATCAAACTTTGGACTTGAAAAATCCCTTTATTTAATTTTTTAACACTATGGAATCAGAATAGTCACTTATATTTTGATCAATTAAAAAAATAGTCATTTAAATTTTTTGTAGATGAGAGATTCAACAGAAAATATTTTTTAAAATTTTATCAACCTCTTCAAAACCCCAAACTAGAAAATCATATCTGTTGCTGAATCAAAAATCAAAAAGAAAAAAATATGTGCAATGTGTGGAATGCTAAAAGGGGATAGGGGGGCCAATTTATCACAGAGTGCATTCGGAAAAAGCCACCTAACACTTTTAGCCCTTCAGATTTTTACACCCCAATCGTTCCACCTTGTTTCATGGGTAGCACTGTAACACTAGGTCTTACTTCATTTTAAGGCACCGGAGATTTGAGTTAATGCTTAAGAACTTTTCCACAAATAACTAGTTTTTCATTTTCTTTGCCTTTACAAGATCAATGTTGTCTGCTTTGTTTGGGCTGGAGCTATAAGCAATAAAACCAAATATTTTCATTCCCAAACATCCCCAAAGCTGGAAAACTTTGTGCAACTAAGTTTGATGACAGGTTGGACAGCAATCCCAAAGTGCTTATTTTGGAACTGAAACCAATAAATATTAAATCTGCTCTCAATAGCAAGACTAAGTATTTCCTAAATCCAGCCAAACAATATCTGGGAAAAGCAATGCCAAATTCTCATCTAATACGTATAAAATAAAGCAGAAGCCTCTAGTTCTGATTCGGAAAGAATACTACTACCTAGATTCCTATCCTCTTAGAAGTTCCAAAGCTGCAATACATTTTTCCAACTTGTTCATACTTTCAAACAACTTAACTATATTAATTTTGAAAGATATATATTACCTTTTGTCTGTGGTGGCTCCACCGGTACCCTCCTCAGCAGCAGCTTCCAAATTCCTCTTAGCCTCCTCTAGTTTGTCCGCGATCTCAGCTTCAGTGTACCCCTGATCAGTGAGCTTGTCTTCAAGGATCACGAGCTTGAGTTGAATCTGGCGCTTGCGGTCGTGCTCAAGTATGTCCTTATTGGCTTTCTTGCTGATACCAGCGGTGCCCTGATCGGCCCCGAAACCCTTGCCGTCGATCACAACCTTTCCACTCTTTGGCTTCACAAAGAATTTGTTGCTTTGTATGTAGCCATTAGTCCCCGAACCTCTCGGGGTCTGCAATCCAATTCCATTGTACATCTTGCTGATCACAATTCCAACAAAAAATTCTTAAAAAAATTCAAAACCCTAATCTAAAAACGATGATTGCATAACAATACTGATTTGATAAATAAAATTATAGATCGATGGAAGAAAACTAGATCTGAATGAGAAAAAGATACGAAACCCTAATCAGGATAAGAGAATTATTCCTCCGCGTCGATTCCAATTTAAGAGAGGAAAAGAGTACCGGCGGTTTATATTTTCACACGTGTTTGTTTATGGGCCGGGTTGGGCTGTTATTTTATACCTAATGACTAATACATTCTAACTTTGGGTTTTAATCTAACATGGACCAGCCCAGTCCTATGAGGTTGTTGTCGTTGGGCTTAACAAAATAGCACCCCTCTCGTTACCCATAAAAATTCTAATTCTACTCAAAACAAAATAATTCACTCTTAGGCTATATTTGGTTTGCAGGAGTTGAATAGTCATTTCATAAAAAGATATAGACTTTAGGCTTTTTTGGGTTCACAAATTTAGTATGGAAAAAAAAAAAACACTTGAAAAAATTACACTTACACTTCGCTTGGATTGAAGGATTTGAAAAGAAATGAGAAGAAACGAGAAGGAGAGAAATGTTATTTTGTATTTGGTTTAAAATTAGGAAAGGAAATGAAGAAGGATGGAGGAAGGGAGAGGGAGGGAGGGAGGGTCTCTTAACCCTTATTTTATTCAATTTGCTCTCTTCTAAAAAATGGACTGAGACAGAAGGAAATGAAAGAACCTTTAATGAATTTTTTATAATACAAATTATAACATTAAAATTATAAAGAAAAAAATTTAAAATACACCTATATCCCAGGGTATAATAGTAAAAAAATATATAATCTTTTCATTTTCTTATTGTTCTTAAGCAAGATGAGAGAATTACACTCTTTTTTCTTTATTTGTTATGTAAGTATGAAATAGGGATTATATTCTCCCCTCCTCTCCTCCCCTCTCTTCTCTCCATAATTAATGTTATCATTTCCTCTCCTTTTCCTCCTATTTATCCAAGAATAGTGTTAAAGTAGACTATCTGTTCGAAATTAATTGGATATCAAAGTTTGTCAAAATTGTAGTTAGGGTAATGCATTTAAAAGTTAAATACAGTAAGGATAAAATAATTTACACTTAATTTACCAATTCTTTTCTTCCAACTGGTTGCCACCTCAGCCAAATAACTGACGCATTCCCAAGATTAAAATATCACAAAAAAGCCCTCTATCCATTTCTTTGCTCTCTCTGTTTCTCTTTGAAGCTATTTCTCTCCCTGAGAGCCCATTTGGATGGATGTCTTGAGGGCCCAAATCACGAATTTTGGGCGAGCGTTTGCGGGCTGTGATGTTTTGCTGAGTGTTGCGGCCCAGAAACGTGCAAAAACGGGCTGGAGGATCCACTCCTAGCAACGCGAGCCACACCAGCATCTCAATCCCAACGCAATTTGCCTTCTACAATTGCCGCTGAAGTTGGATTTATTTACAAAAACTCTTTTTGTCGTTTTCCTCGCAGCATTTCGCAAATCGTGAAGCCACTGTTTGTTTGTCATTTCCTTAAAAAACAAAAAAATATCTGCCGTCATGTCTCTCTCTTTATATATATTAATATATAATATCTCTCTCTAAATATGTATAAATATAATATATATTAATATACGGTATAAGATCTCTCTCTTTATATATATTTATATATATATATTAACATATATAATATCTTTAGAAAAATAATCAAATAATATATGTATTATAATAATATTTATTATAATAAAATTAATATTTAGTATAATAAATATTATTTGATTATAATATTAAAATTTATAAATACTGTCAAATAACACTCAATGTTATTTAATAATATATAAAGGAAAAAATAGACTTTTTTTTTGGTTGACAGAAAATACAAACAAGAAAACTAGCTGCCTATAGCAAAGGCAGTTCTGGCCATGTCAGCTACCATGGCATTTCTTAGTTGGACTGGCAATATTTTGGTCACCACCAATTTTTCCTTCTAAGTCTCTCCCATTTTGGTTAGGATATCAGCACATTTGTTCCCTTTTCTCTGCGTGTGCGTGAATAAGCATTTCTTAAACCTTTCAAACAGGTTTTTGCAGTCATTTACCAGCGTGTCACAGTGGGTGTGGTCCTCTTCCAGATTGAGGAGGAAGTTGATTGCTGGTTTGCAGTCAAATTCCACAATAGCAAGCTCAGTGTTTATCTTGGAGGCGAGGTCCAAGGTTTCTCTTATCGCCCAGAGTTCTACCATTATGCTATTGCAGGAACCAAGGTGCCCAGAGGCACCCCAAAGCCAATTGCCAACTTCATCTCTAGCAATTGCTCCAAAGCCAACGGATCCCGAGCTACCTTTCGCACTCCTGTCAGTGTTGACTTTAATGAAACCTGTTGGAGGAAAGGACCAGCCGATTAGCAAGTTAGAGGGTAAAGAAAGAGAATGAGTCATACCTTGGAAAGCTTCCGACATCATTCTAGCATGCTTCCACACTTTAGCAATTATCACGTTAGGGTCAAAGGGGGAGTGGTCGAAAATAGCTTTGTTCCTTCCCTTTCAGATCTTCCATAAAGCCATAGTGAAGATTGTGAACCACGGGGTCCCTTTTATGCACCAGGCTATTTTAATATTGTTCACAATCCATTCCTCTAGCTTTTGTTGGCGTTGAGCATAGAAATGGGTGGGCCTTGTTAAACTCAGCCACACTACTTGGACCAAGTAGCAATCTCGATGGCAATGACTCGTAGTTTCAATGTTTTGCTTGCAAAGGGGGTATGTTGGGTCAGAAGTCATGCCTTTTTTTGTGTCTGTGGCTGTTCGTTAAGAGCCTTTTGTGAAGAACTGATGGTTCCAGTCAAGCCTTGTAAGCATTCACACGAAAATATCTCTGTTTATGGTAAGAGAATAACCAATATATTGGATAATAATTTTCTACATCTCCTTTATTCTTGTCTTAGGCTGCTTAAATAAGCAAAACCCAACTACTACTACGTATAAGTTGCCGAAATAAAGGACCACTACTGCACTAATAAAGGACCACTACCTGCACTACTGGATTAAAAGAAATAACAAGAAACAGAAAATAAAGGACCACTACCTGCACTATTGGATTAAAAGAAATAACAAGAAACAGAAATGTTGTTGACTCATTCAACCTGATCTTCTAATTGCCTGCAACGGTCTCTCACGTCCATCCTCATCGCTGATATTTGGGACTCCTCATCCCTGATATTTGGGATTCGGTTTTGGTAGCCTGGCTGACCTTCTCGGCTCATCAACACTCCTCCCTCCCAGTGGACTCTTGTCCTCAAGGTCCACGTTGGAGAATTGGTCCAGCAGTAGTTGAGTGTTTTCCCACATTGCCTCCTCTGCAGGTACGTGTTTCCTCTGAACCAAACTTTCTTTCACAAAAGTAGAGCCTTGTTTGACCCAACGAGTATCCAGAATATGCTGAGGCTCGATGAGGATAACTCCTTCCTCCGAAACTGGAGGGAACTCGTTAGTAGGCGCTGTATGCTCACCAACAAACTTTTTTAGCAAGGAGACGTGGAAAACTGGGTGAACGTATGATCCGTCTAGCAGTTGGAGTTTATAGGCGACGGCTCCTATTTTTTGCACAATAGGATAGGGCCCAAAGAATAGGGCGGCAAGCTTCTGGTGGGCTCGTCGGAAAGTTGACTGTTAACGGTACGGATGGAGCTTGAGGAACACCAAATCTCCAACTTCAAACGTAACATCTCTCCTTTTGAGATCAGCCACTTGCTTCATTCTATTAATGGATGCCTCCAAGTTGTGCTTCAGTTTTTTAAGCAGCTTATCTCTTGATAGTAAGCTCTGGTCCACTTCATGGACAGGTGATAAGCCATCTTGATAAGCAGGAATGGGTGGAAGAGGGCATCCATATAATGCCTGGAATGGAGTCATACCAGTAGAAGCATGATAAGTGGTATTATACCACAGCTCTACCCAAGGTAGGTAGGCAGTCCATTTTCGCAACCATTGGTGGGTAAAACTACGTAAATATTGTTCCACACAACGGTTAACCACCTCCGTCTATCCATCCGTTTGTGGGTGGTAGGCGGAACTAAGTCGCAGCTTGGTACCCGACATTTTAAAGAACTCTTGCCAAAAATTGCTAATAAATATTGGGTCATGGTCACTAATAATAGACCGGGGTAGGCCATGCAACTTAATCACACATTCCACGAATTTGTCCGCCACTGTCTTAGCTATAAAAAGGTGAGTTAAAGTAAAAAAATGAGCTGATTTGCTTAATCTGTCAACAACTACCAGTATTGTATCTTGGCCTTCTGAAGTGGGTAAACCTTTAATGAAAGCCAAAGTAATATCATCCCATACTTGGCAAGGAATAGGTAGGGGCTGGAGAAGGCCAGCGGGTGCCCAATTCTCAGATTTTACTTTTTGACATACCTCATAGCTTTTGACATACTCCTGAACCGACTGGTACATACGTGGCCAATAAAATTGCTGTGATAATTTTTCAAATGTGCGCAAGACTCCCGAGTGCCCTCTTATATTGGAATTGTGAACCTCATGCAATAACTTGGCCCAAATGTTAGCATTAGAAGGAACTAACCATATGACCCACGGATTTCACGTATGCATCATCCGTTGAAGCTTGCCTGATCTCTTCCCATATATCCACTTCAGGTACATGGATGTGAAGGAGTATTGGGCTGTTGGGTTTGCGTGATAAGGCGTCTACTGCGAAGTTTTCACGACCTGGACGGTAGGTAATTTCATAATCATACCCCAACAATTTAGCCACCCATTTTTGTTGCTCCGGAGTTGCCACTCGTTGTTCCAAAAAATATTTCAGGCTATGGTGATCCGATTGAATGAAAAACTTCCTTCCCAACAGGTAAGGCCACCATACTCGGATTGCCTCCACTATCGCAAACATTTCCTTGGCATAAGTAGACCACGACCTTTTGGTGATTCCAATGGCCCGACTCATAAAGGCAATAGGCTTGCCTTGTTGAAAGAGCACCGCTCCAATTCCATCTCTCGACGCATCTGTCTCAATAGTGAAAGATTCGTTGAAGTTGGGCATGGCCAAGGTAAGAGTAGATGTCATTGCTTCCTTGAGAGCTACAAAAGCAACTTCTGCTTCATCATGCCACCCAAACTGCTCCTTTTTGAGGAGGTTGGTAAGGGGACGAGCTATGACACCGTAGTTCCAAACGAACTTCTGATAATATCCTGTCAAACCTAAAAATCCACGTAAAGTAGAAATATTAGTAGGCCTTGGCCATATGAGCATGGCTTCAATCTTTTTGTTGTCAACCTTAACCCCATGCCTTAAAATAGTGTGTCCTATATTCCAATTCCTGTTGCCCGAACTCACACTTGCTCATCTTGACAAAGAAATGATATTGCTTCAAAATATCTAGAGATTGTCTCACATGCACCAAATGTTCTTCCCACGTGGGGCTATCTATCAAAATATCATCAAAGAAACCAAAATGAACTTACGAAGATAGGGCCGAAAAATGGAGTTCATTATGGCTTGAAATGTAGAGGGCGCATTGCAAAGGCCAAAAGGCATTACTAGATATTCGTAGTGGCCATTGTGGGTGCGAAACACCGTCTTGGGAATATCTGGAGGATGCACTCTCACTTGGTGATAGCCCGCCCTCAAGTCGAGCTTAGTGAAGTAAGAGGCACCATGTAGCTCATCCAACATGTCGTCGACTGTGGGAATAGGGAAGCGATCTTTAATCGTGGCTGCATTGAGTGCACGATAATCCGTACAAAATCGCCAACTGCCATCTTTTTTTTCACCAAGAGTACTGGCGAGAAAAAAGGACTGGTGTTAGGACGAATAAGCCCAGTGTCTAGCATGTCTTGGACCTGCTTCTCTATCTCATTTTTCTGGAAGTAAGCATATCGATAGGGGTGGACGTTAATGGGCTCAGCTCCTTCTCTAAGAGGTATAGTGTGATCTACCTCTCGGACAAGTGGCAAACTAGCTGGTTCTTTGAAAACTTCTACATATTCCTCCACAAGCGTTTGTATTCCAGGTGGCACGTCTTCTTGCAAAACTGTTTCTTCCGTTAATTGGAAACCTACAGCAAACAACTCATGCTTTTGGCAAAATTCTTTAGAAAACTCTTTAAGTGAGGCCTCCCGAATGCTTTGAGCACCCAACCCTTGTAATTTTCTTGCCCGGTTATCCCACATAAACTCCATGGTCAGTTTTTCCCAATTGCAAGTTACTGAACCCAACATTTCGAGCCATTGGATCCCCAAGACCAGATCCAACCCTGTGAGTCGAAGAGAATAAAGAGTTAAGGAAAAGGGAGTGCCTTGGAGGTCCACTCATACACTTTCAAACCGGCCTTGACACTTCATATTTTCTCCATTGGCTACCCGAACTGTAAATGGTTCAGTTGGCACCACTGGCATCCGAAGTAGCCTAGCAATTCTCTCACTGACAAAGTTGTGGGTTGACCCACTATCAACCAGCATAATAACTTCATGGGAACCGATCTTGGCCGTCATTCGCATCGTCTTAGGTGTTGTCCACCCGGTCAAAGCATGCAAGGTGATCTCTGGCTCAATTTCGTGTTCAGGAAGCTCTCTGTGGTCTTCCTTCTATAGCAGCTGCTTAGTAACTTCCTCACAGATGATGTTGCCCGCGTCGAGGGGTCCTTCCAAGAGCAGCAAGTGTGGTCGTTGGCACCGGTGTCCAGCTGTAAATCTCTCGTTGTAGTGGAAGCACAGTCCTTGTTGGCGCCGCGGGTTGGAGACGTAAAGGGGCTCGCGCTAGTGGTGGCCACAAGAAACATCGCTGCCTTGAGAATTGGTCATCCTTCATCCGTGCTAGGCTGATGGCGTCCTTCAAGGTTTGCGGCTTAAACATTCTGATACCATCAAAAATTTCTGTTTTCAGTCCACCTATGAAGGTCCCGACCAAAGCTTTTTGAGTCCACCCACGTACCCAGTTGCCCAGACGTTCGAACTCACGCTAATAATCACGTAAGGAACCAGTTTGCCTAATTCTTTAGAGGGCTTCATCAAAATCGTCACACTCTGAAGGCCTAAAGCGGGCCCAAAGTTTGTCTTCGAAAGTCTCCCAAGAGAGAACGCGCCCTTCCTCTCGGAATGTTCTGCGGATCCACTGCCACCACTGATTGGCTTCTCCTTCAAAGTGGTAGGCTGCCATGGGCACTTTCTGGGCTTCGGCAGTGCCTTGATACTCAAAAAATTGGTTTACACGATTGAACCACTCCGTAGGACCGTCTCCTAAAAATCATGGGAAATCGACTCTTGCTGTTTTGTAAGAAAAGGGCTGGCGACCTCCGTCGTCTTCCTTTCGGAAGCGGTTGTGCCCTTCTCGGTCCTAATTGCCATGGTTGGAGGACTCTCTGCTGGTGAGCAACACGTCAAATAGACGATTAAGTGTTTCCTCCAAATGATGAAGCTTATCAGCCATGCCGAGCTCCATCTGGTGTAGCCCATCTTGCACTGCACCAAATCCTGCCTCCAGATTCTCAACACGCTCCCTATTGGTGGTCATTTGCGAACCTAGCTCTAATACCAATTGATGGTCTCAGTCAAGCCTTGTAAGCATTCACACGAAAATATCTCTGTTTATGGCAAGAGAATAACCAATATACTGGATAATAATTTTCTGCATCCCCTTTATTCTTGTCTTAGGCTGCTTAAATAAGCAAAACCCAACTATTGCTATGTACAAATTACCAAAGTAAAGGACCACTACTCCACTAATAAAGGACCACTACTCCACTAATAAAGGACCACTACCTGCACTACTGGATTAAAAGAAATAACAAGAAACAGAAATGCTGTTGACTCATTCAACCTGATCTCCTAATTTCCTACAACGGTCTCTCACGTCCATCCTCATCCCTGATATTTGGGACTCCTCATCCTTGATATTTGGGATTTGGTTTTGGTAGCCTAGCCGACCTTTTCGGCTCATAAAAAATAATCAATAAAAAAGTTTTAAGTAGTTGAGGAACTTTGAGTTTCCAAATGGTATTATAGTCTAGATTCTTGTTAAATGTAGCAGGAAAGGGGTTTGATTGGGAGTTGTACACTTTCCGGGTAAAGAATAGGTTGTTGGATGAATTCCATATCTGTTTATCCTCTAGCCTTGTAGTCTTGGGAAGGGGAATGGCAATAATAAGTTCCTTGATGTAATCTGGAATATCAAATTTGCACATATGAAGATTGCATATCCCATTCTCAATCATGTTGTTCACTTTCCAATCATTACTTTCAATAATTTTAACCAAACACTCAATAAACCATTCTAACATCAAATATTATTTTCATCTACACACTCATAATCTATTCTCCATAAATTGAAACTCTCCCAAACTAACTCTAAATTATAGGAACGTAAAACCAAAAACCCTCTGTTAATGGAGTCGACAAATGATGTGAATAATCATATATCTTTCCAAGTAAGAGCATCTCCAATACTGACTCAAACCTAAACTCAAAATCAAATTTGAGTCAAAATGAACAAAAAAGTTTCTCCAATCCTAGACTTAAATTTATACTAAATCAATTTTTACTCAAATCCAAATCCAAATCAGTGCACTATTATTCATAAACCCAAATTTCTACCGAAATTTTTTTTCCCCCTAGCTAGCCCTATATCAGGTGGAAAGTGAAAGAAAAAAGGCAAGGAAAAGAAATGGAAAGTAACACATACTTGGCGATGGCAATTGGAGATGCGGTCAGCGAACAACGACGACGATCAATTATAATGAGAAACCATTGTGAACTCAAACCCTCAACTCATATTGTAAATAGAAACCCTAGTGTGATGTCGGTTGAGAAAGAGGAGAGAGAGAGAGAGAGAGAGAGAAAAAAAAAAAAAAGAGTATGCGTGTTGTTCAAGAGGGAGAGTGTGTGTGTGTGTGTGTGTGTCTTTGTGTGTCTTTCAAGAAGGGGAAAGAAGGAATGAGGGATGGAGTGTTTTCAGCTGAGAAAGAGGGAGCGAGAGAGGGTAACAAGTCTAGCTATGCATTCGTGAACAATAAGTTTGATTGAAAATTGACAATGAACAATAAATTTGGAAGGAAAAAAAAAGTAAGAAAATGATTTTTGAGAAAAAATAAAATAAAATAGTTTTTGGGATAAGATGAGAATATTTTTAAAAAAATTTTAAATAAAAACTTAAATAATTATTAAAAAATATAAAAATTAAATTTTAAATTAAATTTAGATTTGAATTTAAGTCAACACGGAATATGATGCTACACTTTTTGATTAGTGGGGCTAGGCTATTCGTCGCCTATTGAACACTCAAAGAAGAAGATTAGAGGGCCACTGGGTTTGCTCCGACAGTAGCCACTCTAATGATAAAGTTAATAAAAACTGAAGTAAAGTACTGTAATTGAGAGTAATTGAATGACTGTAAATTAAAAAGCGCACCTTAGGGTTCAATTTATAGGTTGCGGATTCTCCTAAATTGATTAGGATTCGACCTCGTAAAAGTAGGGATTTGATTGTCATAATAAGAGAATGGGAGTTACCATGTTGAACACTGCACTCCATGAGAATAGGAAGTGAAAGATATCCGTGAATGACTATTTCCTTATCTTTAGTTCGATAGGGTACCTAAGGCGACGACTAACTCTGGACCTCCTTATGCAAATGCACAGTGCCTTCCGTTCTAGAGATGAGCTCTGGAGACTATATGTACACGCTTGTTCTGGACGGATGAACTTTGGCTATTCTGTGTACACACGTGTTATGCGGAGACTAGTCTATCACTTTATGACGTATCAATTACTCTCCCCCCAAACCTTAGTTTAGCGCACCGCATAACTAGGGTTGTGGGCTTTCGAAAACTCACGCGTCTTGTCTCTTCATTTTCCCAAACGACCGTTGATGTGGCATTTATTGCGCATCCTCCGTTTGGGCTTGCAAGGCCATCATTCCCTCAACTGCCATGGCGGTTCGACTTTGATGGGCCCCATTTTCTATAAACCTATATAAAGAGGGTATGCGTACGCCCTTCCCTTCATCATTTCAATTGTTTTAAACACCTTTTGAGAAATTAACCACTTAGTCATCAAGTCGGAGTGATTAGAGAGTTTGAGAAGATCATTGTCTCTCGAAGCTTCTGTCTCTAGTAAGACTTCAGGTTTGGCTTTGGCACTTTTTCCTTGTTCTTCTTCTTCTTCTTTAATTCCTCTTTTTCTCCTCTATTTCTCCTATCCATAATATCGGCCCTAGATGCTATGTCAGGCATCAATTATGGCACAGAAAGCTCTTCAGAGACGACTGTGCCATCCCAAGTCCATATAATAGGTAGTAGTCCTTCCGGTGATGCTAGAAATAGGGTAGTAAAGTCTCTTTCTAGTCTCGAACTTAGGATTGTAGATGCCTTCATTAAACCTACGAACAGAGTGGGTGAGGCCTCGGGTAGGCCTTCCCAATGAGAGGAAGGAGAAAACGCCATTACTCAAGATATGTTAGATGGTCTCAGGGCTGCTTTCGACTTTCCTAAAAATGTTACCTGTAGAGCCCCTAGCTCCTTGGATCGTCCTTCCGACATCGGTCCAGGTGAGATCTGTGTCTATCTCGAGTGGTTCGAGATGAGGCTTAGGTTTCCCCTTCCTTCCTTAGTTAGGCAGTTTTTCAAGTGGTTCAACATTTGTCCTACCGACCTTAATCTTAATAATTGGAGACATTTGTTAGGGTTTATAGTGTTAGGACATCTGAACGGAATCGAGGTAGATCTTGACCTGATCCGTAACAATATGGATCTGAAATATATGAGGTCGGAGGGCCTATTTTACATGTCCTTTGACAAGAGGTTCAGACCCCTCTCCTCAGTACCTATTTCCAACAAGACCTGGAAGAAGTGGTACTTCTTTGTGAGAGGAGAATGGGAGCTGGAAGACTTCCAAGATCAGACCTCGATATTTTCCTGGAGTACCGGGTTTAAGGGTGAGACCCCCTTCTTTAATATAACTTCCCTTCTGTATTCATATATATATTGTTTGTCTAACCTTTGTGTTTGTGGCTTCTGTGCAGATAAAAGTGCTTGAAAAAGGTCAATCTTCACAGTTGACCTTCAAGACAGATACCGCCGGCTCCTTCAGACTAGTAACAGGGCTTATACTGCCATTCTTACTCCCGAACCCCTAATGGAAGTTGGCCTGACGAAGATTAGGGCTGGCAACCTGAAGAAGTCCCTGATGTCCAAGTGGACACCAGGGCAAAAGAAGAAAACGGTGGGGGAGACCTCTTCTCCTGCCGACCCACCTCTTTAAGTGAATAGGAGGAGGCTCCTCTCCAAGTCCCCAGATCATACTCTGACTGAGGACATGAGGGAGCCCTCCGCTCCAGTGCCAGCACTTCTCCCTGCCCCTGAGGTCCCGACCAAGCGAAGGGGGAAGGGGAAGGCAATTACTGCAGCTGTTGAAGTGCCTAATGATTCCAACTGCTTAGCCGCGAAAAAGGCCTTTGATGAGTTCTAAGCTTCTGGCCCAAAAAAATATAAAGGGCAGAATGCGGAGAAGATTTCTACAGAGCTTCTGTCCCTCTAGTTGAAGGTAAATTCTGAACTCCTATCCTTCTTTTTTGGCGTTTTAACATTTTACTTATTCTAACTTGTTTGCTTTTTGCTTTGTAGACCATGCATGGCCTTGTTGCAATTGTGGAGTCTTTTGCGGACCTGGAAATGATTGATAATCTCCAGTCCGAGCTGGATGAGGCTAGGCTACAGCTGCGGACAGCCCAGTTTACTGCCACTACTACCGAGGAGAAGTTAAAGGAGGCGGCGAACTCCCTATCCATCATGGAATTTGAACGGGATTCCCTTGCTCGGAAGTTGGAAGACCTCTAGAAGAGGTTTGATGACTTCCAATCTACCTTCATCCAGAAGACCAAAGATGCAGTCGAATCTGCCAAGGCCCAAACCGAAGTAGAGACGAAGGCTAAAGTTGAGGAGATGGGTGGAGAGCTGATCGATCATTGGTATAATACCTTTAGAGCCAAGCTCCTCACAAAGTACCCCGACCTTGATCTGACTGGGATTGACAACATTGAAGTCCCTCCTAGTGAGGCCGAGGTTCGGGACGATGATGATGAGGTAGCCCCTGCCGATCTTCCTCCAACAGAAGCACCTACTCAAGTTGATATGGATATAGTGTGCTGAATTTGAGGAGAACGAAGAAAAGAGTGACGACGACATGGTGCAGAATGACTTCTTCTTCATTCAGACCAACAGTAGTTTAGAATTTTTTGTATTTGTACTTTGCTTCTTTGTAAACTTCCAGAACTGATGTACTCTTTTGCCACTTATCAATAAAATTGACTTCTTCTGAACTTGTGTGTTTTTATATTTCAAAGCACTTTTGTTAATTGTCTCTTCAGAGCATCAATACTTGTAAGTTGTAAGTTGTTGTGGATGTCAATAATATGCCAAGCTTATAATTCGTAATAGACTTCAGCACTATTCCTGTCCATCATTACTCTATAATACAGCCTTGGGCTCCCGGTCTTTAAACTTGTAATTAAACCAAGTAAGAATGTTCAAGAATTGAATAAGTTTCAGATCTTCCCTTTAACTTTTAACTAAGTATGGGCTGAGAGTTGTCTTTCGAGCGGAGAGACTTGTAACTAGATAATCATAGTAATTGAACAAGTCTTTTGTAACCAGAACTAGAAATAACCTTTAATAACTGAATTCATACCAAGCAATCAACGCTTCTGGAAATTTGATAGTCTTCCTTGAAAGGCAAACCAAGGCTTCATTGCTTGTATTGAATATAAAGCCCCTCAATACTGACCAGGTCTATAATTCTTGTAATGGCTGCAAAAATTGTAGAGGTCCGTTCATTAAGATGGTCCAAACCTGTAACTCTTGCATTGAGTGCAAGGTTTTTAGGGGTCTGTACAATGAGATGGACCAGACCTGTAACTCTTACATTCGGTGCAAGGTTTTTAGGGGTCTGTACATTGAGATGGACCAGACCTGTAACTCTTACATTGGGTGTAAGGTTTTTAAAGGTATGTTCATGGAGATGGACCAGACCTGTAACTCTTCCATTGGGTGCAAGGTTTTTAGGGGTCTGTACATTGAGATAGATCAGACCTGTAATTCTTGCATTGGGTGCAAGGTTTTTAGGGGTCTGTACATTGAGATAGAACAAACCTGTTACTCTTACATTGAGATAAGAACACTTTGAAAAATAAAGAAAAAATTCTTATTGATAGTATTTTCATAAGTGTTCTATATTCCATGACCTGGGCACAGGCCTTCCGATTATATCTTCCAAACAATATGTAGTAGGTCTGATGATCTTGGTTACCCTGTATGAGCCTTCCTAGTTGGGCGAAAGTTTTCCCATGGTGGGATCTTTGGTGTTAGGGAATACCCTTTTTAAGACCAAGTCTCCGAGCTGAAAACTATGGGGCCTTATCCTTCATCGGGAGTTATTGGCCAACCTATGTTGGTATGCTTCTGTCTTGATCCTGGACTGATCTTGTTTTTTCTTCAACTGGTCCAGGTTTTCTACAAGCTGCTGGTCATTGGCTCCTTGGTCGAAAGTTTCCATCCTCAAGGTTGTCATACCAATTTCAACAGGAATCACCGCTTCCGAGCTATAGGCAAGTGAAAACAGAGTTTCAGATATTGGGGTTCTTCTTGTATTTCTATAAGCCCAAAGCACGCCACGGAGTTCTTCAACCCATCTTCCTTTGGCATCTTCCAACCTTTTTTTAAGGGCATCAAGAATTGTTTGGTTGGTGACCTTGGCTTGCCTGTTGGCTTGGGGGTGCCTTAACGAAGAGAAGTGATGATTGATGCGCAAGTCTTCGCAAAACTTCTTAAAAAATTTACCAGCAAACTACGTACCATTGTTTGAAATGATGACGCGAGGTATGCCGAACCTGCAGACTATATTCCTCCATGTGAAGCTCTTTACTTCCACTTCCGTGATGTGAGTTAGGGGCTCGGCCTCTGCCCACTTGGAGAAGTAATTAATGGCTACCAAAAGGTACCTTTTGTTCGGAGTGGCCTTTGGCAGCAGCCCTATAATGTCCATTCCCCACTGAGCAAAGGGCCATGGGCTGGCAATAGGAATGAACTCATGGTGGGGCTGGTGCTGGTATAGAGTGAATCATTGGCATTTGTCGCATTTTTGGACATACTCCTTGGCTTGCTTCAGCATGCTGGGCTAATAGTAGCCCTGAGTTAGGGCTCGGTAGGTTATGGTTCTACCACCATTATGGTTGCCGCAGATTCCTTAATGTATTTCTGCTAGAACATATTGAGATTCCTTTGGAGCCAGGCACTGTAATAAGGGTTGCAAGTAGGATCTTCGATAGAGTTTCCCATTCAAGACTAAGTATCGAGCTGCCCTGATTTGAATTCTTCAGGCCTGGTTTTTGTCTACCAGAAGCTGGCCCTCTTTTATATATTGGAGGATGAGATTCATCCAGTTTTGAGTCTGTTCGGAAACCTGGGAAGACTGTACCTCCTCAATGCTTGGCCTTGGTTGGTGAGAGATCTTCAAAGTTGAATCTCCTTCTAGTTTTAGATGGGAGGCCATGTTTGCCAAGGCATCAACATTGGAGTTCTAACCTCTCTCGATTTTTTTGAATGGTGAATTCATGAAAGGAATGCTTCAGCAAATCTACCAGTTCTGAGTATCGGAGCATTCTTTCAGCTTTGATGGAAAATTCTCCTAGAACTTGGCTTACCACAAGTTGGGAGTCAAAAAAAGCTTCGAGATTTTGGGCCTTGTATTTCATAGCCAATTTTATCCCAAAGATGAGGGCTTTGTACTCAGCTTTTGTCACGACCCGAAACTCACCCTATGTAGATCTCGTGTCGCGAGGCTGGCCCTATGGCCGTCCTTACTTTTTTCATTTTTGTACCAATGATATCAGTAAATAATGTAAACATAACATTAAAGTGCGGAAGCCTTGTTACAAATATTGTTCAAAGACTGAAAATAAATCTGACAATAACTAAACATAAACCACTCTTAGGTGGAGAGTACATGGAAGAGACTACTTTATTCTATTATGCTCCTCGACTGTCTCCCTACGCTCTTGAACTCCTAATGTGCTTCTGTAGCATTTTCACCTGAAAAAGATAGTAAGTGGGGTGAGCTAATAAAGCTCAATAAGTAAAAGTCTATCTCAAATACGGGTTAGGGATTGCATAGGAAAATATGAATTCAAAGGTAACATGATAGCCAGTCATGACAACAGTTGCAGTTAACAGTAAAATGCCACAATGACCAATGAATAATAAAACACAATAACAATTATGAGCAACGGTGTAACATAGATATGGGAAAGCTCAATGAACACATTCAACATGAATATACTGCCACAATAACTCGGTCACAGTCAAGTACAATTAATGAGTGAACAGTTAACATTTCAGTCAAACCTAAGTGATGCATTTACTCTGGTTGGCAAACCCTAGGTCTTTTAGGGCCCGGCATACCCCCCTTTAACCTCAATGCATATAAAATGCCCTTATAACTCCATGCGTAAAAACACCCCTATCACCATATGTCCATCTACAGTCTTGACCCGTAGGTCCCGTCAATCGACAAAAATACCCCTATCACCATATGTCCATTCACAATCTCGACCCGTTGGTCCCGCCAACTCAGAAAGCAATCGGATGGATATTGTGACTAAGCACAAATCTGATATTCAATTATAAATCAAGATTCTATCGTGTATAAGGTATGAATGGCATGCAATAAACGTCAATCAATAAGCCTTTCAAGGCATAGTACAACATAGCAACAATGAGGTAACAGTCAATAGGCAACCACCAGATAGGACAATATCAATGGTGGGATAACAATAGCGGTTACATACATGAGTATAAAGTTTTGGCAGTAATAGAAATGATGTGGCTTGGAAAACCACGTATAAGAGATAGGAATTCACTTACCTTTTTAACGCGTTTTAGTATTCTGTGACCTTCTCTTTTTCTTTCGAGTCTCCTATATATACCAGTAAACATGTTTTAGTTTAAATGCCATTTATCGAATTTATGTCTCATTATTATGAATATCTCTTTTACTAATTTAGGCTTTCATAATTCCAAATTGAACTAATTTACCTAAGGGTAAAATGGTCATTTACGTGTCTCTATTTTTTGGGTTCTATTTTCACAAATTGGACTTCACCGTTGAGTCCCAAAAGGTCTGAAATAATAAAAATCCACTATTTACTTAACTCAATCAGAGTCCGTTTGACTCACTTTTGACATAGGGACATTTTAGTTATTTTGGCCATTTTGGCATTTCTACGGGTATTTAATCTTTCGGGACTTTGTCTCGTAAAACGGACCTCACCATTGAATCCAAAAGATCTAAAACAATAAGTTTACACTATTTTTCATTTATTTTGGACTACGTTTTAACTACCCCTAATTATTGTAATTTAATTAATTAATTTAGTTTATTTTTTTATTTAATTATTTACATAATATATACTTATTTTGGTGAGTTAGGGTCACGTGTGCCTCAGTGGCACAGTGGTCTGCTCTTCCAACCTTTCCCTTTCAGTCACGGTTTTAAGTTGCAGGGGCAGTAGCCCCTGCACATTGTTTTCCTAACATCCTAGGCCAAACAGCGGTTAAGTGGAACAAGGATAGGATAACCCCACCTTTGACAGCATATCAATTTAAACTCCATAACCCCGTAGCCAAATAGCCCTAATTTCAAGTTTAATTTAAAACAAACTAACACCAAAATGGCGCAGTTTCGATTCAGCCCCTTACAAAACGGTGTTGTTTAGGCACTGTTCATCACCTTGCCCCCCCACGACTTTTCGGCGAAGCTTTGGTAGGGTTCCGGCATCTTCTCCGGTGCCGACGACCATTTTTTGATCAACTTTCCGACCCAAACCAACGCCGTTTTCTTCCAGATTTCATGGGCTTTCCATATCTACCATTAGTTTTTAGATTAGATCACTCGATCCTCACGAAATAGGGGAAACTCGTAGCTCCGGCCAACTGGTTTTATCCTAATTTCATGTGTTTTCTCTATTGTTTTGAGCTCTAATCACTTCTACACAACTTCTGCACCCTATAGGAATGTTTCCCAAGCATTCAAATCGAGTTTCATGCATAAAATTTCAAGACCCGAATTATTCATCGCAACCTGCAACTGCCTATATCTCACTCATCTTTTGACCCTTTTACTTGATTCAAGTTGCAATATGAACTAGTTTTTATGCTTGTTAAGACCCTAAAATCAGATTTATCATTCATGCTTTAAAAAAATAAAACAAAATCGATCCACTTACCTTTTTCAGTTTTTCTCAGTCGCAATGTCTCCACCCTTTTCGTTTTTCCACTTTTGATTCCTCACGCTTCAGTCCCAATCCCTTTTCTTGTTTCACTCCTCTTTTTCTCGGATTCAATCAACCCATACATAGATATACATAAATCAGTTTGGTTCCCCCTCTTCAATGCCCAACAGATTCTCTCTCTCTCTCTCTCTCTCTCTCTCTCACTCACTCACTCTCTCTCTCTTTATCCCTTCTGTTCCACACCCTTATCCCTCATCTCTTTCCTTTTTGAATTAAAACTCGCTCCTAGATCACACCTCACGCCCCCTTCCCTTATCCTCATTTTCGGTATATATATATATATGCACGACACCTTATACATGCATATATATATATATTACATGTATATATGTGGCTCTATATATAATTACATAAATGATAATTCAATTTATTTTATTTTAATTTATCTTATTTATTCTAAATTTTATTTATTTATTTTTATTTTTATATTTTTTTTTTCGGTATTCGTTCATGGCTTGCTCGGCATCGCCCAAGCATTATCCGTACTTTCAAAACTATTGATATTCTAACATGTCCATTTATTCAATGTTATAATAAAAATCCCTAACAGCTCAGGTTTACTTGGTTTGCTCGGTTTCAATTTGGGTCGGGGTATTACAGTTTCATTGTTTGAAGTTCTGAATCCTAAGCTAACCATCTTTTCTGCTATAAATCCTTCAAGGGACAGAAGCACCATGCCCACGCCAGAACCTTTGTCTGTAGACGACCCGTTGGTATAAAGCTGCCATACAGCGGGGTTCTTACTAAGCTGTGCCTTTTCATGTAGTGCTGGAGTGAACTCGGCAATAAAATCTGCCAGTGTTTGCCCTTTGATGGAGGTTCGCAGTACGTAGGATATATCAAACTCTCCTAACTCCACCAACCACTTCACTAGGCACCCAGAGACCTCAGGCTTTCGTAATACCGACCTTAGTGGATAGGCGGTTGGGATCTCAATAGGATGTGCCTGGAAGTAAGGCCTGAGCTTCCAGGCAGAGCTTATCAGGGCGAAGGCCAGTTTTCAATCTCTGAATACCTTTTTTCTGTATCTAGAAATGCCTTGCTTACATAGAATGTAGGCTTCTAGACTCCTTCGTCTGCCTGACCAGTACAAAACTGACAACATTTTCTGTGACCGCAAGATAGAGGAACAATTTCTCCCCTTGGATTGGCTTTGATAGGAGTTCGAGGGAAGCTAGATACTACTTCAGTTCTTGAAAGGCTTTCTCACATTCGTCGGACCATTGTAAGGCCTTATTCCCTTTCAAGGCTTTGAAGAATGGAAGGCAGCGATCAGTAGACTTAAAGATGAATCGGTTCAAAGCCGCAGTCCTCCCATTCAAGGCCTGAATGTCTTTCTTGGTCTTCGGTGATTCCAGCTCAATTAAGGTTTTGATCTGTGTAAGGTTTGCTTCGATACCCCTCTAGGAAACCAGAAAACCTAAGAACTTTTCCTTGGTTACACCGAAGGTGCACTTTAAGGGATTCAGTTTCATCTTGTGCTATTCAAGATATCGAATGTCTGGCTTAGATGCTAGATGTGGCTGCTCTTCTGTAGGCTTTTGACCAGCATATCATCTATATAGACTTCCATTATATCACCGATCAGAGGGCCGAACATCTTGTTTACTAGACGTTGATATGTAGCCCCAACAGTTTTCAGACCGAACAATATCACTCTATAGTAATAAAGACCTCGTTCGGATATGAAAGTTGTCTTTTCTTGGTTTGGAGGATACATCTGGATCTGGTTGTATCCAGAGTAGGCGTCCAAGAAGCTCATGAGTTCGTGTCCTGTTGTTGCATCGACTAGCTGGTCGATCCTTGGAAGGGGGAAGCTGTCTTTGGGACAAGATTTCTTGAGGTCTGTGTAATTGATGCAAACCCTCCATTTTCCCTTTTTCTTTTTGACAAGAATGGTATTGGTGAGCTATTCTGGATAGAACACTTCTCTTATCATTTTGGCGTCCAGCAACCTCTGCACTTCCTCATTAATGATCTGGTGACGCTCTGGAGCAAATGTCCTCATTTTTTGTCTTACAAGAGGGTGGTCAGGGTCAGTCATTAGTTTGTAGGAGATAAGGCCGGGATCTATCCCTTCCATATATTTAGTTTTCTAAGCAAACACCAAAAGGTTGTTCTTAAAAAAATTTGCCATCTCTTCTTGTTCGGAAGCTGATAGGTCTGAACCGATCTGCAAGTACCGCCTTCCTCCTTTAGGGTTGACGAGCACTTTGATAGGATCCCCCATTGGCTTGGCCTTACTGTCCCTTCCTCTAAGGTTTAAAGGTTCATCAATCCTAGAGAGACAAGCTTCTATCTCATGAAGGTGGGAAAGGTATGGGCTCCTGCCTTCATGAGAATGTTCTGATTGCTATTTGGGAGCCTTTTCCCTTAGCGCAAAACCGTGGCACTCTCGGGCAGTTGGCTGGCACACTCTAATAGAATAAACCACACTGTTGTGCATATACTTCAGGCATTGGTGAAGGGTCGAGGTGACTGCTCCTATTTGGTGAAGCCAAGGCTTTCTGATGATAACATTGTAAAGGGACTTGGAATCCAGAACCATGTATTTGAGATTAAGGTCTTCTGACCGTCTCCCTCTCTACTATTGTGGGAAGGTCAATCCTCCTCAGCGGGGTGCTAAGGTTCTCGTCGAATCCTGCCATTATTACGGTGGTGGTTTTGACGTCATTAGAGTTGAGCTTCATATGCTTGAGGGGATCATAGAATAGTACGTTGGTAGAGCTTCCTGTATCTACCAAGACTTTTCGAATCTCAAAATTGACGATTTTGAGTGAGATAACGAGGGCGTCACTGTAAGGACAGTGCACCCCTGCAAGATCCTGATCTAAGAACTGGATCTCAGGTACCGACTTTAGCCTTTCTAAACTGCAAAGATCTGGAGGATGCTAGGAGTAGTCTTGGCCTCCCGAGCGTACCATTTTCTTGTCCGGTTGGACATTCTCGTGATTGGGTTATCGGTGTGGAGGACGAAGATGACTTGATTGTTCTGTTGTTGTGGCTCATTCCGTCCGTCCCTCTATTTCGGCCTCTGTTCTTGCCTCTTCTGTTGTGGCCTATCATTAAGGGGGTTCTGCCTCCCGTCCTGTCTAACGAACTCCTACAGTCGTCTTCTCCTAATAAGCTGTTTGATCTCCTGTTTGAGGGCTCTGCATTCATCGGTAGTATGCCCGTGGTCTTTGTGGAAGTCGCATTACTTATTCTAGTCCTTGGTATCGAGATTGCTCTTTAGTGGCTCTGGCCACTTCAAATTTTCACGTGTTTGAACCTGTCGAAGTATGTGAGTTAAGGAGGCGTTTAAAGGAGTGTAGGCGTCATACCTTCCAGTACTAGTGTTGCTCGGTGTCCTGGATGTCGTTCTTTTGTCGGGACTCCTGACCCTCTTTTTGGTTACGCTGGAGTCTTTCTTATGATCATCTTTCTGAGCCTGTTCTTTAATTTTTTGGGAGGATATCTTTGCTTCCTCCAGGTTTATGTACTTTCTAACTCGTTCTATGAATGTTTCCATGTCAGCGGAAGAGCTTTTCGTTAAAGAATCCTAAAAACCCCCGAGCGCTAAGCCAAAGGTTAGGGCAATTACCAGAAAGCTTGGACTACAATCCGTGATCTCTGTGAGTTTAGCATTGAAGCGCGCAATGTACTCTCGGAATGGCTCTCCTTTGGATTGTTTTATGTTTAGTAGAAACTCTGGTCCTTTCCTTAACCTCTTGCTGGTCATGAACCGATCGAGGAATCGCCTGCTAAGTTCGTAGAAATTGATGACAGATTCCTGAGGGAGGTTGTGGAACCACTTCAGAGTTGTTCCCTTGAGGTTGGTTACGAAGGTGCGGCACATGAAAATGTCTGTAGCTCTATGTAGTGCCATGGTGTGTTGGTAGTGAGAGAGGTGGTCTCCTGGATCCTCATACCCGTTGTACAGAGTGAACTTTGGGACAATGAATTTCTTTGGCCGTTTTTTCACCATTATAGCAGGGGTGAACGTCGTGGTGAACCTTCCGAGCAACTTTACTAGCTCATCTTGCTCTGGAGGGAGGTAAGTACCTTTAGTAACAGCGGTGTGGTCCATAGAGTCTGCTACTTCTTGGACTCTTTGTGGCCCCCTAGGCTGTACCTGTTGTTGTAGGTCTTGCCTTGCGGCCTCAGTGCCAACATAGATGGAACGATCATGTCCCATAGTAGGGAGAGGATGTTGGTTTTCCTCGACTGGGGGAACCGATGCCGTTTGGGGCTGGAACTCATGCAGCGCTGGGTTAGCCCTTAAAGCCATCGGAGTCGGAACCCTTGTCCTACTCTGGTAATGAACGACTGGGTTGAAGGCCGGTATCCTCCTGCTTGTGACGGCCAACAGCAAGGGGTCTCCTCCCATATGAATGGTGCCTTAGGGGTGCACTGGTTATTCATTGGGAGTCTCCACATGGGATTTTTTACCCACAGTGGTAGCAGAAGGCTGTGCCCCTGCGTTAGCTGCACCAGTGGGAGGATGAGTGGGGTTGCTCCAAGGGCCCTAGGTAAGCAATGCCAGAGTTCTAGAGATGGCAAGGAGTTGCTTCTGCATCTGATTAGTCTGTCGTTGGACTCAACCGAGTTGTTGCTGCATGGGATCAGATGCTTGTCCCCTTCCTCTTCTGGCGGGTGGCCAATTTTGAGGATTTTGAAGCTTCTTTCTTGAACGAAGATTGGGAGCCATGGTCCATCAGTGAGAAAGACAGAGAGTTTGTTTGCAGAAGAAAGAATTGAGCAAGAAATGATTTTTCGTTCCCACAGACAGCGCCAAACTGATGTTGCACTTTTTGATCAGTGGAGCTTCGCTCTTCGTCGCCTGTCGAACACTCAAAGAAGAAGATCAGAAGGTCATCGGGTTGGCTCCGGCAGTAATCACTCCAATAATAAAGTTAATAAAAATTGAAGTAAAGGACTGTAATTGAGAGTAATTGAATGACTGTAAATTAAAAAGTGCACCTTATGATTCAATTTATAGGCTGCGGATTCTCCTAAGTTGATTAGAATTCGACCTCGTAAAAGTAGGAATTTGATTGTCATTAGAGAATGACAGTTACCATGTTGAACACTGCGCTCCATGAGAATAGGAAGTGAAGGATATCCGTGAATAACAGTTTCCTTATCTTTAGCTCGGTAAGGTACTTGAGGCGGCGATTAGCTCTGGACTTCCTTATGCGAATATACAATGCCTTCTGTTTTGGAGATAAGCTCTGGAGCCTATATGTACACGTTTGTTCTGGATGGATGAGCTTTGATTGTTTTGTGTACACATATGTCATGCGAAGATTGGTTTATCACTCTATGGTGTATCAGAATATATGTTATAAGAAATTGTAGGGGCAAGCTCATCATGAAAAAAACCAAACAGAAATCTCTTGTTCCAATTTCTTAAATAATTTTCCGCATTTTCCCTCTCTTTCTAACTCTTTTCCTCTGATTTTTTTTTTCTCTCTCGAATTCTTCTTTGCCATTGGATCTGAGATTTTGTTCCAAGACCATTTCTTTTCATGGCTACCGCCGATTGATTATCTCTTGTTCCAATAACTTTAGACTCGATTGGTTGCTATTTGAACTAAATTATTACCTACGTGTCACCTCAGATTCATTTTTATGACTCTGCCATGGTTCCATTTTGTGCTGGAATTTACCAAATCTCATTCCCATTATTGGTTTGCAAAACGTATCCATGGAAAAAAAATTAGAATAATTATATTGATTTTTTTATAAAATTTATGATAATTATACTAATTTTTTTTTAATTTTTAAAATTACACTGATCTCTACTGCTTTATTTGATAATATATAGATACTTTTCTCCAGTCAATTTTTTTCTTTAAAATGATAGAACTGCCCCTTTCATATTTTTTTTTAATATTTAAAGTTTTAACTATTTTTTTCTATTTTTAAAATAAATATTGATAAAAAACTTTAAATTTATTTTTATATAAAATATAATAATTTATTTACCTTAAATTTATTTTGAAATAAAAAAAAGTTAAAAAAGATTGGTTAAAATTAAAAAAATACAAAAATAAATAAATAAATGAGACAATTCATCATTCTGAAGGCAAGACGGCTCAACCATTAAGCCAACAAAGTATTGCGTTAGGCCACACTTATAGATAAGGCCCAAAATTTTATATGGTATAATATAATTAAATTAAAAGTTTAAGATTAATAAAAATCCAACTTTACAAAAAGTCCAGATTTTATGAATTTTTATAGTATAATCAAATTAGAAGTCTAAATTTAATAAAAATCGAACACTATTAAAAGGTCACATAAAGATTTCATAAAAAAAAAATTAATTTTATTAATAAAATGTTATTTGTATTTTACTCTAATCTTTTATTACTATCTATTTAAATAATAAAAAATTATGTAAAAACTCTATTATTAGAATCTCATTTAATATATACCTCTCTCTTGTTGAAAATATTTAAATTTTATATAACAAAAAAAATATAATATATATAATAAAATAAAAATTATATTAATATTTAAAAAAAAGTCTCATGTAAAGTTATTCCTTTTGTCGCTTTAGGCCTTAAATTGTTTAGAGCCGATCCTGTTTGAAAAAAAAAAATTGACAAGAATGGGGTATCTATATATTTTCTGGTAAAACAAGAAAGTCAGTGTAATTTTAAAAATCTTATAGGAAGTCGGTGTAATTGTCATAAATCTCAAGAAAAATTAATGTAATTTACCAAAAAAATATTATTTTTGTTGGAAATAACTGAGATTGAATTTAAGTAATTGTGATAAATAAAAATTCAATCTCAAAAATCATCTAATAGTTAAAATATTAGTGCATATATCCTCTTCAGTAATTAGGATTATTATTTATTAACGAGGGTTATTAATGTTAGTATTGTGGATGAGATTGCATTAAGAGGCATTATTAAGGTCTTCTTTTTTCCAAAACAACCTCATGGCATTTATGATTTGTAACAATCAACTTCATTATACCGAAATTATCCTACGCTTTTTCATAAGTCAACAAATGACACCAAGTTTTAACTGGAAACACCATGTATATATATGTGCCAATAATCCAGAAATTGGTTCACCAATGAAGCATATTAGAGAGGCAAAGCCACACTAAAGACAGGCAAATACAAGATTAACTAATTTACTTAATTTTAAGCCCATTACTACTTTATTCCACACATGAAATTACTACATGCATGCTGGCAATAACACACTGAGGAGGTTCTTCCATATTAATTAATTTTATTCTTAATTATATCTCAGATACAAAATAACAACAAAAAGTCGAAAATTTTCAAACATACAACTTTATTTGAAGATATATATATATATATATATATATAACATTTAAGTGAACCAGCATGCTAGGTTCTAGATGTATTCATAGAATAACATTTTGAAAGCATCCATATGGGCTACCTGCAGACACAAAGCAACAACCATAGAACCATCTCCATCATGTCCAGGAAGAATAAAACAGTCACCATCACCATCAAAACCAGCAGGGCCCATGTAGATTTCTTTTCCCCATCCAAAATCCGCACCATGGATTAATGGCAGTCCCAACCAGCTATTGATTTGGAGATTTGGGTTCCCATAAAATACCCCTTTAGGACTCACAACATCATGCAGAGTCCTAAATCCAGTCACATTTGATTGATTTTTCAGAAAATTAAGAGCTGATCTCACATACCCATCTGTCATCTTCTCCACTGCTTCCCTTATTCTTCTTGAAGCATAATTTAATGGCTTGGACATCAAGTCACCAGAACTGCTAGCTGCTGCTGTCAAGAAGACCCCATTGCCAAAGAACTCTTGTGGCAATGGTGGAAGCATGCGGCCGCGGCAATCCACAGAGATGAACACTTCTGTTAGCTGCTCAAAATCATGCCCTCTTGCCTTGGAAGCACATCTCCAGACATGTCCAGCAACGGCCTCGAACCGGCTGTAAGCACGTTGGACAGCAGCATCATATGAGGATTGATCTTCATAATTAGCCATTTTCTTAAGTTTATCAACTTGGGTTTTGTTCAGTCTTAACAGAATTGCAGCAGTTTCCTTATTCATCTCCTCTTTCTTGTCAAATTGGCTGGCCAAGAGTGGCAAAGGACTGTACTCAGAGTGATGAAATTGTGGCGCAGCAAAAGGGTCTTCAACCTGCAGCACTGTTTGATCAAAAATTAATGGTGGTTTTGCCATTGGCTCGCCGCGAGCAATTCTGGCCCACTCAGCAACAAAATGAAGTGAACTTCTTCCATCAGCCACCACATGCGATACCCCCAAGCCAAGACTAGCACCACCACAGCTAAACCTTGTTAGCTGCACCACCAACAATGGCATTTCATCAATTGGATCACTGTAATCTATGGAAGGGATGAGTTCTTGTAATTTTGGGGTTGGACAGAAGTCTCCAAAGTCTTCAATTCGAGCTTTGGATTCAGCTTCATTGAGCAGAACCCCCATGGCATTGCACTGGAGCTCAACACGGCCTCCACCAACCCAATGCACACGTCCAGCTAATGGGTAGAAATGAATCAAAGCTTGGCTTAGAGACTCTTTAAGAACTTCAACAGTAGGAGTCTTTCGATAGAAATAGACAGTGGGTGTATGAGTTATGGGTTTAACTTGATCACACTCTGATAATTCAAGACGGCCATTTGGGGTTGGTTTTGCTGGCTTCACCATATAAGAACTCTTCAAGCTCAACATGGTTGTAGAAGTGAAAGAAATATATGTTCTTTTGGTCTGGATGTTGAGATTTTGGGCTTCCTGTCTGCTGAAATGGCTTTCATGTTCCATATATATTTATAGTCATCACAAAATGATGAAATGATAACACCAACTTTAATTTCTCATTGCATCAGTACGAAAATGGACAAAGTGTGTAATGACATGTAACGGATGAAAGTTTCTTGAAGTACCAAAATGGACACCTCGTGGCCAGGAGAAAAAAAAAAAGAGGAAAATATTTTAGCATAAAATAAAAATTTTAGGTTACCATGGGTCCACTTTAGATAAGGCCGTAAAATAAGTCAAACTATTTGAACTTGACTCGTGATTGACTCGTGATCGATTTGTTTGAGTTCGACTTGCAAGATAAATAAATCAAATTTAAAAATATTTTGAAATTCGTTAATTCATTAATCTTGACTTGAACTTGCAAATAAGTAATCTAATACTATATATAATATCAAGCTATTCGAACTTGGCTCGTGATCAGCTCGAGAAATAAATAAGTCAAACTTAATCACAATTTGAGACTCATTTATTTTAACAAATCAAATTTGAACAATCTACTACTACGACTCGACTCATTTACACCCACACCCAAAAATCACGTACATGACAAAGTGTGTAAATGAGGAGCCACTCCATATCATTATTTATGTGGTTTAATGGTATCTCACAAACTTTTCAACTTTTTAAAATTTATAATAAATTTCAAAAAAATTAAAAATTTATAAGTCACCATCACACTATATCAAATAGTGATATAAAATGACGATCTCACTAAATAATTTCTCATAAATGACATACAACTAACGAAAATTTCAGTTACTTTTTTTTCTCTTGGAGTAGCGCTACACAAACTAAAAGATCGAGTTTATAAAAAAAATTATAAATTAATGTGGTAATTAACTATAAATCACTGGTTGTAGAAAAATTTGTATAACATTTTCCTTAGACTATAGTTGGCTATTCGAATAAGCATAAGCTAATAACAATTTTTTTTTTACCACAACCTTGTATCTAGGAATGATAAATGAAGGGATAAAATTCGTTACGTATAAAATCAATTTAAGCTAATATTTTGAAAAGACATGCTATGCGATTTTTCTCACCTTATTATTTACTTCTAGACACAAGATCGTAAAATTCACATTATTTATTGTAGTGAATCTTAGGGGTGACAGTTTTTTACATGACATGACAACACAACACTGAGCCAATAAGTTAAATTGAGCACAAATGAATTTGTATCAAACGATCAATTAATAAACAGATAATACTTAAAATTTAGCCATGTCAACCAATTAATTTAAAAATATTTAACACTTTTAATTCAACTACATTATTTTGTATTGCTCAATAGTGAAAACAAATGTATTATTATTTGTCCAACATCATTTTTCTCTTCTTTACTTGTGTGTTTATTTATCTCACATTAACTAAAAGGTAAATATAGTTTATACTTGTAATTAAGAGCACTATCTTCCCTTTAACTTTATTTGTGTAATAAATGGATTGCATTAAAAAGCATAGTTAAATTTTGTCCAAAATATCCTTAATTAATGCTCTAATTAATTTGTTAGTTTAAATTTGAATAATATTCTTTCCTAATGACTTATATAGCATTTAATGTTTTTTGTAATTATATATATTTTATCCAAAATACTCCTAAAGTTTGTCTTACGTTTAAAAATTTGGTGTGATATATAAGTTCAAGTTCACATAAAATTGTGTGTTTTAATTATTTGATGACTTAAGAACTAGAGATAAACTATTGGATGGTCTCTTGAGATTGAGTTTAAGTGATTGGGACAAATAACAACTTAATCTCGAAGCCATCTAATAGTTAAAATATCATATCTCATACGAGCTTGAACTCATAGAGTAGCATTGCCTAATTTTGTATATATCATCTTCATTAATTAGGATTATTATTTATTAATGAGGATTATTAAAGTTAATATTGTGGATGAGATTGCATTAAGAGGCATTATTAATGTTGAGTAAAGTGTTATTTATCCATAACAACCGCATTTATGATTTGTAACAATTAATTTCATTATACCGAAATTACCCTTTATTTTTCCTCCATTTTTTCAAGGAATAAATATCTTTTTTTGGTCTGAGAGAGCCGCCCTCGATCTCGGAAATCTTAAGCCAAACCTCAACAGGTGAGACCAACATGTTAAAATTATAATTCTTTTTAAATTTTGAAAGTAATCTCTACCTGTTTGTGAAAGTAATCTCGATTTCAATTGAAATCGGAGACGCCGCCAACCCTGGAAAGATAATGTAGTGGTTGGATGATTTGTTAAAAGTTTGGAATATTATATAGATAGAAGACTGGACATTTTTGAAATAGGGGTTTCGACTTAAAAACATTCAAACGGGCAATTCAAAAATGTCAAAATAAATATTCAAATATAAAAATAAAAAATAAAAAAATTCTGATTTGAATTCTGAATTGGTCATTTCAGCTAATGCGACCACCCATCCAAACATGTCTTAATACTCTCCAAATACCCTGGCACTATCCTCACATGCTCTTCATAGGGTTTGAAACCCTAAGCTCCACACTGAATAGCCGTGTGATACCAACTGAGTTAGAAAAATATGAAGTTTTCAAAATTTCATTCAAAAAAAAATAAAATCTCACTAAGTTTTAATTTTTAGGATTTTTCTTTGAAATGAATTAAAATTTATAATATAAAAATTTTAGGACTAGAATTTCATTTTTTTTTGCTAGATTTCTAAAATTACAAAAATAATGTTCAAAAATTTAATGTTGGGCTTGGGATAAAAAAATAGTATTCGTAAATTAATGATTGGTATTATAATTTAGGGGCTTAAATTTGTCCTCTCTTTTTTTAGAGTTAGTGCTCTAAAATTTAAAGTTACGCTTCTTTTTATGAGTTTAGGGTTTTTAAAAAAAATTGAGTTCATGTTTTCAAAATTTATGAAAAAAAAATTTGGGCTTATGATGTTTAATAATTAACTTTAAAAATAAAATTAGGTGTTTAATTTATAAAAATGTGAATGTGTTTTGATATGATTTTGAAAACAAGAAGTAAGATGAAAATACATTTGGATAGTAAACTAAAAATAACTTTTGAAAATATTAATTATAAAAATTATTTTTAAGTTAATTGTTGGAAAAATTGTTGTTCAACAAATCTAATTTGATTAAAACAGTTAAAATTCTAATAGCTTTTGAAAATTGGAACTAAATTGAAACTGATTTCACTTAAGAAAACTGGAAGTAACTGGAACTGACTTAATTAAAATAATCCAATTTTATGTCTTTTTAATATTGGAATTGAATTAAAATTTCACTGTTTGATTAAAACTATAAGTGAATTGGAAATGATTTGATTAAAGCAATAAAATTTCGAGAAATGAAATGTGTAATTAATTCCATAATTATATTAGGAATATTTTGATATTAATTAATTATTTAATCATAATTTAATTACCAAAATCCTCAAGTTATTTTTCTACATTTCACAAAACCATTATCTTAATTATGTCATATGTCAAATAAGCCCTTTGGCTTTTCATTTTAACAATCCTTTTAAATCTCATAACTAGAAATTATAAATCTTTTACAAGTGTAATAAAAAGTGAAAAAATTATTGTTGCAATGGAGTCAATATGCTAACCTCATTAAAGTTTAGAGTCACATGAGTTGCTCCGATTTGTCATTTGCCTTATTAAATTTTTAGAAACCACTTTTTTTTGTTTTTAATTTTTATCCTAATTTTGAAAATGTTTTCAAAAAATTAAAATAAACAATCAAACGCGTTTTTATTTTTATTTTGAAACAATTCAAAACAAAAACAAAAAATTGATAACTCGTAGAGTTTTGTTTTCATTTCTTCTCAAGATCTCTTAATAAGTACAAGATATCTTTTTAAATTAAAACTTAATTAATTAGAATCAAATTCTTTTTATGAATCTTTTCAAAACCATTTAATTAGAAAGCAAGATAATTATTAAGGAATTGTTTTAATTTCTTTTCAAGATACCTTAATAACAAACAAGTAATGATTTATTGCCCAAATACTAGTGCCGAAATGGTGTCCAAACACTCGCATGAAATGAAATTCATTATCATTGTTAATTCACTTCATTATCATTGTTAATTCACTCCAAGCAAGTATTCGGACATTTTAATATTACTCCTCACAAAAATGCCCAAACAATGACACTAAATTATTTACAATATATCTAAACCACCACTAATAGTCTAATGCCAAATCATTTGGTATGCAAAATTTGAAAGATTTACTCCAAAGCTAATATAGTATAATTTACATTTCTTTTAAAATCTCTTTATTGGCAAAAACATTCTCTATTAATTATTATAGTTTGCTTACATTTATTTTCCGAATCTTTTAATTACTAAAAATATTCTTTCTAAAATTAGAATCCAATTCAATCTAGGACTCTTTCATTATTATGATTTTATTTTTTATATATATATATATATATATATAATGTCATCTAACATTTTATGAAATATAAAAAAAACAAGAGTTCACATCACAACTACATGGCTAAAAGAATAGATATAGATATAGATAGATAAGGTGCATATGCACACAAATAAATATATACATGCACATATAAGTACATATATATTTTCACATCCAATCATTTATATACATGTCTATGTAGGTAAACTACTTGTACGAGCCAATATAACATGCCTACAGAATTAACATTATGTTTATAACTTCAACCAAACAGAAAAAAATAAAACAATTTTTAAGTCGAAACAAACCATACAATTAACTATGTAGGGAGGTTTAAAAAAAATTGTTTTTCACAAAGCATGATTAACTTTTATAATCTACCAAAACTTGGATCTTTCACAGAAATCCACGTAATGAAGAAATTCCAATTTTACACACAAATATTTGTTGACATAGAGAACAAAATTTTTATATTGACATCTTATCGGACAATATACCCACTAATGGTACAAACAAATAGGATCAACAAAGCTGCAGGCAAGGAGAAGCAGAAGCCTCATAATACTGAGCACCCAACACAGTTCCAATTGTAATTTCAACCAATGTACTCGGTGACACTGTGATCCCTTCATTTAGTAAAAATAGAAAGATTGAAGGAAGAATGTTGCACTTTCTGCCTATTTTACAACAGAGCAGCTTTGTTGGCCTTCACCATTTTGCCCCAATACATCCACCCGCGAGATCGCTAGTCCTAGAGGCCAACCCAATATGAACGGCCATTGCAATTGTGAATAGCAGATGCGATGGGAGAAGTCACACACCATTCATACCAAACCTACAAATTCAGCAAAATCCAAAACAAGCACTGGCATCAGAAAAAATAAATACAATATGAGAGATGGAGATGGAGATGGAGAGAGAGAGGGGAAGGGGGCAGTTTTATACATATTCTGCTCAAATATACTGCCATTGATTGTAGTAGTTGCATTGAGAGGTCTTTGCAAGCATTAACATGGTTCCGTGTATGATTTTGTAAAGAAAAATTTCCCTTTCTATGCCTTAGGGAACATGTCATACACATGAGCTCACATATATTCTTACCCTTTTCTTTCTTCTTACATTCAGCAAAGAAACCAAAGGAGTATAAACAAACATACAATGAAAGAATATACCTTGGTAGCACCACAAGACCGCCAAAGGTGCACTTCCAAAGGTGAACCTGGTTGCAGGCATACTGGTGTCCTCAATGGGAAAAATATTGGAAACCTGATTTTGAGAGGGAAAAAGAGGGCAACCACCAAAATTCAGTCATACTCTGAGAATTTGTAAATTAGAGGAGTGCTATGGTCAGTTGCGGAAGTCAGAAACTCTCTATATGATTGGTGTGTGCAATTCACACTCCAATATCACAGGCATGCGCGTGAATTACATTCACCAATCAGATCGCGAGTTTCCAAACTCCGCGACTCACGATAGCATTCCTCTCATAAAATAACAGTCCATAAGTTCATCTTCATTTGACATTATTCCTCCAAAATGTAGGCTAACCAAATAAGTTAGCTATACAGGCATTTGACAAGCATATCACATCTCACAGGGGGCTTAACCCAAAAGTATGATTTGTTGTATCTTAATCTCAAAAGACTCGAGACCAACTTCGGGTATCTAAAATGAACGTTAAGGAAGTGGACATGACTTCAATATTCTGGCAGTTGAAATGTCTGCCCAGCCATCCACAGGTACATTCCAACCACTGAAATTACTAACTGAAATGAGCTCATAAGCTGCATTTATGAAATGCCAGACAGTATACACGAGGAAGATGGACCTTCAGTTCCAAAGCACTTAAGAGTAATATAGACATTTATTCAAAGTAATATAGAGAATAAATGTCATACCAGCTGAACATGTTTGGTGTCGCAGTTGATGGTTCAATACCAAGATGTACATCTTTGTAAAGCGTTGCATCAAAATAGCCCGCAAATCCTATTCATCAGGTGTAAACACAATTTGAGTTACAATTTCGTGATAAGAGAACTCCTAACTTTTAGAGATCGTTTACTTTGCATAACCTATATATTATATTTTGTAAAATAAACCCACAATATATATATATATATATTTATTCGATAAGTAGAAATTGCATTATAAACAAATAGTGCCAGAAAGTGCAACCCGTGTATATACAAAGTACGCATAAGTCACTAACCTGGACTTCAGTCACCCAAAAATTGTACAAAAGCACATAATGATTTTGGATACAATCCAGACATCCAAAAATGAGAAGTATTTAATCACAATTTCTTAATCATACGAATATGCAGCTAAACACCTTCAAAGGGATACTTTGGACAGCACCTTGATTATATTGCTCTCCAAGGGAAGTCAGGCCTATCTCCACCACATAACACTCTGTAATATGACTTCACATTAAAGCATCCATATTTCTTGGGATTTCATCTCAAAGAGTCCTCCCTCCCTCTATTCACAGTGGAGCTATATAGGGTCCCAAAGGAAGCATTTATCGAATCCAGCTCCCAATCCTAAACAGCTTTAAAGAATCGAAGCTCCCATACTACCATTCTCTTGCATGTTACACCCAAGGCTACATTCTAAAGTCTCTATTCAATGAATTACTTCTCTAAAGTTTAGTTTTGGATGACAGAGTGAGAAGATTCCTAAAAATTCAGGACACTTGTCAGCTCTCTCTAACTTTATTTCTACCACAACATTGACACTTGAGCAAAATATTAAAACCTTCAACCATTCAGCTCTCACTTAGTATCACTCTTTCCCACCTGCTTTGTATTCTCAACCCACGAAGGAAGCACTTTTTGCACATAAAACTGCTTGCCTCTCTCTCTCTCTCTCTCTCTCTCTCTCTCTCTCTCTCACACACACACACACACACACACTGATTGTGTGCATGTTCTAAAGTCTATCCTTGCTACCTGTTCCCTGCTCAAATATTAAACATCTTTATAGATAATTCTCTTCACCACTATTTTCTACCACATAAACAATGCTACCGGGAACAAGGGTCACTATCATACATGAAGAGGTATGGGTGCACAATATGCTGCTCACTCCAAAGCATGGTACAACAATCAAAGACTAATGTAGTTTACGTAGATTGGTCATGTAGATGTTAGAAAAAGATAAACTAGTTTCAATGCAAGATAGTGTTTCTTTTCATTCAACTGAAAATGATATATCAAACAAAACAATCACAAGTTTTCTATCACCTTACAAATTTTTTGATGAGAATGAAAATGCAGAGACTTCAAAATTGTGTTGAATTGGGGATGCATAATGATTATCAACTTTTTTCCGCCCCAAAAGCTTAATCTCTTATGATTAATTATTTTTCATATTGCCTTGGCAAAAGCAAAAACATGAAATACGATAGGCAAATGAATTTAGTGATCCCCGTGTACTCTGCATTTTGGATCACTAGTGTTGTAGTGAATTCCCTGAACTCTTGAGCACACACAAGGTAACTTGCTTCGTATTCTGTTCCATTTCCTGCTCCTTCAATTAAGTGCCCAGAAAACCCTTTTGCAGTTTTGCTACATTTCAGAATATATGACAACTTAGTTGCCATCCAATTTCCAATTATCAAGTTCTCCAACATTTTTGTCCCACATTAAAACATGTAAGAATAACGTTCATGTTCAAATTTACAAAAGTCAAGCAGCTAACATGATCATTTTGTTCTAGTGAACTTTTTCCTTGCATACAAAGGAGTAAAAAAACAGTGGAAGGGCTAGCCACCGCATACCATGAACCATGGCTGATCCAGTGTCACTGGGTATCTCAAACTTAAGCTTCTTATAGCGCTGATTGTTTTTCTTATTTGAGTACTCTGGATGAGTAAATGTAAAGACCTGTGCAAGTACGAAACAAGATTAAGTTGTTCAAATGAGTTTATTTCAAGTTCATAAGCCACAGACCTAAAACTGCCCATGGAATTACTGTCAACAGACTGTTATGAAGGAAAAACTCACAGGCTGACAGGGAGCGAGCCTTGCTACACGGTGCAGTTTGACAACGTAGGCAGTTTCAAAGTGCACAAGATCTTTGTGTGACTTGACCTGTAACATAACCAGAAAAAATTCATATACATGCTTCAAACTGAAGTATTGACACAATTGAACACACAAAGATCATAAATTACATCATTGAACAGTTTTGCTGCTGTCACGGGTTGGATGAAACTTGTATACCTGAAGTAGACATAGCAACAGAAGAAACATATGAGATGATAAACACCAACGGACACCCAGACACCAAAATTCTAATGACTTTCCAAATGCTAGCAACACTGTAAGAAGACCAAGAAAATGCCATGGGAACTAAGAAACAACACAAGAAGATGTATCACATGTAAGCAAATGCCTAGGTTTAAGGCACCCACCTACGAAACTTGACCACACCTTGGGCAATTTCTGGACAAAGGGTTACACCATTCTTGTGCAAATAGAAGTCATTGTAACATCTCTTTTAAGTTCTAATTTATTTTCTTTTTTATGGGAGTCCAAATTATGAGCTCTCTCCCTCTCTTTTATCTCCCCCCCCAACCCCCCTCCCAAAAAAAAGTATCAGCACCCATCCAGTGAATTTCATGTTATTCTGTATCTTTTTTGTTCTATAAACTTTATAAAGGAGCAGCAGCTATGGCTGTGGCACAATTTTGAAGGAAGTTTTATCACATTTGTGAAAAAACTCAGAAAACTAATCAAAACATGTATAGTTTCCAAACAAACATCATTTCGTTTAACACCCGCATAACAAAAATGAGACTAAAGAAGGTTGTGCAGTTGGCCAGCCACAATAGGAAGAGCAGATATAGCGGCAGTAGAAGAGATAGTGATAGTATTTGCATTGTTTGTGCTAAGTATTTGCTGAAGTTAAAAGTGGTCATTGTCATGGCTCGGTGATCTGGTGGTGATGGTTATGCCTGGCAATGTGGTTGAGGTGACAATTGTAATGGCGGTTGTAGTGGTACTTCTTTAAGTTGCAGTATTTTTGCATTAATTGTGGTGATGATTTGGCGAAAGTAAAAGTGGTGGTTGTCGTGGGGGGAAGTATAGTGGTATGGTAGCGGTTATGTGTGTGGGTGGTTTTTTGCTTTTTTTTTTTTTTGGGGGGGGGTGGGGTTGAGTTTAAAACACTAAGAAGCAATCCATAACTTTTTCTAATGGTTGTCTCAAAAGCTTCGTTTTCCTTTCAAGAATCACTCCCTGATTCATCTGCTACACTAAACATGTGTTCAGATCTTTTCATCATTCAATTTCAGCAATAGGACACCTCTTAAAAACACCCAAATCGGTCTCTAAACAATCATACTGAAAATGAAGCAACCATTGCAAATTTAGCTTGCAACTAAAGGATCCGAATGGCTAAACCTAGTTTCAGTCCAACTAATAAAGGGCCCTTTTCAACAACGTAATCGGTTAGGGACTTCTATAATCCTATTAAGTTGGAAAACAGAAAATTGTCTATGGTTTTCTCCATAAGTGCATTAATATTCAACTAAAATTTTTACTTTCATTAAAAACTAAACAAAGTTTACTTGAAGGTTGATTTTTAATTAAACTGAATTGACAATTTATCTGTATATATTATTTCATTATCCTTGGTCCTTAAATAGTTATAGTCATAACTTTCTCAGTTTGAATGTTTAATTGATCAGCTTCTTAGTTTTCCACTATCAGAATCTGATTGTATTTACACAACAGATCATCAAATCAAGTTGTTTTGTAGTACATTTGACACGTCAAGTGGATCCATAAAAAGGTGGACCACATTCCTATCTTTTGATCCCGACATGGCAGATGATCTTGGTATTACTCTATAAACAGACCAGATGTCAAGCAAACTCATATTCATCCAACCAAGAAGATCTTACAACAAATAATCGAAAAGTCTTGGAGAAAATTTGAATTACTGGACAGTTTGAAAAATCTTCTGCGACAGACCTTGTAATAATCCAAAAAAGAAAAAAGTAGATAACCAGACTGGAACACCCAGTAGTATATGAGATCTCCCAAGTCATGAGACAACAAATGGTGGGATATCAATCTCAATTTAAGTATAATGTGCACATCAAATGCAGGTTCACACACATGTTATCAGCTACTTGTAAAAAAAATTCTCAGGTATATAAATCTATAACACCCATATTATTCAGAAGGATGATGCATACGAGGATGGAATAGAAATTCCTTCTTGCTTCAAAAACCTTTGAGCCCCATCAAGACACTCAGGTGACAGCTCATTGTCACCGAAAGATCCCAACAATTCACTAACCTACATTAAAACAAGGAAGAAAGAAGAGAATATAAGTACCTGCAAATGAAATAAGGATACAACAGGTTTAATTTCGGAATGTTCACCTACCAAAATGTCAGCTTTCTCAGGGGCATCCCAACAACGCATATCACTTGAGACTATGGTAACAATGTCTTCCCAGCCCTCTAGTTTAACCAAGCTCTGTTTTAACAAATTTAGTGTTATTTCTGACATAGCATAGTATAGCGTTAAAAAAATTAAATTAAACACACTAATAAGCTAATTCAACCGATTAAAGAAGAAAAAAACTAAATTAAATGAAGCCATAAAAGAGCATTTGATGACTCGTGACTATTTAAATTACAAGAAGGCATATATCCTCAACACTACGGGCAACACACCATGAAGCTGAAGGACATTCTTAGGGAAGCAGCAACATGGGCTGGGCATTTAAAATAAAAAAAAGGTACTTTTGATTATTCTGTCCCCAAATCCTGAAGATATTTTAATTCATGTCAAAAATAATTTTTATTTTATTTTTTCGAGTAACATTATCATTACAAAGCGCTAGCGGTGGCACAATCATGGAATAAAAGTATCAGCCATTACATAATAAATTTTAAAGGTATTGATCCCAATAAGCACCAATTTATATGATGAAAGAAAGAAAAAAAATCATGGTGTAATGGTCATTGCGGCTCAGTTCAGCAACCAGGGAATAAAAGCAAGGTACGAAGATCATTTTTCAGCCTCATTTACTCAATTTCATATCCAAGGCTCCTTAACTGATTTTGAAGTTCAGTTCTGTTGATTTTAAGCTAACATATCGTGTATCAAACTTGGAAAAATAAAAATTATCCAAGTTTGGCTTTTCAAACTTAGAACTAAAGTTTGTTCATATTCTTTATACCTACTCTGTATGAGTTAAGACCTGCCTATCTGGAGCTTGGATCTTGTTATTTGGAGATTGGGTCTTCTGCTTTGGTGAGTAAATGTTGATTTTTGAAGGCTAGGCTTTCGAGCAGTGGTTTGCAATTTCAAGTTTGAGGCTTTGAGATATTTTTTAAGCTCTTTGGGACATTTTGGTGGTCATTTCATGAATCAATAAGGTATAATATGTGGATCATATAATAATAGAATAAATTAAAATCTGGTAATATTTCTATTTTAATTGTACCATTGTAGAAACTCGAAATTGTCTTAACAACAACTATTTACTTCTTTTATGAATTACTTCTTCTATAATTGCATTTCTAGTTATTATTTGTACTAGTTATTGGTTAGTGCAATATCATTCATAACTGATGATATTTTCTTATTAGTTTGAATTAAAAATCAATATAAAATCCAATTCAATAACTAAAGCATCTTTCGAGTTGTCATAAAAGTGAAAACAGCCAACTTACCTCCCCCCCCACCAAAAAAAAGCGCTAAAACAGACCATTAAAAACACCATGATGTGAAGTATCAGTAATATTTAAGGGGTTCGCTAGTGATTGAAAGGAAGCAAAGATTTCCTATTCATGTTACATATCAACCAAAACTCCCTACACATACGTATCCCGCAATTGCAATTTAAAATCATAGGCACAATTCAAACATTTTTGTACCAACAAAAGGAAGAATGACAAGGGGGTAAAAAAAAGATCACACGTTTGAACATGATAAATGATCTCAATTGGCATTCCCTTGCCTATCCAGGCAACTTGGCAATTTATGCAGATGCACTTACTATTTTTTCCTTGTCTTCAACTACCCAACATCATTGTCCTCATCTCTGCTATTCTTATTTTATGAGAAGAAAATTCCTGGTTGCTCAACAATGGACTAGAAATCACTTGCCGGGCATAATAAATCTCTCCTTGGATTGGTTGAAGTATCATATTATTTTAGAAGCACAGTTCTACTTTAGCCACGTCAATGCACGTCCATCAAATGCATTTAAAATTAAAAAAGAAATAATTTAGCTCCCTAAGTTTACTTTTTTGGTTTTTCTATCTATAAAAGGAAAAAACTGCAACTACAGGAGCTTAGATATAGCTCCTTTCTTCTTTATTTTGTAACTGTTGGATTAAAAAATAAAATAAGAAGTTTGTATACAATTTTTTTTCCCAAGGACAAGGTGAAGGAGTGCACTCCTCCACGAACAACCTATCCCATATGTCTGGGTTCAAGCTGCACAAACCCATTTTTATATTCTTGCTCTACACTTGCCTTCCATCAACCCTAGCCCCCAAGAGTTCTCTAAAACTCTCTTTTTATTTTTACAAGTAAATGTTATATGTAAATCAAAATCGCCAAATTGTAGAACCCATTTACCCAAAAGAAATAAAATTAATAGTTTTTTTTCCGTTGGTACATGGGTATCGAAAGCCTTGCCCCGACTAATCCCACGGGTACCATGATTCCCCCAACCCACAACACTAGTTAAGCCAGGCCTTTGGCCTTGGGGTAGCACCAAAGGGATTTTGCACTCAACAGGATTGAACTAGAGACTTGTGGGAGCAAGACACTGCTCTTCGTCCTTGGTTTGCCACTAAGCTACCCCCCTTGGGGTTAAGAAACTTAATGGTTGAAGTCTCAATACAACTACTCAACTCAACAAAGCCTTATCCCAACTATTTGAGATCGGCTACATGAATCTTGTCTCGCCATTCTTTTATATTTAAAGTTATCTCTCAGTTAGACCACTCATTATCATATTGTTTTACTATCTCTACTTGGTCTCCCCCGCCCCTAACATGACCCTCAATGTAAGCCATGTCGCTCATCCTTATTAATGAGTTACTACTTACTAGTGTCAGTTGTACATAGTCATACCACCTTAATCGATTTTCTCTCATCTTATCTCCTAAAAATATTATTTCTATCATCTCACGAATGTGTTTATTTTTCATTTTATTTTTTCTCATCTTTCAGCACATACATCTCAACATCCTCATTTCCGCCACACTCATTTTATTGTTAACATGCTTTTTAACTGCCTAACATTCTATTTTAAACACCACCTTTGATTTGATAGCTATTCTATTAAAATTACCTTTAAGTTTTAAACATATACGTCGACAACACAATACGGCAAATGCACTTCTCCATTCAACTCACTGCTTTAATTCTATAACTAAGGCCATCTCCCAAGGTTACTCAAATTTGGGTAAAAAGTTGAGTAAAAGCTTCATTTGAGTTGGAAGCTCTCCAGTGGTCACCTAAGTTTTTACTTAAATCTTTTGGAATAATTCCCACCTTGTCCCAAAAAAATTCTCATCATGTCTCAAAGGTTTAAATTTGACTAAGAACAGTGACTCGAGTATGTGAATAGTATTGTATAGAATTGGGTTTAAAGTTTGAGCAAAAATGGATTTGGTATGAGTTAGATTAAGGGCTGGAGAAGGTTTTTTTTTAGGATTTAGACTCAAATTTAAGTTTGAGTCAAAGTTTGAGTCATCATGGAGCTGCCCTAACATCATCTCCAATTTCCAACGCTACTTTATTATTATTTTTTTAATTCAATTTTTCACTAAATCCCCATCTATTTTCCTAGTTTTACTAAACTTCGCACTCAATATATTCAATTTTCGTCCTACTTATCTTGAACTCTCTTGATTCTAAAGCCTATGTTCAAAGCTTTAATTTAGCATTTATCCCTCTACTAGTGTCAACAATTAAAACAATGTCATTTCAATTCAAGTATCAATGAACCAAAAAAAATTTCATGAACGAATCTAAACAAGATGGTTATGATGCTACAACTCAAAAGTATACAATTTTAAAAAAGTGTTATTAACCTATTAGGAGACATTTCCTCCACCTTAAAAATTCTTCTATTTCTCTCTCCACAAGCTCCACAAAAGGAACAAAGGAGCAAGCTTCCACACTTGCTTCACATTCCTCCTAACTCAATTCTTTGCCACCCACTCAGTAAATCTTTCACCGCCACCAACATAGTCCAAGAACACCCAAAAAAAGAGAATAAAAGGCACCACATTTCCCTTGCAAATGAGCAATGGAGGAAAATGTAATTAATTGTCTCTTCCTCTTCTCCACACATGCAACATTTATTAGCCAATTTATAGCCTCTCCTTTGAAGATTATTCACAATCAAGACAGCCCCCCAAGCAACTAACCAAGCAAAAACACTACTTTCATGGGGGATTTTGAACCCCAAATTATCCTCCAAGGGGACTCACAAGGCCCTCTACTGGTCATCTCTTAATAAAACGAATGAACAATGAATTGCTTCGAACTATCCACATTCCACCACAGAGAATCATCCAAAACTTTAATTGGCCTAAACCGTTGCAAAAACTCGATAAGGCTTCTGACCTCCTCCAATTTGCAATATTAGAAGTTCCTCCAATAATCATCCCAAATTTTCACTCTCAACCCACTCCCAATCTTTTAACTACAAATGACAACTTAACTCCTCCTTCCCCTTTCGAATTGACTTCCACAATGCCACCTCATAAGACCCGTCAACCTCTATGGAAAACCAACCTAGCTCACATCCAGGCTTGGCAATAATGATATCTCTCCATTTGGCATTTAACTCTATAGTTAATAGAATGCCACTAACCCGATAGTTCCTTGTTAAAACACAAAAATCCTTTATCCCCAACTTGCTATCCTATATAGGAGATCTAAATCTTTCTCATTTAACTAATTGAATCTTCCTCTCCTCCTCCTTACCTCTGACAAGAAACTTATCCAACCTATTTTCCACCACCACTAGCACAGGAAAAAGAGAGAAAGAATTTTGGAAGAATGGCCAGCATACACTTAACCAACTTCATCCTTCTCCCTTTAGACAACTATTGATGTTTCCACTCTGCCAACCTCTTTTGAAATTTGTTCAACACCGGGTCCCATATATTATTGCCTGACTAGAAGCACACAATCCTAAATAAACTGAGGGAAAGTAACCAACTTTACAACCCAAATTACATGCCCCAGCCGTAATAAGCTCACTCTTGTTCAACTTTAACCTCAAACCTGACGCAGCCTTTAAGGAAAAAACACGTCTCAAATAATGTAACTTCTCTCATCGGCACCACAAAATGTTCATGTAATCCGCAAATAGAAGATTGGGATATCTCAATCCTATGCCTATTTTGTTTCCCACGCTGAAGCCTCTTATAAGCCCATCATCCATTGTCTTGGTCATTATCCTACTCAACGCCTCCATAACAATAATAAACAGAAACAGGGAAAGGGGACCCCCTTGCCTCAAAACACCTCGAGCTTTTGAAGAAACATGCTGAAGCACCATTCACCAACACAAAGAATGATATTGTAAACGTACACCACTCCATCCACCTACACCATCGATCCCCAAAGCCCATCTTTGAAGCATAAATTAAACAAAGTTCTAATTAACATGATCATATGCCTTCTCAATGTCTAACTTGCAAACTAGACACCCATCAGTATGAATTTTCGATTTTCCAATTTCCATTATTTACTTTCTTCTCAATTAAATTTCTTTTCCTTTTAAGATGCAATTTCAACTTCTATAGGAATTTTCTTGTAGGGTTTTGCTGAGATGGGTTCATTATGATTATGGTGTTTTGGGTTCTTGATGGAGACGCTGATGTTTTGTTTGGTTTTGAAATGGATGCTCAATTTCTGCAAGGGGTACACTGCAGAGTGTGGGTTTGGATTTCACAAACATGGTGACTGCTAGATTCCCTTTCCAGGGCTATTAATAAAATGGAGGGGCCATGTGGGGATTGTAGTTTGTGACTTAGGCGAAGTTGAGGTTGGGCAACGAACAGATTGATGAATAGGACGACTTATGGAGATGATCCCATTACTCAACACTAGGCCTGGCAAAATGGGCGGGTTGGGCGGGTTTGGGCGGGTTGTAAACGGGTCGGGTCATAAACGGGTTGAACCCATATTTGACCCGAATTGATCGGGTCAAATACGGGTCGGGTCATAAATGGGTCGGGTCGGGTCGGGTCAACCCGGATTTGACCCGCTACTCAATTTTTTTTAAGAAATAAAACACTACCTAAGATTGTCACATCTCAATCAAATAATATAACTAATAAAATTCATCACGTTTTTCTATTAAATCTTTTGTGAATATATATTAAATTTTTTTTTATTTCTCTATTAGTAAATCTAATGAGGCGATATAACACTGGCTTCTTCTCAGAATTCTTTGATCTTTAAATATGCAAATTAAAGATGCAATAAAATCTCAAGTAAATATGTAATGAAAGTTGAAACTGAAAAATTATTGAAACTTGTAAAATTAAAGAAATTCCAACAGGAACTTTGCTATTACAGTTTGATTGTGAGATCTTCAATGTCCTCTCTTTGATAACAATGAACACTTATTCGTAAGTACATAATCTTGGACTTGAGTTTAATTGTAAAATCATGAACTTTGCAATTTTTCTTTAGTATCCCTAGATCAAAATTCAAACCTTTACTATCATAAATGTATGGATTTGAGACGTAGATGCTAATGAGTGAGATGATAAGTATGTTTCTTTAATGTTTTTTTTTTAAATGTTTTAATTTCATAACAAATATTCTTTCTTTTTTTTTTGTGTGATTATCATAAAATTTTTCAATCTTTTTATTTTACCATATGAACTCACGGAGTTTGAGAATATAATATGTTAATTATGAAACATATTTGTATTTAATCTCTTCATTAATTTAAGATTTTCATTCCTTTTTTTTTTTATTATTAAAATGTGTAATTCATATAAATTTTTGGTTTGTGTTTTGTTTATATATATGGTGATGTTGAATTACATTCTCTAAACTCAACACCAACACAACCAAACATACTTCTTCCTTTGCTTAATTTCAAAATAATAGTGCTTGCCAGACATATTATCAGTTTCAGAAAACTGTGTGGATGTCTATAGCTTGCACATTTTTTTGTTTTTGAAAATAGAAAAATGGGAAACTAAACCAAACGAGCTCTTATGAGATGGCCAACAAAGAGTATGGATGTCACTACAAGATGTCTCTTTCACTTGTCGAAGGAAGGTCATATACTAACAAACCAAATTCAAATTCAACAATCATCATGACAGCATGTAAATTGTTTACTCCTGAAAATCAACAACCTAAATGCAGTTCACAGGCAGATAATAATTGTAGAAACTATAGCTTACTTTCTATGTCTTGTCTGACATTTAAAAGGGGAAAAAAAAAAAATCAATTGTACTGTATGGCACTAAATTGCACAGCCCATTTCTCACAGCAAGTGTGCCTCTGCACAAACGTTTTAAAATACATACAGTTCACCCTGGAAGAGGGGGGGGGGGGGGGGGTATGTCGCCCAGCCAATAGCTAAGAAACTAAACTTTTGGCTTATCACCACATTAATGATTGAATTAATTACAAGAAATTCAAACCCATTAATTTCAAGGAAGTTGATTTTTATATTTCTATCAACATGCCACTAATAAAAAAAATAGTAACAATTTATATCAATATGCCAATTTTTAAAAATTAGTAGTATATTGAACAAACCGTGCCATCCAAGTATATCCTTACAATGTACATTAACAAGAAAATATGAATGACTTGATCTATAACTTACATGAAGTGTAACTACTGCATTTGGATTTTTCTCCACTGCATAAACTCTCAACTTGCGTCCAGTTTCTTCTGCTGCCTATTTGCGAGGGGGGAAAAAATTGTATAATCAGGTAAAAACCTTCGAAGTTGCAAAACATAGCAAACAGTCTCCTTCAAGAAACATAGTCCAAAACCAACTATGCAAAAGGTGCAGACTAATCTGAATTCAAACACAGACATGTCTACAGTTCTGACATCCTGGGCCTGCATGACAGAAGGTCCAGATGTGTAAAATAAATTTTTTAATCCAGATACACAGCTAACATGGGTTGAACATATGAACAGCCATGTAAACCCCAATCAAATTTTCCCTTTGGAGAATTTAAAATGTGAGCATGTCCATATCATGTCAAATACATGTCTTGTGTCTGTTTTATTTTCTGTGACCATGCAATGTGGGTACAAAGTGAACCTGCAATGATGCTCTTACAAGAGGTCCACGTCCAGCTCCGACAACCATCAGCACCTGCAACAAATGAAAACAGGTGCATCATTAACATGAGATCACTATATATGCAAAATAAGGAAGAATGACATCTAGAAGGAAATCGGAAATAGGATATTGGTGATGAAAGTGCATCTTACTGTGGTTACCGAAGATGCTTTTTCATCTGGAATCCTGTCCAGCAAAGCTTTACAGATTGCCCTTTGGTACTAACAGAATATGAGCACAAGAGTAAAATCCAGAAAGTAAAATATTAAGATTAGATAATTCATCCACCTCAACTTCAATATAAGTCATGACATCCACCCAATAATGATCTAAAATTGAAACATATTTAGGTGTCCCCATCATAATTCAAAACCTAATCAAGCCCAACATACAGGGAGGCAGGGACAAAATCAAGTTTTCTAATCACAAAATTTACATGGTGAATTTCCTGGGATGCAAGAAAATACCTGGATATATTTGACTGTATCCTTCTCAAATGTTTCATAAGTTTGGGCCTCTAGATTATCCATGAGAGGCTGCATTTATAGAGTAGGAAAACCCAACATATTATCACCCTAAGAGTGGAGGATCAGTCGTCAATTATAAGAATGGAAGAATTAAAAACTATCCAAAGAGAGTTGCTAACGAAAATTTCAACTGAGCTGAAACTTACTTGCAAAGGGGACTGCAGGAAATCCCTATAACCAAGCTGGTACAAGAGAATGAGAAGGTCAAATAAAGATATTAGAAAAGGATTTTTACAACCAAGTTTCTATCAGAGAGAGGGGGGCTACTTCAAAACGTTCTTGCTCAGGAAGGGGTCCCAGCCTTTGATATAGATAACCAACATAATCCAAATATGACCTTAATGGATGTATCGGAAGACCTGCATAACAATTCATACTTTTAAACCATAAATATACAAGATAAACTAGGTGAAAATAAGATCATCAACAAAATGTCCAAGATGATTTTAAATTTGATAAAGGATAGTACATCTGCAATTTATAAATTAGTCACTCATAAGAATAGTAAGTTGTGGCTTCTTCCTCTCAAACATTTGAATAGAAAACACCAGTTTTTAGATCACTTACTATTAAACCAAACCATCAGCAACTTACCATCAACATGATTATCTGTATGATTATCAGCTAACTCTGAACTTCCAACAGGAAGATTGTGAACTGCTTTCCCAGAAACAACTATCTGAGGAGGGGGATGCCAAGAAGAAAGGTAAGTAGGTAGCAGGGTGATCAGCAATACTATGGAAAAATTCACAAAAATTCCACCTTTTCTATATCTGCAATAGCCTTAACTGATTTCCCATTATGATTTAAAATTATTGCAGATAAACAGAATTGATTTTATAAAGAAACTTTATATTTGCATCATCACAAGCAATTGACAAACAGGAACTGAATGTCACTATATTAGAAACTTGGAAATGAAATGAATCAGTAAATGATTGAATAACATTTCAAAGATAAGACGTTTCTGGAAGTGCCACAACTGTATTGCAATCAAGGATCCAATCTGAATGGTATTGCACCTGATAGTCCCAATATAAAAGAACATAAATATGCCTTCTGCAACAAGAACCATGACTACAGATCAAAAATAAAAAATCATAATGTACACAAAAGGTGCCAGTTTAAGACACTGAAATCTAAAACAACAGAATGCTGACATTTTAAATTTTAATTTACATAGGACGACAATATATATATATATATATCACACTAATAACTGAAAAATCACTTTTGAGATCCAAATGTCATTTAAAGCAGCAAAATCCTTTAAAATATACAGCAAAGAACATAAGCTACCTGTATTGAATGGTTAAAAAAGGCAGTAATTAGCTTTTGGTGGCGTTTTGATAGACATGGGTATCCCCGTGCATTTGTTAGAAAAGCCTAGAAAACATCAACAAGACATATGAGAATCATTATCACAGAAGTCTCATGCAAAAACATTTACCCTTATAAAAAGTACACCAGTGAAAGCCTTTCAATAGATTTACATTGGTATGAATTATGGCCGCTCTAACAGACTCTCCAAACCAACGTCCAAGTGAATTTGCTGAAGGAAGCGAAGACCTAACAAACAAACAGTTACACTTCAAACAGTATAATTATTGGAAGGTCCGGAGCAATGCCCAGCGAATATCAGCAGAATTTAAACAGTCATCAAATATTACAGCAAAGCATAAGTTATCTAAACTCACAAAACATCAAGAGCAATTGATAACTGACTGTGATGTTCACAAAGAAGACGGAAGGAATTCCATAATTCCCAAGAATCAATTTGTCCCCCACCCTGTCAAGCAAGAACAGAAGGCTTCATGAAGATAAAGCAAAATTTTAAATGGTTATATCACACCAAATTATAATTCATTCGTCATGCCTCATTATGTTACAAAAGCAAGCTTGGTAAATTGCTTAACCAGTCAACTTCCGTAGAACATACACGCAGGAGAGAGAGAGAGAGAGAGAGAAAGAATTAATCCGTTGTGATTTGAAAATTATAAGACAAAAAAGTTTATCATTATGAATGTAAAGATATTTGTAGATGCCCCATTTTGCGACCTTGATTGGTTTGGGAAATTAGGAAATTTTAGAGTTTTTCTAGGGGTATCCTAGTTCATTGAGAACTCCTCAGGAGATTTCCTAATCCATTCAGGATTCCTGAGAGGTTTACCAAGTCATTTAGGACTCTTCAGATTCCCCAGTAGGTTTCCTAGTTGAATCAGGATTCTCTAGCCTTCTTTTCATGTTCTTACTGGTTGGAAAGCCTAGGAGTATGTGAGTGTGGATACTCACAATTATTGCCCTAGGTGAACTCCTACTGGTTAGAACGTACACACTCTACCACACTATATCACTATAATGTCCAATTCTAATTGGTGGGTGCACTGCAAGGGGTAAGCATAAATAAATAGTATTCTGAGTCTAGGGTAACTAGATATATTGAATTTAGACACGTTTAATTTGACATGGTTGGTTTCTTTGATTTTCTTGAATTATTACATCTAATATTTAGGGTAGTTATGATAATTACAATTTCTTAGCATTATCATAGAAAAATAAATATTTAACATTTTTCTCATTGACTGATTAATATTTTGCATTTTGCTATTATTTTAGGGTAATTAGTTTCGGTGATAATTAGAGATTTTTTAATGAAGCACAAACATCCGTTTTGACTCAACTGGAACTTGAACCCTCAACCTTATCTTTAGGAGGTGAAGGAATGCCACTCAAGCTTGGGGGTATCATTTTTATTTACAGTGTTTGGTTTTTTAGGAGGGAAAGGAAACTAAACATAGTTACGAGAGAAAAGAAAGGAAAAGAAAAAAATTGATATTTTTTGATAAGATATTTTCTATTTTTAAGGGGAATTGATATTGTAATCCTACCATCTTATTTGGGAATAATTCAGAGGAAAAAAAGGAATGGAATGGCTTATAATGTGAATAGAAAGGATAAAATAAAAATTTACTTATTTTAAAAAATAGGGGCAAAACGGATATTTTTTATAAGTAAAATGTAAATATGCAACCATGTACAAAAGAACAGGAGCTGAAGGCTAGCTCCTCCTTTGCAGTTAAAATTCCTCAAAAAATCAATACAAAGACTCGAGATAATGTCCCAAATCTAAACCCAAAAAAAAAAAATCTTCATTAATCCATGGACAGCAATCTCCGTGTCCTCAAAAGTGCAACAAGTACATTTCCTCCAAATATAGCACATTACCCAGTGAGGTACCACCAGCCACATAGTTTGGACTCCCTTAGAAGGGCACCCTTCTCCCGAACAGGCCATTAGCTCCCAAATTGAGGCTGACATAGCCAAATGCAGACCAACAATGGAGAGAATAAGAACTAATCAAAACAAAAACATAAAAATGGAGGGAAAAAGGGACCAAAGCTCCCTTGCCACCTTGCAGTGAAGAAGATGATTAGGGGATTCCCCCGCCCAACGACACATGCAACACCAATTAGGCAAGAGATTTCCCTGTCTTCCCATATTATCAAAAGTCAAAACAGCTTCCTAAGTGAGTGCCCAAATGAAGAAAGAAACCTTCAAAGGAGCTTTAACTTTCCATATACCCTTCCAAGGAAAATCTGACCTAGCATCCTCGCAAAGAATTCTATAAAAAAGACAAGGGGGCCAATCTACAATGACTAGAAGGGACTAATGCATAACATCTTCCTCCTCAACACTAACCCAGAAGCTATATAGTACTTTGAATAAGGCATCAGCAGATTCAATCTCCTAGTCCTGAAGAGGCCAATAGAACCTAGGATCCAACACGTCACTATCTAAAATCACATAAAATCTACCACCAATGCTCCTCTATCCGATGAGATACAGAAAAGCTCTAGGAATTGAATCCTGAGACGGTTGTCTCCACACCAATCATCATGCCAAAATCGACTCTACTACCATTCCATACTGCGAAGCCAATGTCTTTGGAGAACTCCCACCACCCATTCCAAATTCCTTTCCACAAGCCAACACCATGAGAAGAAGAAACCATTGGAGACATCCAACCCCTATCAGAAATTCCAAATTTGTTTGCTACCACTTGCCTCCGTAAGTGATTAGGCTCAGTGGCAACTTGCCATAGCCACTTACCTAGGCAAGGCCTGATTAAACAGACAAAAAGATATGATCCCAAGTGCCCCCCCCCCCCCCCAACTTGCATGGGGGAGTAAACTTTCTCCCGTGCCACAAAATGATACTTAGATTCATCCCCCAAACCAAATCCCTTTCAATTCTACTTTAATTTTCCTCCGTCTCCTCTCTTGAAAGGAGAACAAACTGGGCTTTTAAGTCCCTCCCTCTCAATTCCTTTCTTTCCTTATTTTTAAACCAAATATGAAATATGATCTCCTTTATCCTCCTTCCCTTACCTTTCATTTCCTTCCAATTCGTTCCATCCAAACAAACAGTAAGTTTAGTCAGGATAATTAGCATTTTGCTTAGTCTTATTGGTCAATAATTGGGAAACAAGCCCACTTTAGTCAATAAATCTTTTGCATTTAAATTTAATATTAGGATAAATAGCCTAAGTGATAATTAGGAGATTTCTCTTTACTTTTTGTTTATTTATTTATCTATCTAATGACCTTATTACACCAGACCTCATTCTAGCCACTGATCTTAAAACTTTAATCCAACCTTGTATCATATCCTACTCCCCCCAAATACAACCTATCTATGTCACGGATTGACCAGTTCCTTATTTCAGTGGAATGGGAGAGACAATTTCCAATTGTTGCTCAGATTTTTCTTCCAAAGCCGGCTTCGGATCATGCTCCTATCCTTATAGACTGTGGCGGAGTGAGATGAGGTATTAGCCCCTTACGGTTTGAGAATATGTGGTTGAAATCAGAGTGTTTTGTGGCTAGGATTGGGAAGTGGTGGAGGAGTTACAAGGTTGAGGGACATCCTAGTTTTATTTTGGCTAGGAAGTTGAAGTTGTTGAAAGAGGACAAGAAAAAATGGAACCTGGAGGAGGTTGGGGACATAAGGGTGCATATAGAAGAAGTCATGGATAAAATTCAGCAAATTGACCAGTGCAAACAAAGGAATTTATTTGCCGAGGCAAATAGGGTGCGCAGGGATGGTTTGAAAGGGAAGTTACGCAAATTGCTAAAAATGGAGGAAATCTCCTGGACACGAGTCATGTGCTCTATGGTTGAAAGTAGGGGATAACAATACTCAGTTTTTTCATCGGGTGGCTAATGCCCACAAGAGGAGAAACAATATTAGTACGTTGGTTATTGGTGACAGAAGATTGGACACGGTGGATGCTCTGATAAGGGGTATAGTCTGTTTCTACGAGGGTCTGTACTTTGAGACCTGTTCATGGAGGCCTTGCTTGTAGGGGATGGACTTTAACTTGATAGTAGAGGAAGATAAAGCCTCATTGGAAAGACCTTTCGAGGAATAGGAGGCATTGGAGGCTTTGGGCACTTGTGATGGAGATAAAGCCCCTGGGCTGAATGATTTTACTATGGCTTTTTTCAAACACAGTTTGAGGATTGTGGGGAGGGATTTTCATGAGAATGGTGTGTTTGAGAAAAGTTTGAATGCATCTTTCATAGCTTTGGTTCCCAAGAAGGAGGGGGCGGAAAATATTAAGGACCTTAGGCCAATCAGTTTGGTGGGAAGTGTGTATAAACTGATGGCTAAGGTTCTATCCATTCGACTGAGGAGAGTTATGGAAGTTGTAATCCCGAAGAGTCAGAACACGTTTGTGGGAGGAAGACAGATTTTGGATGCGTGCTTGTTGGCTAATGAGTGTGTGGATTCTAGCAGAAAAAGGGATCGGTCGGGCCTAATATGCAAACTGGAGAAGGTTGCTTAATTTGCCTCAGCTCCTTTTCATACTATTTTTCACTTAAAAGAAAAGTTGAGGAAATAACTAAAAGGAAATTTCTCAATCGTTAAATTTAGAGGTTCGAAAGGCAAGTGTTTCCTATTTTGGAACGCACATACCAAACAAGGTCACCAGGGTACCTGTGTTTTCTATAACTATGATTAGGACCAAAGTCCTGACTAGGGTACTAGTGTTTTCTAAAAACTAAGATTATGACCAAAGTCCTTTATGGTTTGGAGATTGTAGTTTCATATAGGGCTACGGAATGCCCTCGTTCTCACAATATCTTATCAAGAAAGTCATTTAGGGCAAAAATAATAATTAAGGGTTCAAACTTATGGATTGGCCAATTGAGACATTCCCTGCATTGTAAGACGAGGTTTTAAAAGGTGGGATGCCTTCCTCTTCAGAATAGTAAGAAACCAATAAGAAGTCTAATAGAGAGAGAGGTCATAACCCCAAGATGCCTGAATCAATTCCGGCACCTGAGAAGACATTTCCATTTACATATTCTAAGTTAAAAGCCAAGCCAAATAAACAATTATGACTAAACATTCTTACACTGAAAGATCCAATGGCAGTTGAAGGAATATCACTCACCAAATTATCAGAGCTTCCACATATGGCATCATCATCAGACTTCTCCAGTGGAATCCTAAGCCACAACTTTAATATGGAAAAAGTAATAAGAAATTAAGACGAAAGAACATAAACATAAAACTACTGTTCATAAACATAAACGAGGAGTAAAATACAGGGAGCATACAATTTGGTTCGGGATACGTACCTGCATATTATTGTTTAGATCCTGTAGAATCTGATTCACACATCTAGCATAATTAGCACACGATTCTCCTTTAGGGGTGGGAAGAAGACATGCCTGCCGGAGAAATGTAAATAGTATGAACCATAAGCTTCTTATGCAACAACATAGAGGAATCTCAGTGCAAGCACACAAAGTCAAAGTGTGATGCATTATCATCAAGCATCGTATCTAAAATCAACAAAATCTTATCCCACTTTTTGGGGTCAGCTACATGAAAGGCATAGATGAAATACATCATCAAAAGAAAAGAAAGGAAGTACGAAAATGATGCTCAATAACTGAACAGAAACTGCTCCATGTTTTAAGAAATTAATTTGCATGAACAAGAAAGAAGTCATGTAACTGCAATGTTTCAATTGTTTAACATTTTTGCTTCAGATAACTCTTTTAAGGGGAACAACTTGTATTACGAAGCAAGCAAAACCCAATTCACAACCAAAAACTAAAACCTTCACCTTTTTTTTTCTTTTGCCAAGTTAAAACCTACATCAATTTTTCAAGAATACATCAAATATCTCTTAAAAAAAGACAGGTGAAACTTCAGAGTTTTAGACCCAAGTAAATATATATTTTATTTTACTTTGATGATAGGTAAGACAAGCACATATGTCCCAGTTCGGGACTTGAATCCTCACTCTTTGAGAGGTGAAGAGAAAACCACCCAAGCTAGCGCTTGTCAATTTTTACACCCCGAAATTCAAATGCAAAATCATTGAAAGTATACACGCCTGTAAAGAGAGATGAGAAGCCCAGGCTACTTCTTGCTTCAGAGCAATCTCAGAACCCTTGCGAAGTATCTCATCTTCCGAATCCAAGTCAATCCATGAGCTAATTTTGCCTGACAAGATACAGAAAAACACTAATTATAAGGCTGAATGGAAGAGGTGATGCAAAAATGACTACCATTGCTAATATAATAAAAGTAGCTTAAAGAAACATTTAACAGCTAAATCTATATCCAAATGGAATTTTCAGTGAAGGCGTTATATACTTGAAAAGCAAACTATTGGCTTAACATCAGTTAATTTCACCTGGACAACATACAGAACTACACTAATTGGGGGGTTGCAAAGGACAGGTGATGCAAAACTGATTATCATCACAAATAAATAAGTAGTTTAAACAAACATTTGACAGTGAAATCTAACTCTTCAAGTGGAGATAAAGAGAGTGAAGGGCAAAACAAATCTCAGTTAGGATCGAAAGGGGTTTGGGAGCAAACAGGAAGGTTGCTGGACTGGGGTGATCAACACACTGGAGACTAACTCTTCTAGTTCCTCTGGACTACTTTCAATAGCGATGTTAGTAGGGTGTCAATTGGTGTTAACAAGTTGTGCCCAATTTGTGTCAAGACAAACATATTCAAAAATATTTTATTTTTTTTGTCGGTGATATTCAAAAATATATTTGTCAGCCCAAATATGACAAGATTAACGAATCGTTTCAAGTTTCAAAACTTATACATGAGCCATTTAGTAAATAGGTTACACGAATCAACATGATTAAACTGTTTACTTTCACTAATCATTTTAACATGTATTTGATTTGTGTCAATACAAACATATTCAAAAATATTTGTCAACCCAAACACAACAAGATTAACTAATCGTATCAAGTTCAAAACTTAAACACCACCCATTTAATAAATAAGTTACACACGTCGACATGATTAACCCGTTTACTTTAATCTTTAAACTATATTTCTAAAATATATATATATATATATATATATTCATTTGGGTTATGTTCCAAATACTACTTTACACACAGTAAACATGCATCCACATCTTGCATGTGCGAGTAGGTTTGATTGTCTTTTTATAAGCGTAGAATAGTCTCCAAGTTTAGCATACTTCCAATACGAGACAAAACAAAGTAGAGACCTCTTTTATAAGTAAAGAAGTCTCTAAAACTTAGGTAGGCTTTTAATGTGGGACAAGTTATCTTGAGTCAGGATTCTTTTTTTAAACATGTTAAGTCATGTTAAACAGGTTGGCACAACTAAAACCCGATCTGTTTACAAATTATGTTAAAATGTGTCAACTTATTTATGACACAAACCTACTCATGCTCAACCCAAACGCACTAACTCCGTATCATGTCAAAAATTTCCACCTTAAATGTTAACTCCAAAATAGGGAAAAGATCCCAGGAACTGCAGTATAGGGGACAACTCCACAGGGCAGGATACCTCTGCCTGATTGATGACTAACACTGGAGTAAGTCAAGAGTTGGGGGTGACATATGACGCTATAACCGGTAACGCTATCAGGTTATTTGAGTCTATTAATTTGAGCTGGGAGACCAAGAAATGGAAAGAGGGAGGAAAAAGGGAAGTGGCTGGAATGGGGAAAGGGGAAATAAAAAAACCTCATCTTTGGTTAAGTATGAAGGCAAAGGTGGGGTAGTAGAAGGGAGTAAGAGCTTGTGTAGAAGGAAGGATAAAAGAATTCAATTGGTTTACCATGAGGATCAAAATTTTATCACGGAACGTAAGGGGATTGAACGATCTGTATAAAAGAAATGTGGAAAAATCAGCACCGAGGGAGTGGAGTGTAGTTGTGGTTGGCTTCAAAAGTCAAATGGAAAATATTACCGATTGGAAGGTGTGTGGGGTAGCAGATTTGTTGAGTAGGTGAGTTTGGATGTCGTTGGCACTTAGCATGGCTGGCGAGGTGTTAGTTATCTGGGACAAAAAGGTAGTGTCAAAGGAGGAGGTGAAGATTGACTCCATTTCAGTGTCATTCGGTTCTTGCTAGTAGAAAACAGCTTGAAATGAATGTTCCAGGGGTGCATGTCCCAACGTTGGACAAGGACATGACCATGTTGTGGGAGGAGCTAGGAGCAAGAAGGACTTGGAATGATGTATTGGCGAGTATTTCAATGTGGTGCAATTCCCATTAGTAATTTAGGTTGGAGAAATTAGAAGGCTCCTACAAAGATTAGTAGCTTAGATGGATTGAATGATGCAGAGTGAAAGCAAATGGATGATTGCAATGTTACCTGGAACGTGGATCGTTATGATACGTGGAATGGGTACAGGAACGTAGATCATCATAGTGTCACTTGTTATAAAACATGGTACATTAGGGGTAAACTTTTTAAATACGTTTATTTGGAACATAATATATTTTTTCATTGTATTTTTAATAATATTCTATGTAAATATATACACCAAAAAAATTCTAACAAATCCAAAGTCATTATCAAATAAAAATTTCAACGATGTATGAATGTTTTTTTTTTGTATACTGTACATTTTTTGGGGGCTTTTGATATTTTAAATTGAAACGCTAAAATCTTACATTCCGAATCACCAATGATCAATGTTTTGGATCGTGCAATCCTATTCACAATTCACTAGGGGGTGAATGGTGGTAACCATGGAAGATTGTAAGTTGGAGGTGAGCAAAATTAATTTGATGGAGGAAGTGAGCTGGAAACGTTAGTCAAAGGTCTTACGGCTAAATGCGAGGGGAAAAAACACAAAATGTTTTCATAGACCCACCAAAGCTCATTGGGGGAGTAACTTCATCAAAAAAATTTGGGTGAATGGCCAAGAATTGTGCGAGGAGGAGGAAATTAAGGAACACATTGTCAATTTCTAAAAGTTGTACACAAAGCCAAGCCATTGGAACTTCAGAATAGATGGCCTAGTGAACAATCAAATTAGCGAGGATAACCAAGATTGGTTGGAGAGGCCGTTTGAGGAGGAGGTGGTAGTGGCATTGAATAGTTGACATGGGGATAAAGCTCCAACCAGACGAGATACAATAGCTTTCTTTCAATAATGATGGGATGTAGTTAAAGCAGAGGTTATTCATATCTTCATTGCATTTCACACCTTAGTGGAGTTTAAAAGGAGTATGAATGCTTCGTTCATAGTCCTTATCCCAAATAAAGGACGAGCTACCAAGTTGAAGAACTTTTGACCCATTAGTTTTGTGAGGAGTCTTTACAAGCTCCTAGCAAAGACTCTTGCCCTAAGGCTTCAAAAGGTTATTGGAGATTGCATTTGTTGGAGGCAAATTATGGATGTTGTGCTGATGGCAAATGAATGCTTGGAGTGAACAGTAAGAAGTGGCACTCCAGGGATTGTGTGCAAGCCGGATTATCAAGAAGGTAACGAACTAGGGCTTCATCATATGCAAGATGTAAATGATGGAGTTTGGGTCCAGGTCTTGGAGAGAATGTCACATATCTATGCAAAGTTCTCTATCCTCCATAATGGGTCGAACATCAAGCATTAGCTTGAACAGTATCACTTTCACCTCTCAAAGAGGAGGTTGAAGGTTCAAGTCTCAATTGGGACATAATAAGTGTCTATATGTCTTACCTATCAAAAAAAAAATTCTAATTAATGGGTCATCGACAAGTTTTCAATAGTGGAAGAGGGCCTCGCCAAGGAGATCATTTATTTTCCTCTCTCTTTATTATAATTACGGAGGCCTTCATTCGTTTAATGAACAGAGTTGTGCAAAGTAGGGGTTCAACTCAAGCGGGTGAAGCTCAGGTCAAGGTCTGTCCAAACCCAACCCAAACTTTAAAAGTACTTGTCCAAGCCCGTCCCAAACCATACCTTAAACCCAATGTACAAAGCCCGATCCCGACAAAAGCTCATATTAGGGCTTGTTCGGGTTACCCAATACCCAAAGAATTACAACATTTTAACCTTTTTTAATAAATTTAAAAAATAATAATAAAATTATTTTTTATTTGCAAGCTGCCACAGAAGTAGCAGCCAAAAAAAAGACTACACTTAGTTGTTAATGAAAGAGCTCTTTTATAAAGTGGGAGTACCTTTGCCATACTAATCTTGTTTGACGTGGGAACAGTTAATCTTAATAAATAAAAACTCTAGAAAGCAAGCAACCCATAAGAGATGGAGCGTGGGGGTGCCAAGGAGACGGTATTCTGCTTCTCTTGGTCTTGAATTCATGTTCATGGTGAAACGCAAAATCCTAAGAAACATCTATGATGGATTAAGCACAAACCTCTTTTTTTTTTTTTGATAAGTAAGAGTTGTATATATAATGGTGCCCAAGAAGGGCATCAAGGGCAAAAACCCCAAAAGATTAGATCTGATTTAAAGAACCCAAGAAATCTATAAAAGAAGAAACATTTACAGGAAAAGCCTCTTTGGCTCAAAAAAACAGTAAGCGCAAAAAAGCGTCTTTAAAGAAAGGAGTAACAAGTTCCAGATTTTCAAAGACACTGGTTGTTCCTTTCAATCCAAATACACTACAAGAGGCCAATAGGGGCCAGTCTCCAAACTCTCTTAATCTCCTTTGGGAGATTGTAACCTTTCCAAACCAACAGAAGGTCTTTTACTGAGCCTAACATAACCCATGAGAAACCAAACAGAGCAAAAATAATATTCCAACAGCTCCACGAAACATGACAGTGGATGAGCACGTGATCCACCATTTCCTCATTATTCTTACAGAAGTAGCATCTGCTAACTAAAAGAAAGCCTCTTTTCTTCAAGTTATCCGCAGTTAAAATAGCCTTCCAAGCAGCTTCCCAAGCAAAGAAAGAAGCTTTAGGGGGGCCTTTTGGAATGCCAAATGAGTTTCCAAAGAAAGGGAGGGCTATCCAAGTCGAATATGCTCTTATAGAAGGATCGGACAGAAAAAGATTTCTTATACGGCCTCCAAACTCTCTTATCCTCCCTATCTTCCATAGCACGGAAATTGTTGAAGTAACAAAGGAAAGAGCCCACCTCGTCAAGTTCCCAATCAAAAAAATTCCTCCTAAAGCAGGGACTCCAGATAAGCTTGTTCCCAACTTTCTCCAAACACTCGCTAGTCCAAGCCGCCTTATTGCTATCCAAATTGTATAACATAGGGAATTTTGCCCTCAGCGACTCGTCCCTAGTCCATACATCATCCCAGAATTTCACCTTACCACCATTTCCGAGAACAAAACTACATCTTTCCATGAAAATCTTCCAACCCCTAATGTAACCCCAAGGACCACATCCCCTTGGACCTTCCGCATTGCCCAAGCATTGTCACACCCGTACTTGGAAACAATGATCTCCCTCCAAAGCTCACCGTCACTTTCACCAAATTTCCATAACCATTTTCCTAAAAGGGCTATGTTGAAGATTCTCAAATCCTTCACCCCTAAACCCCTGAGAGACGCTGGCTTTTTGATTTTATCCCAAGCAACTAAATGGATCTTTTTACAATCACCTTCGTGGCCCCATAAAAAATTCTCTTTGAATCTTCTCCAAACGTCTACTAACTGTCTTTGGCATTGTGAAGAAAGACATGAAATAAGTAGGGAGATTCGCCAAGGTACTTTTAAGAAAGGTTAGCCTGCCTCCCTTAGAACGGAGTTGTCCTTTCCACCCTGACAGCTTGCTAAGAAATCTTTCAACCACTGAATCCCAAACCCCAATGGATCTCGATGGAGCTCCCAACGGAAGGCCCGAGTAAACCAGGGGAAGGCAGCCCACGCTGCATCCCAAAGTGCTAGCTAACATGTCCATCTCTTGGATCGGCCCTACCGGGGTAAAGCTGCTTTTGGCAAGATTGATTCTCAAACCTGAAACAGCTTTCAAAACACACTAAAATACATCGGACAAAGCGAAGATGCCGCATTGAAGGGTCACAAAAAATGATGGTGTCGTCAGCAAACAACAAGTGTGAGATGGCCACGCCTTCACCCCCTCTATTCCCCGCCTAGAAACCTTTGATGAGGCCAAATTCCTCAGCACAAAGCATAAAGCGGCTCAAGGACTCCATGGCTATCACGAAGAGAAAAGGGGATAAGGGATCCCCCTGTCTCAAACCTCTAGAAGTACGGAAGAAACCTGCAGGGGAGCCGTTGACGAGAACTGAAAGAGAAACTGTGGATATGCACAACTGAATCCACTTCCTCCACTTACCCCCAAAACCCATCTTAGCCAACATACTCATTAAGAAACTCCAATTACATTGTCAAAGGCCTTTTCAATATCCAATTTGCACACAAGCCCCTTCCTTTTCTGTTTAATCCTAGAGTCAATGCATTCATTCGCAGCGAGAGCCGCATCCAAGATTTGACGACCCGCCACAAAAGCATTTTGGCTGGGAGAGATGCCCATAATCTTCTTCAGCCTTAGAAAAATAACTTTTGCAATTAGCCTGTAAACACTACTCACTAGACTTATAGGGCGAAAGACCTTGATGCTATTAGCTCCCTCCTTTTTAGGAATGAGGGCAATAAAGGAAGCATTGAGGCTTCGCTCAAAACCCCCCTCCCTGTGAAAAGTCCTAAAAACTGTCCATCACATCCGCTTTCAACACATCCCAACATTTTTTGAAGAAGGCCATAGAGAACCCATCTGGACCTGGAGCTTTATCCCCATTGAACGCCTCTAAGGCTCTCACCACTTCATCTTCCGAAAAAAGGACCTCTAGATTAGAGGCTTCATCACCATTCAAGCTTTTTAAGAGAATGTCATCCACCCCGAGTCTCCAACTACACGGCTCAGTATAAAGGCTAGAGAAGAAGTCAACAATTCCCCTTCTGATGGGTTCCTCCTCGGTGAGAACTTGATCATTAATAACAATAGAAGAGATTTTATTCGTCCTGAAGTGAGAAGAAGCCATTCTGTGAAAGAATTTGGTATTGTGGTCACCCTCCTTAAGCCAAATAACACGAGATTTCTGCCTACAAGAGATTTCCTTCATCTTGAGGATATGCCCAATTTGGCCCTTTAGGCCATCCCTCTCAACCCTTTTTTCATCAGATAGGGCGCCCCGCTGATCTTCCTTATCCAACTCCATCAGGTTGTTCAGCAAAAACTACTTCCTCTCCTAAATTGATCCAAAGACCTCACTGATTCCACTTTCTAAGATCGTCTTTGAGTAATTTCAACTTTTTGGCAATGCAAAAACTTAGAGACCCAGTCACAACATAAGAATCCCACCAATTTCTCACCAAATCCACCAAGCCTTCCTTTTCTAACCACATGTTTTCAAATCTAAAGGGGCTTTTCCCTGCGCTAAAACCCCCGCAGCACAGCATGATAGGATAATGATCAGAACAAGGCCACAGAAGACACTTTTGGGAAATACCAGGAAAGACATCCTCCCAGTTGTTTGACACCAAAAATCTATCCAAATGAGACATAGCAAATTGATGACCTCTGGACCATGTGAATCTCCCTCACTCCAAAGGCAAATCTACCAAGCTTTGAGAATTTATGAACGCGTTGAAGTTTCACATAGCCGAGGTCAACCAACCACTCCCATCCTCTCATCTGGGGTCCGCACAACATTGAAGTCCCCCCCCAAAACACCACGGGACTTGCCAGGAGGAAAGCAACACCTGTAATTCATTCCAGAACAAGCTTCTAACACCATCCACAACTGGCCCGTAAATCCCACAAAAGCCCCACACCAAAGAGTTGGAGATCAGGTTACATTTGCACGAGATGGAGAACTCACCCACTCTATGTTCTATACAATTGACCAATCAGGAGTCCCATGCCACAAGAATATCACCAGCAGTGCCCTGAGCATTCAGAGCAGCCCATTTGACCCATCTAGATCCCCATATGGAACGAACAACTCTCCTCGAAATACTTTCCATTTTAGTTTCCTGAAGACAGATGACTACAGGCCTCCATTCATGTAGCAAGCCTTCAACGATTGTACGCTTATTGGGATCATTTAAGCCTCTCACATTCCAGGATAACAGTTTTAAATTCATAAAACAAGAAACAGTTAAAACCTCTCACTGCCTTCCACAAAGGCTTCCACCGACTTGCTGCCCCCATAATTAACCGTGCAGGATAGCTCTTTCATGTCCCTTTTCATTCGTTTTGCTGATTTTCCCTCCTTATCTTTCTCAGCAACATTACTTGGGTCGGGTCTTGACAGAGAATGGCGCATCATAATTTCTTTGAATAGGTCCATAAGTCGATCCTCAAATCCTACGCAGGGACACCTAGCAGTGTACTCACCTTCCCCAATTTTCGAAACACCCATCCCTTTGTCATCTTATGTTGACGATATAGGTGGTCGGCTGAATACGCCTCCTGAATTTGAGTGGAGCTATCCGAGCACTCATCCGACAAAACCACTACTAAAGGATTGTAGTCCTCCGGATTCTCAAAGTTTTCCAGGCTATGCACCAGCAGGTCACCCCCCTGATCATCTGGCATAGTCTGCAGCAACATCACTTCACCCCCATGATCATCTTGCATAGCCTACAGCTCCTGTGCCGTGATCGATTCAACCTCTGCTTCAAAGGAGCAAGCTTCAGCCCAATTGTTTTGGAGGACATCTGTACAATAGCTACTTTCCAAATGATGCAGAAACTCCAGCTCATCCATCATGCTGCTATGGTCGGAATCTGGCCACTCTGAGCTGGTAACTGTTTGCGCTGCCTGCTTCTTTCTTCTTTCCTCCTCCTTTTCCCGCTCCGTCGCAAGGCCCCTACAGCCTGCTCCAGAGTTTGCAAAGACCTGCTCTATTTCTTTGCCTTAATAGACTTTTCGTCGAACACCTGGGTTATATCGTTGGGGTTGAAGGGCTCCTGCGCTGCGTTGTGGCGCCCCGAGCTGGGCCGCCTCATACCATGGGCCGCCTTTTTCCAGTTCTTAAAAGAACCTTGCCTTTGGGCCACAAAAGAAATTGGCCCAGTCCAATCGGCCTTTGCAGAAGCATGCGTTGCTTTCAGAAGCTCGATGCGTCCCAAGCTGGGCCGCCTCATTTCATGGGCCGTTTCATTCCATTTCTTAAAATGACCTTTCCTTTGGTCCACAATTGGATTTGGCCCATTCCAATCTGCCTCATTTTGAAGTTGGCATAGACCGGTCAGCCCAAATCTGGCATTGTCGAAGCCCACTTTGCCCCTCTTTCTCCAGCCTTCTAGAATTTTCCAATCCACTTGCGTCCATCTTCCTTTCCTCTGGGATTTGAATTTTGAATCTCCTGCACGAGGAGAGGGTAAGGATTGTCGATGACAGTTCGATGTCAAGGCTGGCTCTAGAGAGCGTACGCGCTCTAGTCGCGTGGGCACCCAACGCTTCCTTTCTGCCTCTACCGTTCATCGCTGCAACGTCCGGCCGGCATGGATCATCCTCAAGGCACACCGGGCCAGCTTTCAACCAGATCAGTAGAGAAAACGACCACTTTCCACACTTGACGCTGAGGGATGCAGTGATTTTCTCCGGTCGGCTTCTGACCAGCATCCTTGCCCATTTTAGGTAGCGACGCTCGGCTGTGTCCTCATCCAGAGTCACAAACTTGCCGCAGTAGTCCCCCATGGCACAGAAGACCTCCGAGCTCCACAAAAATGCTGGTAATCCCATAAACCTTAGCCATATTAAACCTTCTTCGTCTTCCAATCCCGAACAGTAGCCTGAAAGGGACCACGAATGCAGAGTCACAGTTAAACCTTCGAAGGACCAATTACTTCATTGGAGAATCCGATTGACTTCCTCTACTGACAGCAACTCGAAGAGAAACCAAGCTCCGTTCAGATCCAGAACCATCATTCCTTCTTGGATTCCCCAGTTTTTGAGGGCCCAGTTGTGTATTTTTAACTTGTCTGGGACTGGAGTGTTCAAATCACCAACTCTGCCGATTAAACATCGGCGAAGATGATTGAAACGGCTTTCACTAGAACCCAAGTGGACCTCAATGTCTTCAGGGACGTTTACTGGCTGTGATTCCACTAACACAGGTTCCGCCGACCACTCCTTGATTCGGCAGACCTCCAAGTATGATCCCTTAGGGATCGTGGCAAGTTTGGGTTTAGATAAGCCTAACGACTTGAAAGCTTGAGCGTATATTGACCATCCCCCTCTAGCTTCGTCTTCCGGCAGAAATAAAAGTCGAATCCTTGTTGTGATCGTCCCTCAAGCCGTATGAAGCTCCCTCTCCGATTTGAGCCTTTCCTCAGGAAGATGCTTCTGCTTCTCCCATGCACAACTCTACAATTTCCTGTTGAAAGAGCTTCCAAGGTGTTGCAGATCCATTCTAGCTTCCACGTAACACTCATATCCTTCTGACCACCCCTGGACCCCTTTCAACGATTTGAAAGAGCTCGCCTGGTGACTTCAGATCATGAACTACATCAAAAGATTTCTCACCGATTTGTGCTAACATTCTTTGTCTTCCTTGCTTTGCTTCAGATTAACAATGATGGATCTTCAACACTTCCATGCTCCTTCCAGGTTTCGCATGGATCTCAGTTGTCGTAGAAACATATCAGAGACCTATACTATAATACATATGATCTTGGTCTGGTAACTCTCCTACTCGAACAGTTCCAAGGGCAAGCCCTTTCCCTAGTACCAACACCAATTCTATAGACTTCATTAAGCACAAACCTTTTATGATAATTTATGTTGGAATGGATACATTGAAGCACGAATTGAAGACGAATAATTGGAGTGGAGGGCAATGTAGTCGTAAAAATCAACACAGGATATGAGCTTCTGCAAATCACAATTGAGGAGATCCAAGCTCTCTCTCTCTCTCTCTCTCTCTCTCTCTCTCTCTCTTCCACTGTAAAAGCCTTCACCCAAGTCAGTTCTTGAGCTCATGGATGTGAAAGATCTCACCCTTGCATATTTCAAATCCCATTTACAAGTAAATGGACCTCTCATTTCTTCATAATCTCAAATGGGTTTTTTTTTCATAGTGGTTTTCTCAATTAGATTAAATAAATTTAAACATTTTCCTTAATTTTCATTATTTATCTCCTAAGTATTGTATACCTTCAAGTTATAGTCGTCAATGCAATTCAAAATGACGTAATTGCTAGTTGAATAAAATCAAAAGGCAATTGAGCACAAACCCATCGAATTAAAGGCAAAATCGCAACTCTAGTCACTGGTAAAGTATCAATTGAAAACTTATCACTCCCTACTTAAAAATTAAAATTATTTGATTTGTAATTTTGTATATTGTTTGTTCTTCTTGAGGAGAGAAACTTTGCCACCTACCTTTTTTTTAATTCTAAGGTTGTTGTTCTACATCGAAGTTTGAGCAAAGTTTTGATCTCTTGATAAGTCTCACTCTATTGAAGTATGATATAATAAAAAAACATATAAATAAGTTTTGAAAATAACAAATAGGCCAAGCACAGGTTGGCCTTGGGAGAACTCAAGCCCAGTCCAAATTAAGGTCAGGCTTGAATTTTGTTGCCCAAACCCATCCCGAAATATGAAAAATATAGCCCAAGCCCAGAAAAAATAAAATAAAATTGGTCTCGGGTTAGCCCACCCAACTTGCACCTCTAGTGGAAAGAAGGATGTCACGAGATTTCTCAATTGGTGAGAATAGAGGTCAGACCTTAATCCGGCCTCATCCCTTATACGCAGATTAGAAGGTGCTTTTCTGTGATGCAAGGATTGCCCGGAGGTGTACTCTATTGCGCTTTCAAGCAGTGTCAAGACTCAAGGCTAAAGATTAATCAATGCAAAAGTGAGTTGATTGCTATTGGAGAGGTGGAGGACCGCACAAGCTAGTTGCTATTCTGGGATGTAGAGTGAGGTCCTTTTCTAGTTCTTCGACTAAGGCACAAGGGTGTGGGATTTAGTGGTGAAAAGGTTGAAGAGAAATTTTTTGGGGGAGGAGGGGGGGAGAAACAATACAATTTCAAAGGGGGGTAGCCTCACATTAGTGAAGAGCACCTTAAACAACTTGCCTACCAATTTCATGTCCTTATTCCCTATCCCAATGTTGGTAGTTTACAAACCTGAAAAGTTGCAACAAAAATTTTTTATGGAGGGGAAGTGGGAACGAATTCCAATTTTATTTTGTCGATTAAAAAAGAGTTTGCAGCCCACTTATAGATGGTGTGTTGGGGTCAAAGATCTTGGGGTTTTCAATAAGATCTTCTGGACAAGTGACCGTGGAAGTATGGGATGGAACGGAGGAGCCTTTGGGGGAGAGAGATAGGAAGTAAGTTTGGGTTGGAGCCTTTGGATGAGTTCTCAAAAGCATATCAGATGAAGGATAGTTAATGGGAGAAGGGTCAAATTCTGGATTGAGTATTGGCATAATATCGAGCTGCTTCAAACAAAATTCCCTCACCTCTTTAGAATTATCTCTAATAGGCAAGCCTCAATGGCGAAGCGCTACAGGAGGGTAGAGATAAGTTGAAGCGGGATATTAGATTCACAAGGCAATTACAAAATTAGGAAGTCAAGGGGATGAGGAAGTTCTACGGCTTACTCTATAGGCAATGCATCTCCATGCACGAAGAAGATAAGAGTTCGGTGAGTGAGATCCAAGAAAGGGGAGTTTAGGCCTTTAAGGTTAAATCTTACTTCAGCATCCTGAAGGAAGGGAGGCAAGAGTTTCCTTGGAAAGCTATTTGGAGATCAAAAGTGCCTCCCAAAATTGATTTTTTGGATGGTTTGCAACTTCAAAAAGAATCTTGACAATAGACTTCTTACTTAGAAGACGGCTATTTAATGTCGATTGATGTTGTCAGTGCAAGGCAAATAAAAAGGCAATCAACCACTTTCTAATTCTATTTCCGGCCACAAGATGTGTGGAATTTACTAATTGGCCTCTTCGGAGTTCATTGCACTATACCACGGTTCACGATGGCGGTGTTGGCCTCGTGAAGCGGTACCACGGTGAGCAAGAGGGAGATAGAGGCAGTGGCACATGACTCCCTTGGGCTTATGGTGAATAATTTGGATGGAAAGCAATTGTAGAATTTTGAAAGAGTCCCCTATTTGGAATGTAAAGGTTACTCTTTTGAGCATCCTTTATTTGTAGATGTCAAGGGACTCGGTTTACTTACTGATAGTTACTTACATGGTGTGCACCTCGGTGGTGCACATGTTGTAATATCTTCACTTGTCAAAATGTGGGTGGACCCCATTGGTGCTCATGTTATAATATATTTGCTTGTCAAAATTAATTAATTAATTAATAGAATATTATGAATCACGTACTACACACTTTCTATAGTCCACCCAAATGACCGACCTTGATCATCCTTCTATAAATAGTTTAACATGCGAAACGGAATCCACTAAACTCCATGGAAGAAGAAAGTCAAGAAAGTGCACCATTCAAGTACTTCAAATCAGTTGAAGTTAAACTTAACATAAATTAAGAGAAAAGGAAGAAAAAGAAGAGAGAAAACACCTGATCTTTTTTCAAATCACTCAAAAACAATATTATCTCTACCTAAAAACAATACACTCCTCACATATATGCCATATTAAGAAAAAATACAAAAAAAAACCCTTAATAAGACTGCTATTTCAGTCAAATCAACAAGGTTCGTTAAAACTAAACAATGTCAGGAATTAGTCACCTTTCTCTTAAGGCATCCGCATAAACAACCCCTTTATTTCCAATAAAATCCAATTTGATGAATGACGATGAGGTTCAAAGAGTCACTCAACATATTGAGAGTATTCACCTCAAAAAGTCACATGCTAGGCAAAACAAAGTTACACGTGATTAAATCTACTGAATCCCATCAAAATTTCGTGGCAAAGACAAACAATACCCTAAAATAACACTTGAATTCAACTCAACTCAACACAACAAAGTCTTATCCCAACCCTACAATAACCGTCCAATTTTGAAGTGTTTGAATTTAAGATGTGAGGCAACCTCTGGTTTACACGTGGGAATGTTTTTTTTTCAAGTCGGTATGCATATGCATAACTTATGTGTCTCTGTTTTTTAAAATGAAAAGTCAACTGGATGCAAATGCGCCTCATCTAGCTTAGCATGTAACCAACAGTTCTTAAAAAAAAAAGGAATTCATCAAGCATACAAATAAAGAAAAAGAAATAAAAAATAAAAGAACTAAGGTTGAATTCAAACTTGACCACGAAAGCAACAAATTGGATATATATATACACACAAACACACACACAAATATATCAATGAGTCATACTTGACAGATACAAGGAAAGGAAGCCCATACCAACAACATGACTACTCCATTGCAAAGGACTCAAAACTAAGTCTGATCCAGCAAATGGAAGAACTCCAGATCTGCTACTATCATTATCCATTAAACTGGGCCTATAAGCAGGATCCATCTGCACCATGGAGTTAAAAATTAGTTCTGCAGGGTGCTTAAGTGCAAAAGAAATATTTATTGTTTCTTTTAATCAAAGTCAAACTTGTTTACTATGAGGTTAACATTAGCGAGTGGAAACATCTCATTTAGGTGTCATTAAAAAATACAATAAAAATAGGGAATGAGGAAACTACCAACATTGGGACATGACATCAATGTAAGATATGAGTGAAGTACCAACATTGGAACATCATATCAATTAAAGATATGAATCACATGGAAATGTGATAGATTAAAAAAGTAATTACTAGATACAAATACAAGCAACCAAAAAAAAACTTCTAAAATCATATTAACCCTTAAAGACTACTCGTACAAAAACTAGTACATAACACTGTCATGTGAACAACCAACTAGCTTAAACATCAAGACAGTGCAATTAAAGTCAGAGATAAATGTTCACGAGTATAATATAGAATAAATCATCTTTAATCAACATACTCTAACACCAGAGGAAAGCATTCAGGAATTTGACTGTAATCTCATTTTTTCATAAATGAGATGTTAGAACCTGTGCCATTGAAAGGCAATACTATTCTTATCAAACAAATGGCTCTGTTTTCTATTTTATGTTCTCTTTTTCATAAAAAGGAACAATTCTTTTTTAAATTTGACACCCTTGATTGTGAGTGGAAAACAAAAGAATGGAACACGAGCCTACAATCCAGGCTAAAAATGAGCATAATTCACACACCATCCTACTCCGGATGATAGCCACAAAGAGGATGATATATTCAGTTTCTTATCAGCATCAAGAAAAAACAAAAGACATTATGGCAAGAAAATTTTTCTTAAATTCAATAACTAGAAGAGATAAACGAGGCGGTCATTTTCAGAAGTCAATGTTTCCACATTTTACACCAGATAACTGACTTCTTATTATTTGTTCACTTGCTCTGAGGAAAAGGGGGAAGGGGGGGAGCCTTTGTGCAAAGAAAAAACACCTAGAATAATATAGGTAAAAATACAAAAATGCACAAGAACATTAGGATATTGGACAATTAGCCACCATGCAGACACATAATCCAGAATCAGTTGTTAGTCCATAATTAATTGTTTTAAAGTTTAAACATTTAACTCAGCTAAAAACATCCAAACCTTAGCCTGGCTATTTTCAGATCCTGACCTTATAGATTACATCCCATCCAGTAAAATTCAAGAATCATTATCCAAGAATCCTATGCTGATTGCTGGAGAAAAGTATGTTGAATGTTCCTCTACCATAAAGACTATGCATAGGGAATTGCCAAAGGCAGAGTCAGGCTCTTGATAAGCTAAAATGTGCACATCTACAACCAAGTTTTCACTCTTGACCCAAGTCCAAGGATGTATTACTAATTACTAAATAAGGAAAAAATGTCAACCCCAACCTTCTTCCACGTGTCCTATTTTTTATTTTTTCATTCTGTGTTACAAAATACAAGCCAGAGAATATGTTCTTTATATACCTATAATAAAAATAATAATATGTCCTTTATTTTATTTTATTTTTTTTTTGGGGGGGGGGGGGGGATGTTATTCAGGATTTGGCAACAGGAAATGAAAGATAATCACAACTGAGTAGAGAGGGAGAGAGAGGTTTCTTATCTCTCTACCAATATATATACAGAGATTTCTTCTCTATCTACCAATCTATTTTTGTCCAAAACATTTTTTTAATTAGTAATAATAATTCTTTAAAGTACACTCAATTAGGCAAAACCTGTATACCAAAAAAAAAATTTTATAAGTAATAAAAATATAGACAACTCTTGACCAAAAATTAAATCCTCGCGTCTTTCAAACACTCACAAAAGAATTTACAGAACAATCTATACGTACAAGACTCTCAATAAAACTAAGTTTAAATCTACAAGAAGATAGTTCTTAAATAGAACAAAAATCTACAAAAGCCGTTAACAAACATTATGTATGCCAATTATAAAAATGAAATGTACTTAACAGCTTACTAGTTAAACCAAAGAAATCTCGGTTCACTATAAAAAGCCGTTAACAAAGTAATGCTTTAGGTGAGCTTACTGACCATTCACATAAGAAATGACAGCCATTGGACTGATATGTGATTGGCTAATTGGCCACCATAAACCAGACAAATAAAGGAAAACATGTAATGCCGCTGAGAAAGTAATAAATCACACAATAAAAACATACATGTAATCAACAGATTCATCGTATACAAAGTACAAACGCAAATGTTTATCCACAAAAACAAACACACGCAATGAGTAACTAACCAAAGAAGCGACGACAAAATCAAAGCCACCGTTGATATTGAGAGCCAAAAGCTGGGGCATGTCATCGTTGAACTGTGTCTCCACGCCACAGTAGCGCGAATCGCTTTTATCCCCCGGTATTTCCCCCAGCGGCATTTCCAGACTTCTAGAGAGAGAGAAGAGTCTTTTTTAGAGAGAGAAGAAGAAGGGAGAATCAAAAGGAGTCGAGGTTGAGTCTGGCTCAAGAGTAGTCACCAGTGAGGTTTTTGGTAGGGTTTTTTAATTATTCAGCTTCGTTAGGGTTTTAAATAGCGCTTGACTAACCCTTTGACGGCATGAATTTGGTGGATCGAACACAATTTGACCCACGCCACATGACTCGGCGATTTCTTGCCAAAGATTTTTAGGCATCGACTTGGGCCTTCCAGCCCACGGTGCAACCGAACCTTTCATGGGAACACTGTTGCATATAATAGATCCAACTCGCTTGACCCACACTACACGACTGGGGATTTGGGCCTTCCAACCCACGGTGCGAGTCGTGCGACCAACCTTGGGAACACTCTTGATTAGAGTTAAAAATAAGCAAAATGCTTCGCACATATGATAATTTAACCTAATTCATTGAAAATCTATCTTGTCTATGATGGAATGAATTTAGGAAGACTTATGTTAATTACATCGGCCTGCCTCGATTATGTAAAATAAAATATTTTTGTATTTTCATAATTAATGTTTATAATGGTTTTAACTCATATTAAAAATTTAGACAATTGGATGAGAGTTATACATTTGAAAAGGAAAATAATACCTAATTTAATTCTTTATTAGCGTGCATATTTCTTATTTTAATATAGTGTAACTGTCTTTAATTGAAATGTATTAATTATAATTAATTTAATAAAATAAATAAATAAAATTTAAAAAATAGTAAGGGTCCCCCGATGAGGACCTACCTTACCCAATATGGGGTTTAAACAAATTTGGAGGTAACTTTTATCATGAGATGGGGTTTGGGAAGAAATCTCCCACTCCAAACCTATCTCGTTCACATCCTTATTTGTACATGCAAACTACAAATAGAGTTGCAAATTCAATTTTATATTTATTATATGCTTAAATAAGTTTGTGGGGAATGAGAAGAGATAATAACATTAATATAAGAAATATGAGAAGGAATGATAGCGTATTTTACATTTATTGTATGCTTAAATAAGTATGAAGGGGAACGAGAAGAGATAATAACATTAATATAAGGGAGATGAGGAGATTGTAATCCCTTTATCATGCTTGGATAGTTAACTAGTGGGAAGAAAAAAGAAAAAAAAAGATAATATAATCCTCTCATCTTGCTGTAAAAAGATAGAGGAGAGAAATGAAATGAAAGAATATGTTTTATTATGTGAGTATGAAAGTTAAAATGTGGATTCACCTATTTTAAATGTAAGGGTAAAACAAGTAATTACTAACTCCCTTAATCTTTTCCTTCTATCTCCTCCTATTTTTAGAAAAAGAACAAAATGAATTAAATAAGGATTAAGAAACCATGTCCTATCTTTTTCGTTCCTTTTTCATTTTCAAACAAAGCTCTTTCCTTTTCCATTTTCAAACAAAGCATAAAATAAGTTCGCATCCATTTCCCTTTCCTTCATTAATTCAAGCAAGATGTTAGTTTAAAAATTAGAAAGGAGAAGAAAAACGAGAAAGCTTAAAAACTCATTTTGCTTTTAAAGTGACAGGAGACAAAAGAAACAGAATTAGAGAGTAATTCTCTATTTTACCCTTAATTTTTAAAACAAGTAGATTCATAATTTTTATTTTATTCATATAATAAAATTTTCATTTTTTTCCTTTTCCTACTTTATCTTTTTTCATATGAAATGAAAGAATTATATTACCTTCAAGGAAACAAGAAAAAAGGATTAGAGAGTAATTATTTGTTTTACCCTTAGTTTTTAAAACAAGCCAATTCTTATTTTGCTCTTTTACTCATACTAATAAAATAATTTCATTTTTCCCTTTTTATACTTTATTTTTTCATATAAGGACGGAAAGATTATATTATTCATATTTTCACTAATTAATTATCCAAAATCAATGAAATATGATACTACCATGGCTCCTCTCATCTTATCTCTCTTATGATTTATATTATTCTTTATTTTTTTCTCTCCCATGATATTATTTTTTTAGGTTAACGAAAAGAGTATCTATTTACAAATATAACTGCTAATAAATCAATCATACTACCAACAAGTCCGGTTCATGGTTGAAAATTTGAGATAATACCACACATTCTTACTTTTAGAAGATACCAAACTGTTACCTCTCTTATAAAGAGAGACACGGAATCCCACTAAAGACTTCGACCCCTTCATTTATACAAATCAACAGTTATTTTTAAATTTTTTTACCGATCTCATGTAATTTGGGTTTGAATTAACTTGACCCAAGAAAGTTTTTACTTATTTATCAAATTCATATAATTTTTGAAATTGTATATTCAAGATGTAATTTTAGAGTTAATTTTTTAACGAAATCACATATTCAAGATGCGAATTTAAAATTACATCTTTTTGAAAGTCGTCCTAAATCCTTATTGGTTTGCATAAGTCATCCCAAATTGTTATTGGTTTAAAATCATATTTTTAAGATGCAATTTTAAACTCTCATTTTGAAAATACAAATTGATTAAAAAAATTATATGAGCTTAATAAATAAATAAAAACCTACGTGTGCCGGATTAAATAATAAAAAACTAACTAGAGTTTAGTAAAAAAATTGTTGTTTTTAACGTTCTTCACATGTATCATATCACAAACTCTTTCACAACCTTAGTTTTAATTGGTTGGACCAAAGTTTTAATCTGCTTTCCACCTAAAATAATAAATAAATAAATAAACCCTTACAACTACACAATCTGGTAACATCTGGCACAGAGTCATAATTTGGGTCACGAAGAGAATGCTGTCCCATTATATCTCAAATTATAGGCATCGAAGCAATCAACTCAAATTATAGTCACTATTGTGTAATTTTATTTATTAAAATGGAGTCCCTTAATTATTTGCCGAATGCAAATATGTTATCTTAACGTCTACAAAATTATGGAAAATGCTATATTTTTCATACTTGTATTTTAAATGATGTGACAAAATCACATTAATTATTAAAAATGTTAAAAAAACAGGTTAAAATGGCTGTTTTGGAGTATAGATCAGCCAACAAAACTAAAACCAAGTAATGAAACAATAATGCTATAATCTCAAATGTACAAGACACTAATACGACAATATATATTTATACTATATTAATTACATGATTCAAAGTATTGTCAATAAAACAATACACAACATCAGTATCATGTTATTTGGGATACAAAGAAAACACTAGAAAGATATAATAAACTAATGGCCTCCAAGAAAAATGAAAAGAATACTGACACCACCACCTTAAAATAAACTCAAGGATCTTGTAAGGCCTTGGTTATATAGTTCAACAGACAACCCCATGCAATATTAGAAACTGACCTCAAGAAGGGTTAGGTAGGGCCACTGATCCTCCCTTCATATTTTCTATGCCTGTATTTTATGATGTGTACATTTAATGCTCCTAATGCATCTAGGGGATTCTCCCTTTGCCTGCTGTATCAACCATTGAAGCAAACAAACATAAATCAAGACAACTCTACCATTTGCAGCACTCCATCCTGCAAAAGTATACCACAAGGCCATATCTAGCTGTTGTCACACCCACAATATTCCGGGGAAGCCTAAAGTCTAAATCCAAGGCGATGGTTCACCAATTTAATTAACTTTCCAACTAACCGAATCAGTTGCACTTCTACAGAAATTTTGAAACAACTATATCTTTCCATGTAGCAGTGTTTAAAGATTTAATTGAACCAGCACCGTTATTGTCACTAAACACCAACAGTCGGTCAATTTAGAAGTAACTGCACCGAAATTTTGAGTTTTCAAACATCCTATTTCAATAGATATTATAAGCAGAAATTTCACAGTGCGAACACCAATGAGAAAAAAAAAACAGATCCAGAAGCAAAGTGAACAAGAACAAAGCATGTGGATGGCGGTGATCAATATTTACAGTCTGTGTTCAATTCCATATGCTGCTAGATGATAAATAAGGCATGAAATAGAAGTGCGAACCCAAATAGCTAAGGACATGCAAGTTTTTTCCGCAGACAGAACCCTACTTATGCATTGTGCTTTAAAGGCTCAACTGCATCATAATCAGCTGTGAGGACTTGACTTGCACCTTTACCACCATTTTCTACCTCGTCAAAGTAGTCCTCCCGTGCATTGTCAGCTAACATCAGGGAAACCAACCAGAAGAGGGCTGAGTCAAGCGATACAAAGGCACCGCCACCAAGGAGACCAGTCTTAGCAGTGGGGCAATCTGTTTCCAGATTGTGATGAACATTGCGTGACAGGTGAAGTTGCTCTGTGATTGTAGGCCATAACAGCAATGTTGCCGCCAATCCAGCTGTGCCCCTGTGATTTCATCATCAAAAGTCAACAAATAAAATAAAATAAAATAAAATAAGGAAAAAGAAAGTGATCTAGAGAGAAATAGAGAGCTTTTGAATTTATAATAAAGATCTCAAAGTAAATACAACACTTCATGTATATAGGAAATTGCAACTAATTGTCTGATATGAAGAACAATATGTACTAATATGAGCTTTCTGAACAGAGTTATTTTTTGGGAGATTCTCATCCTCAACAGTAATAACCTAAAACTAATTTATCGTGACTACTTGTCAGGTTGGACTGGCCAAGATCATCTTCTCAACCAACAAAATACAGCTACTCAAATTTGGATTTTTTCACCCAAAGGCAGGTTTTTTGGTATTCCATGCCTCCTCCACCAAATATTACTTGCGCACTTGCTCAATTTTTATTAGTAAAGTTCTGTTTCTATTTTCAAGTTAGAGGGGGTCTTCAACCAAAAATCTGGTTGTTATGGCTGGGGAAAGAAATATTAGAAAATACAAAGAAAACACAATCAACTTCATTTTAAAAATCTATTTCTTTCCGGCCAATGTTTCCTCTTTGACTCCCAGTGAACACAAAAATTATAGCAATATAATACAGCTTAAGGCTTCAAGTCATTGAAGCTTTTTCCTTGCCCAAACTTACTGAATTATCTATCATTTAGCAATCATTCTTATCTATTATCATTATTATTATTGTTATCAATAGGGGCCATTGCTTCATGCAATCATAAGAGCTCAAGCTATCAAGCGTGAGAATGTGATTAATTTAAGAACATTCACTTGTTTCAAATATTGCTGAATTTTAACCATCAAGTTGAATGATATTGCCTCCACCTTCCAAAGAGGAGGTTGAGGGTTCGCGTCCCAATTGCGACGTATAGTGCGTGTGTCTTATCTATCAAAATATATATATATTGCGAAATTTTATATCTCTGTCCAGTCCACCCTTTGCAGCACTTAGCATTAGCAGGACCAACACTTGATAAGGGCCTTTATTAGTTTATTGGAGTTAAAAAGTGACTGAAATTCTTTACAGACTTCTTTAACTCCCAAGAGAAACCGTGCATGTCTAATCACAATATCATAACTTTGGTTTCTCTTGTAATTTGTTAGCCTTGTAAAAATATTCTCTGATGACTTGTCCACTGGAGGTGCGCTATAACTATCCAATTTTCTCAGTGAATATATAAGGATCACATAAACATCTCCACTATTTTACAAGGGGATAAAAAAAAATGAAACTCTCTAGAATGTGAAAAAATTGAAGTAACAACAGGCTTAAATAAAAGATATAGTAAAATATCAGAGGTTTATGAAGAATACTTACAAAGCAATATTGAAGAATACAAGGAAGCTAGTGCTTTGGAATAAAGCAGACTGTGGAACAGACTTCCCCTTGTAAGGGTAAAATAAAGACAAATACCCAGCCACTGTAGACGCGACAAGAAATACAGCAGACAGATACCCCAAAACAACAGTGGGATCAGATGGATACTTGCAAATAACAACACCTTTTCCGGTAATTGGAGTTCCAGATGCAGGCTGTGGAAACCAAAAGAAATTAGATAATAGAAAAGCAGATACAAGCCATCGGAATAAAGAAGGTTAAATGAATGCTAAATATTATGCTCAACATTTTTCACTTCTCTTTTTTTTCCTCCCCCCCCCCCCCCCCCTCCTCCTTTTTAAATGAATAACAAGTGAAAGGACAGTATTCTATGCACTCCAATTATGTTTTTTCAGTCCACCTTCTTAATGACATGATATACAACTTAGAGAACTATTATTTAGACCCACAATAAGGATGAAGGATAAACATAGCTGCAGTAACAAATTAACCGGCCTAAGATATTTAAAAAAAAAAAGTATTTGCTATCTCTCCTTTTGGGAGTGAACAGAATTACAGGGATTCACAGCATTCGCTGATTGATGAATCTGCACATTGTAACAACATAGATTCCATTAAATCCAGCCAAATAATCCATATGTTTGTGGCATACTGTGGATTGCGTAATAAAATTGCTACCATAGCAAGAGACATAAAGCATACATGAAATTCGAACTTCAATCTATCAATTATATAGCATTGTTAGGCAATTCGTCTCCAAATAGTTATAAAACACTTCAAAAATCAAGCACAAAGGTGGACATCTAAAATGCTCTATCTGCAGAGGTTTATCATTTATCACACTTCCTGGCTGACGCAAAGATGGATGAAAGAAAAACAAAAATGGAATACCATGGAAATTATTCCAACCCAAATGATTCTGAAAAATCCAAGTTTTCATTCTTTATCATCCATGCTTGCAAAGGAAGTTGTAATACCAATGGCCAATAGAAAGCAAGCTGGCTTCGTAAAGATTTGAATGGTTGTTCCCAATTCTAGAAATGAGTTGCATTCAAGTCTACCCAAGCCAATCCAATGTTGAAGTAGCAAGAGGAAGGAATACATTCAACCACAAAACTTGTTTGCTAGTTAAATTTCAAAAAAGCAAGCTACCAAGCAACAGTAAAGTTGTTCCATTGCGACTTGGCCACAGAAACAGCCTATCCACTTATGGGGGTAAGGTTGTGTACATCTAACCCTTCCCAAACCCTATAGTAAGGGAAGCCTCGTGTTCTGGGAGTTGGGCTGCCCTAAGTTACCAGGTCAAATCATAGTTTAAGGGGAAAAAATTGCTTAATGATGGGACGAAAATCACCCATTACCTCTTCTCAAGAGGACAGAAATCAAACCCTAATAAAAGATAACTACTCCAAATTTCCCAATTTTTCATAATCCTGTTTCAAAACTCAAAATAAACCATAATCACTAAACGTATCCAAATGTTTTTTTATAAGTAATGTAACCAAATGTTTTTTAAGCAAATAAAACAAAAGAATTGATTGAATTTTCTCATAGAAAAACAATTAATGAAACGGAAAGGACAAACTCAATGAATAATAGTATACACAAGGTTTTATCTCTATTAAGAGTAGAAGATAACCTTCTTATTCTCGGCAATAACTCCGAATAGAAAAGACAGAACACCAAATGTTGCCACAATCAAAGACATCTGTTTGGTAGTAACTGCCATTGCACCTTCAAAAGTTTTGGCAATGTCCTGCAAGTTAAAAGATGAAGCATTGGAGATAAAAAAAAAAAAAAAGGGGCACCTAGATGGTAATAAAAGAAAATAAGATGACTGCTTGCAATTGAACAAACAAAAAGACCAAGAGATTTGTATAAAAAATGGATAAAGATTCATTTTAATTTAATAGAAAAGATGAATAATTGTGTAGACTGCAAAAGGAAAGAAGCCACTTTAAAAAAAATCCTACAAAAATTGGAGCCGTGTATTTATTTTTAAAAGATATATAAGAATTTTATTTTATTTTTTTGAACAGTACAAAGAAATATAAGAATCTCAAAGTAAAAATATGTATGCATGTATTTGTGTTTATGTACTTGTACATGTGTGTTAGATTGGTGACACACACATATATAATAAGAGACAATACAGTCTCTCTTCACTAACTCTTCCCCTCTAGATTTCTCTCTCTATCTCTCTCTCTAGAATGTTCCTTTGCCACCTCAGTTGCCTGCCGCAAACTAGCAGCTGGGAATTTCTCTCAAGTTAGAGAGAACAGCTTCAAACATCTATATGAGGAGGTGATGGGATTCCCTTGTATACAAGAAAGAAAAGTTAAACATGCATGCAAGTGAGAGCTTGAGGAAGGTGCCCTACATATGAGTGTGACTCTCACTGTGAATGTGAGACGAGTATGGTGTGGGTAGCATAAGTAATGTGAAACTTTACTTACATAAAGCGTGCTAGTGAGATATAAATACGTCATTATATGTAATATTATCTACCATTGTTGTGTCTATTCGGTAAAGTTTTGGTGCATGATGTTGTGTACTTCAATTAAGAAAGATGACAGTTGAAGAGGAACTGTTGGAGCACATTGAGAAGCTGACACACTAAAAGCCATACGGGACACTTCTGCTGAATTTTTTTTAGGGGGAAAAAATGATGAACAGTCTCCAAATTTTTAGAAAATCAGTTATATCTACCTCACAACCTGGCATTACCATCGATAATATTTTAAGAAGTAAAGTCTCTCTGCCTCAGGCGGTTTTTAATACACTTATCAAAAAAAGAAGTAAAGTCTCTTTGCCATGCTAGGAAGCATGGATACAGACACTGGACACGGATACGGAAAGACACGAACACGGCATTTTTCAAAAAAGTGAGACACGGATACGTTGAGCACACGTTGAATATATATATATATATATATTTTATCTGCCTATATAATAAAATTTTAATATTATTTCAATCAAAATTGACATAAAAATATGCAAATCATGTAAATATTATTAATATATCAAAATTAAAAGTCAATGAATAAAAATTTAAGAATTTGATTTAATAATCAACATTCACGATTCAAATTTCAAAACAAATTTGTTAATTACTATATATAGTTGTATGTGTATAAAAAAAATAGTGGAAAAGAAGAGAAAAAGAAAGAAAAAATTTTAACAAAAAAATCTCAAAAATTTTTCTAAAAACGTGTCCAAAGTGTGCCCGAGACGTGTCCGAAATTCAGAAAGATGAGGTACTCTTTTTTTGCGTGTCCGAGCGTGTCCGTGTCCGACACGTGTCCAAGACGAATACGTGAAGCCGAATAGAGTGTCCATGCTTCATAACTGCCATGAGATAACAAAGATTAGATCTAGAATCAACAATTACTGAGCAACGAACGAAGAGGATAATTATCTACAGCCTAAAACCCGAATTCCATGGATTTAATTGCTACAATTCGAGGTTTTCCAATTCAACCATTCCTTTAAGAATTAGAAAGTTTGTTGGCTAGCCAGGAAGAGCCAGACAAATAGGCATCTAGAGCTTCATCGAAAAGTGAGGAGGGAGAACTATTTAGCAACATAGAGAGAGTTTGGTCGAGAGGAAGTGCTGCTGCAAAAAAAAATGTTTACAGCAATGGAAAGAGTCAACAATAAAGGAGATCTCAATCAAGGGGAGCTCCACGAAGTCGAGTCCGAGACAGAGATGATCTGCTCAAGGAGTTATAAACGAGAAAATGTGGCAAGCAAAAGACATTCGCTCTGGATTGTAGGCTCAAGCAGTCAGTCGCGGGCAGCTTGGTGACATTAACATCCGACAATCACCAAGATGCAAACAATAGTGAATGCAAGTCACGTTCAACCATCTTTTATTGTAACAAAGCTCGCTGAAAAATCCTACTCAAAAGAAGATGTGGACTTCAACAAAAAGAACAGCACTGCATTGACCTAAATTAGAGCCGTCGATTACAATAATGACTCGATCATCGATTCGGGATGCTACAATCACATGACATGTGATAAGGAGAAATTACTCAATATGTTGGAAAATGAGGGTGGCAGAATCATAGCAATAGGCAACAATTCAAGGTTACCGATCACCCACATCAGCAATAGTGTTATTATGCTACATTTAAACCACGATTGGGTACAAGTATAGAATGTCTTTCAAGCACCTGCGATGAAGAAAAAATCGTTGTAGGTATTACAGCTGATAGGGTCAGGAAATATATGGTATTCGGCCAAAAAAATGTGATGGAGTATCAAAAACTAAAACCTTCTTGCAAAACAGATTGTAGGAGGACGTAGGTTGGAGTCTATCTACATAATGTCAGCAATGGCAGCTCGAGAAAGCGTGCGGTTAGTAAGGATCTAACCCAATCGGTAGATTACTCGATTACCAATCAGCTATACAAATATACAATTGGCAGAGAATCCAATAATCCATTCAAGGACAATGCGCATGGAGAGGTACATCCGAGAGAGAAAGATTCAGCTGATCAACAAACAATACCACGTTAGGGATATAGAGTCTATAACTGTCCAAATCTGCAGAGTTTTGAGAACTTGGAATTTTTCACCTCATTTGTGCAATCTTTTTTTAAAATTTTTCTAATCCGTGCAGTTTTTTTTGTTATTGACCAAATCCAAGTAAAAACATCTTTTGAAGAGACAGTCTTTAATCTAAAATTTTTATCCAAAGGTGGCTTTTCAAATAATGCCTCTAGTAGAATCTTTTCAAAAGATGCCTTTTGGCTTCAAATGTGAAAACCTAAAAGAGTAACGAATTCAACTTTATCTAACAATGTAAAAGCATCTTTTTAAGAGACAGTCTCTAATCTAAAATTTTAATCCAAAGGCGGCTCTTTCAAAAAATGCCTGTAGAAGCATCTTTTTAAAAGATGCATTTTGGCTTGAAATGTGAAAACTTAAAAGAGTAATGAATTCAACTTTATCAACCAAAAGACATCTTTTCAAAAAAGGACTTTCTAAAGGCGTCTTCTATTGAAGAACTTGGTTCAAAACTTTTTAAAAGCAGCCTTCAAAAATTGCATGGGTCTGGTAAATAGCAAAAAAAAAAAATACATGATTTGGGAAATCTTAAAAAAAAAAAGTGCATGGGTGGTAAAAATTCGAACAGCTTGGCATAATCACGAAATCAAGAGGGAAGTATAAAGATACATCAGTCTCTTCTCTCTCTCCTCTCCATCGACTACTCTTTTAAGTTTAATTCTCTCACCGCATCACTCTCTCTCTCTAGAACCTTTCTTTTCTTGACGCTCAAACTAGTGGCCAGGAAAATTCTCTCAAATTTACAAAAAATAGTTAAAAATGATAATAAAACTGAAAAAATAAGTTACATTCACAAAAAACCATAAACTCAAACAGATTTGTAGTCGAAGATCATCGTAACAACCATTATCAAAAGATTAAGCAGCAGTAGAAATCAAAAGATTAACAACCATTATCAGATATATATATATATATATATATATATACCATTAGAATTATTTAAATTCAAGGCATCAGAATTCTAAGCATTTATTAACCCCCAAAGATTTTCCACATGCATAACTCGCCCAAAGAAATAAAGAAAAAAAATAACAGAGATTGAAATAATAATTTTTTTTTTTTAAAAAAGGCCATTAGAAATCAAATCAATTCATTCCCACAAATAAAGGAGACCAAAAAGCTTAAAACTATAAATTATCAGACATCTAAGGATAAAATAGAGAGAAAAAAAAATACAGAAGAATTCGAAGAAAAACGTGATCGTCAGCATCAGAGAGAGAGTACGAGACTGAAAAGTGGAACAATTAAATTAAAAAAAGAGAAATAAAAATAAAAAGAATATACCTTCGAAGAGGAGGGGAGATCTGGAAAGCGATGAATCAACCAGAGGATGTGGGTGTCTCTCTCTCTCTCTCTCTCTCTCTCTCGTAGAAGAAGAAGAATAAAAGGGAAGAAATAGCAAGGAATTGTGTGATTCACGATGCTTAGGGTTGAATTTGTACTGAAACTCCTGCTATTGTGGCTATCAGTTCGGGATTTGACTTTTCTACTGTACAGCTAATGTTTAGTCGGATACGTTCCCTCCTATTTAATCTTCTCGCATTCCAACCAATTTACATTTATATCCCGCACTAATTATTCTATGATCCCTACCGTGCAGAAAATGTCCAGAAGTATATGAGGTGGTAGTTCATGGTCCATGACATGCCCGCTTAATCAAAAAGTTATTTAGGTCCCACCTACAAATAAAATTTTATATTTTATATTTTTTATGTTAATTAAAAATAAAAATTTAAGACTAATACAAATTTAATTATAAAAAAAAATTTAAAATTTGTCTTGAAAAAAGAAAATGTCAAATTTTATATTTAGTTTAATCCAAATTAAAAGTGTAAAATTAACAGAAATTTATTTAATTTTTTTTTCAAATTCTATGTATTTATTATAATTTAAACTAAAAATTTAAGATTAATAAAAATTTAATTTTTTATATTTTTTATTAAAAAATTATTCATCTTATATACCAAAAAAGAGAGAAAAAATGGTGTTTATTATTTTAGGTTTCAAATGATCTTCAACGTATATTCACATGAGTCCTGCACTATTTTGAGTATGTATATATATAGATATATATATATATATAATATGTGTATAAACACATGTACCTCTCAATAAGTAAACCCCACTACATGTGGGCCCGTGAATGGAGTCAACTCTCTTTCTCCCTCTCATGAATAGAAATCAAAATCAAATATACACTACATGTAGACCTCAATAACCATAATTTTGGTAGTATATTAAATTATATAATTAATGTATCATATTAATATATTAATGTTAAAAGATTCTTAGAATATATATTTATGAAGTTATAAAAGTAAATTTAATTTTCATCATCACCTTCAATCAATCAACACAATTCAATTGGCTAACTCTTATGGATTTCTAAATCTTATGGAGAAGAATATTATTTTAAGTGTATGTTTTATTTAGATTATTTTACCTTATTAAATTAGTAAAAAATAGTTAAATCAAATTTTAAATTTAATCAATCTTATTTGTTAACCTAAGAAAAATGATTATTTTATAATTGATTCTATAAAAAAATAATTAATCATAATCAAATTTATGATAAAAATTTCGAGTTACTAATATGTAAAAACAAAACACGATCTTTTATCAAATTCATTAAATATTAATGAATTATATAATAATCATTTATGTTATAATCAAAAACACTTTTGAAAAATCAAATTCAAACATAAGCTAAATATTTGTTTGTATCGCTTGATAAATCGATTATATATATATATATATACATATACATATATTTATGTATCATTGACTTTACGGAGAAAAAAAATTCCAGTGGTCAGATAACGTAGAGAAATTATATAGTTATTCAAATCAAGTTTATAACATATGACATAAATGATGTCATATCGATGCTTTAATTTAAACTATATATCATATGTCAAAAATTAATTTGACTGATCGTAAATTTTTTTAGTAATGTTTCACTATAAAAATAATTTTAACTTAGACAAATAGGGTTATCTTACAAAGTATCTTGACATCTTATTAGTTTAGTGGGTGGGACCAATTTAAGGTTGTCTCAAAATCCCAATAATAAGGTCCATATTTTGCCGGCACAACAAAGTCATGTCATAAAATATGTAACATGAAGAGTGGGTGCCAATACTTCTGTTTTCTGCCACTTAGTTTAAAACTTTAAATTTGAAGTAAATTGTCTTTTTTAGGTGGCTATATACAATATATACATATAAACTTATAAAGTTGCATCAATCAAGCTTCATAAAGACAAAAATAAAAAATTTTAGAAGATGAAAAGAAAGGCCGGCCAAGCCTCTTGGTTTGACAATCATGTTTTTTTTTTTTTGTTTTTGTTTTTTTATTGGATAACTCAGGTCGATTCTACTGATTGTAACTTTCGATCACGTAATTGATTTGTAAATCAGAGAAAATAGTTTAGTAAGATGATAACAAAGTATTATTTTTACTGTGATCTGTTTATTTTGTGAGCCCTACATGAATCTCAGAGTAATACTCAAATTATAGTAGAAATAACACCATACTGTACAGTCCCACTAAACTTCTCAGTGCTTTTTAATTACTTATTCCTCAATTCACTACCAATTAAATTTAGCTAAAATAATCAAAACAATTCTCTAGTATTGCAGATAAATTCATGAATTACTAGTGGAAAAGTCAATTATTTGGCAGTTGGAACCTGAAAGAACAATAACATGACTAAAAATTGAATCAATATGTTGTCAATAGGAAGAAACCATGTAGCTTGAAGAAGAAAATACTGTTTGGTTTCCAAGAAAGTGAGAACAGAAAAGAAAAATTGGGATCTTATAAACAATAACTACTCCTATTCCAATCCCAAGTAACTGTTTGATATTAGATTTCTGTTCTTTCCCCAACTTTATTGCCAATCAACCTCCACATTCTATTTCATAAGATGCAAATTATATTTCCTAGCTTCTTTGCATACTCAGTTTGATTTTGTGTATTGTATATGGACTATGTTATGCCAGATGTAACATTATTTCTCTTTCTTTCTTTATAATACATATGGGCTGTTATGTTCAAGTGATAAAAATAAACACTAAATCGATTTCAAACAAAAAAAATAAATAAACAAAAATAGAGAGATATATGTGATTTGACATGAAGTTTATATCTACGGACAACCAGATGATGAATTTACTTATATATCGAAGAAATTGCAAAAGTGTTTACTCAAAAACTCGAAAACTCCTTTACATTCAATAATAGCCACACAAAATCAGCTATCTTCTCATAAAATAAAATCTTAAAAACAACACATTCATATAAACAAGCTACAAAATAAGAGATGAACCGAATAAAAAATACCCAAACAAAACAGTTCAAAAATTTTGGATGATATTGGATTGTCAATGGGTCGTTAAAAATCCAAATAAATTCATGACAACCACCCAATATAGGTCATCCACTAAAGATACTAGCACATGAAGCTTGATCACAAGAAGAGAACACAACAAAAAAAAAAATCCAGAGGATGATGTTTAATAATATTTACAATAAACTTTAAGATCTATTAGATTCTTCACAACATGTATCACTGTATGAAATGGAAGATGTATTAACAATGTTTTCAAGCATTGCCCTTCACATGTCAAGGTGCATCATAATGAGTTGTGAAAACCTGATCATATTCACCTTTGCCATCTTTCTCTACTTCTTAAAAGGAGTCCTCTCGAGCATTTTCAAGCAAGGACGAACCAGGAAAAAAATTAAAGGAGATTAGAAATTTTTTTTAGTCTAAACTTTTCGTAGGGTCAAAATTTTGAGGTAAAAATAAGACAAATGATGGATAAAGATTGAATTGGGCTAAAATTTTAACTTGGGTGATAAATGGGAGAAATAAAGAGTAAAGATTCGGCTGGATCAAAATCTTAGAATAGACTAATTTAAAAATTGTCAAAATTTTACATATATAAAAAATATTTTCTAAAATTTGAGGGGATATAGCCTGACCTAACTCTCTTAGTGCTCCTGCCCTTGCCAACAAGGAGACCAGCCTTAGCAGTAGGGCAATCTGTGTTGAGATTGTAGCTATTTCCATCCTTCACATAGGAAAACTGTAGTTACTTTAGGACAGCATTACCGCACCTCACAAGACTAGCTCTCTCCATCACTTTTGCATCTAATTTTGTACATGCCAGGAAGAGTACCGACATTACAATGTTCAAGCAAACAATTGCTAAAAAGTTCTTAATGGGTGAAGATAGCATGTGTGTGTATATATATATATATATATATACATACACTATGAAGCGCGTACATTCAAATTTTACTAACATACCAATGGCAGGCCCAAAAGAGTGTCCTGAATTTTTTTGAATTTTTAAAATTCCCGAAATGTTGGGGACACATCCGAATACATTGCGAATCAAATTTTTTATTTTTTTTAAACATGGTATTTTATTTGTAATATTAAAAAAAGTAGAGGGATCTATTTATAATTTATAATTTTTACTTTTTAATTTAAATAGAATAACTCCAAACCTGATATTTTATTTTTCTTTCTTCTTTACTTCTTTTTTTTTCCTCCTTTTCTTTATGCTTTTTCTCAGTTTCTCTCATAATTTTTATTAAAGATAGCATTTGGTTAATATTGTATTGGTACATTTTTAATTACATACAGTAATTGGGATTTGGGATCTCTCTCCCTTATTTTCTTTTTTTTTTCTTCTAAATATTTTTTTAGCCTCAATAGTATTTTTATTTTTGTGTGTGATTTTGTTATAGGTAGTTTTCAATATAAATTGTTGGCTAAGAGGATCAAGCATAGAAGGTGCGTTGATTTAAATAGCCATGATTTGTGCTTATTTTTATGTGTTTAAAAGGTGCGTTGATTTAAATAGCCATGATTTGTGCTTATTTTTATGTGTTTAATGCTTTTCTAGTAAATAGGGTAACACTTCTTTTATATAAATATTTTTAATAAACTTTTATGTCATGATTTGCCTTAGCAACCCTGCCTCATCATCATTAGCAACCCTGCCTCGTCATCATGTGCGTTGATTTAATTCTAACGTTTTATACATATCAAAATGCCTTATAAATTTAGTTGAAAATAAAGAAGACATACCTTTAAGAACTCATGTTCTAGAGATATATGTTTTATTTGTACTTATTGTGGAGCAAAAAAATTTATATGAGTCAAAATGATTTTGTTGCTGTAGTGGATTAGTACATATAATTAAAAACATGGTTACAAATGGATTTCGAGAGTTGTTTATATCTACCACCGAAGATGTGGTCTAATTTAGATGATATGTTGTCATGCCCACTGCTCTATTAATGATCTTTTTCAAATTTCATAGGTTTATTGAAGGCAGTTATATCTGCTGCAACTTATCTTCAAGTTCATTTCTAAATAACTATTGGTCCTATGATTCTATTACATAAATTGATAAGTTCTGAATTCATTAGTGTTTTTTTTTTTTTTGTTGGGTCAGTAATTTTAATTTGTTTTTGTTAAATATAAAATTGGAGTTAAAAATTAAATGTTGGAATTGAATTACTGTCACCAAGAGTTATCTATTTAATTTCTTTAATTAGAGAAATGGGTAACCCGATTATTGGGTTTGACCTGAAACCCGAGCCATATCAATAACCCATTTACTCTCTTGAGTCGGATTAGGTCCGTAACAAAACCGACATGACCCGACAGAGTAGTTGTTAGCATAAAAAATTCAAAATGAAGCCGCTTGTTTCCACTATTCATCATCTCTGAGCTGCCACTATTCATCAGTCTCTGAGCGCTGCGTAGGTCCTGAGTTCTGGCTTTTCCTTCATAAAAAATCCGTTACTTCCGTATCTGATCCGATTTTCTTATTATGATTATAGATCTTTTCTGGATTGCGATATTTGAAATTTGAATTCAAGAAGCGATCCTTTCTTTCTTGCAAAAAATGCCGTTACGTCGGTGTCCGTGTGTCATGACTATTGTGCCATAGCTATATAAAGCTCTTGTCTACCATTTCATCATTTGTGCAAACCCTAGCACTGACCTCTCCAAGCTGCGTTCTAATGGCGATTGGGTTGGAGCTTCATCTGGTGAGTTTCAATCCTACTGTTTTGACGATCTTTTGTCATTTTTTTTCGATCTCGCTTAGTTCCATGGATTAATATTTATTTATTTGTTGCAAAATTTTCTTCAAATTTCCAGACCCCCCCAATAGTGAGGATTTGCCGATCTTCAACTTCTATACCGTTGAGACGCGCATTTTTCGGTCAAGTTCTCTCTCACTGCCATTGATCTATATATGCTTTTGGTTATTTCTTTTTTTTTTGTCTTCTGTAACTAAGTTGATCTCGATTTTCTTGTTTTTCTTCTTACTGTAATTAATATATGTTATCTTTCTTCCTCCGTTACACATCTGATGGTGTTTAGAAACAACCACCATGATTGTCTATTGATACCTTTTTTTTTTCAATTGGTGAACCTTCATATTCCAACTACATCCGAAACCTGCATAGAAGTTTGTTGTTGATTGCTATTTATCATGGTTAGATGGCTTGTAATTTTACAGAGTTTTTTTATAAGCAACCTGTATAGAAGTTTGTATTTGAGTGCTAGTTATGATGGTTAGATGACATGCAATTTTAATGAGTTTTATTTATTTATTTATATTTTACTGTGTTCAGTTGAGACAATTTTTTATTGATCTTTTATATGTCTCACTAAATACAGATTCAAGTTTAATTTTGTGTAAATTTTATGTTCGTAAGACATACTAAAACCTTGATTGTGATGACTTTTTTGGGCTTTAATATTATTTTTAGAGTATTATTGATGGATGGGAACTTGAATTGAACCTGAAGTAGATTATATGTTAAGGAATAATGTTTATAGGAGTTTTATCTCTGACTGGGCGTTGAATTATAAACCTCGGTGTCCTTTGTATAGAGAATAACCTTGCATTAAATTAAGTCTTTGCATTGCACAAAACACAAACCGATCTCATAAATGAAATCTTTTTGACTAAGAAGTATTTCAAAGCTTCTAAAAACAAAGATTTTTACCATTCAAACTATGATAAACAGAAAATCAGAAAGATAAAAACATTCAAGACTCATGGGACTAATAAAAAAATTGTAAAACAATTATAATATACTCTATTTTTTGTAAAATGAAGGTTCATAAACATTTTCTCGTGCCAAAAATATTTTGATAGTTAGTTAATGTTTTTTCAACCTACTGATATTTATCTTACGTCTATTTATCTCTGGCTGAGGAGGGTTGGACCAGATTTGAGCGAGAGCTTCAGTCCATTTGGGGTTCTTCCTGCTGCCACCATTCAATTGGATGCAACTGTTTTTTATGCATCTGCAGTAATTATTACCGAAGAGGGGAATCACCCATAGGACCAGCATCAACCAAGGACACTGTCTTTTAATGGCAATTACATTGTTTGTTGCACTATTTGGATTTGAATAACCCTAAATCTTTTGAGAGCCTTGTGTATATATTTTATTTTGTATATGATCATTTGTTGGATACCGTTCTAACAATGCTGAAATATTGTAATAATTTGTTTAATATAGCTTTGTGTGACATTAGTTTAATTGTTTGACTTAATAAGTTTCAGTAAATCTAAATGATGCTATTCTAATAGCTTTCTACTGAAAAAAAAATGGGTAGATCCATTATGCCTTTGAATGCTTAAAAGTGTTACTGTTTACAGGTGTGTTGGACCTATTGGTTGAACAAGCATCTCTATCTTTATGCTTTACATTATTATTTGTTATCCTATTTTTTAATGTTATTTATTTGCTTTTAATGGTATTCATCAGTTACTTTATCAGTCTCAGTGGTTTCATGATGACTTCAATCTAGTGGTATTGATGCCTCATCTATCGGGGAGTTACTACTTGAGATGCTATTGTTGTAATTGAAAAGCAATGTGGGGATGGAGGGCATTGGTTGGGTTAAGGAGGCCAAATAATGAAAACGAGTTTATATATATATGACCCCCTTGTCATGGCCCGACAAGAACAAGAGTAATCTCTAATCTCTCTCACACACAGAACCACACCCTTGATGATTTGATTCTTCTACCTGTACATGTGTTTTGCCTATTTGTTTCTTCATGTCTACCAACTGTTTGATCATGTATCTTTATTAATGTTTGTTGTAAATATATGATGATATTGGTGGTGTGGAATCATCAGGTTTCTTACCCTTTTTTCATGGCCAATGATAAGAAAGTTTATATTATGGAATCATCTTGTTTATCGAGCAGCTGACTGTCTTCATTTACTTACATTAGACTGAGTATATGATTTGAGCATTAGGGAACCAAACGAGTAACTAGAGTACAGAAATGGCATAAGAAAGATACACCATCTGAATGTGTGTGCAGTTCCCCTATTCAGGGCTGCTATGCCCTCCTCACTGAACCTCAAGGGTACATAACATAACTGATGTTCATTCTTGTTGCAAGTATTTTAATATTTTTATTCTTTGGGTGGGTGCGACTATTTTAATATGCTTTAGAAACAAGGGTCACCAATATAGCTTTTACAAAAAAATTTAGTTTAAGACCAAGATAACTCTTTTCTTTTATAAGTAGACCAATATAGCTTTTCATCGATCCATATCTCTCTAGGTTCGTCTTTGAATTTTTGTTTATTACATGTTCTTCTCTCATATTTTGCGGTCGTTGAACTTATGTGGTTTGATTCCGTTTGAATATTTTCGAAATTTCAGTGATATCAAACAGATTATTTTTGCACTGCAGTAGATCAGAAAAAAGCGCAAAAAGATGGCCATAATAAGAACGGAGAGACGATTTCAAAGTGAATTTCACTGATTTGCTTTGATATGAAATGTTATACATTATAAATGTGTTTATATTTATGTTAAAAAAAAATCAATTTAGTTTAAAATATTGTAGTTTGCAAAAAAATAAAAAATTGTTTATGTTGAAAAATTGTACGTGATTTCAGTCATATAAATGATGTGTATTTATGTGTATATATATATGTGTGTGTGTGTGTGTGTACAAGTAAAAATAAGTTTTTGATGTAAACTCCAAATTTGTTTCAATCCATTCAAATTGATTGATTCAAAATTACTATAAATGATGATTTGAAATAGTAAGGCATAGAGTAGTTAACCTGGTCTCTTTTTTTCTTGATCAGCTTGAGATTATTTACAATTTTATATCTATAGACTTCAATTCATTAATAGCAATGATGCTTCTTTGCTTCTTTGCTGCCTTGCATCTATTAACTAATAATATTCACCCTCTCTCAATACACTAGACCAATGGGGAATTTGAGCTTGTTTGATAGAGCAATCCAATATTACTTACATCACATGCCAACAACACTTGAACCAAGACTTTCCATCTGTCTAGAGCGTCGTTTGCTAGTCTCTGCTAACATAGCAGAACATTGAGAGCTTAGTTGAGAAACAACACCAATACAAAAAGTAGTGAAAGTTGAATGTAAGTTGTTTAATTGATTTGTAGCTTCCTTTGTGAATTTCTTATGTCAAAGATTTGCCTATCGGAACACCTATCTATGCTTTTTATCTCAATTTGACAAGATATTCAAATTGATAAATACATCAAATGAATTAAAATTATACCAAATAGATTGTCTAATATGTCCATTTGTTTTGCTGCTTCAACTTAAATAGAATTCATTTATTAGTGATGGTTACTTTGCTCCTTTAGTATTCAATACAAAAATAATTTTGAAAGTCCTTATCACGAAGGCACAAACATCTTACTTTGTTGCCTTTCGTTTACCTATCAGTGTGTGTGGGTGTGTGTTTTTGGTTGACTTTTTCGTTCATCTTTAAAAAATCAAATGTTTTATTCATCTGAATCCATTTTATTGGCAATAAAATGAAGAAAAGATATAATTTCAGTTTTCCTTTTATTTTCTAATAATTCAATATATGTGTGTTTTTTACTTAGTTGCAGCAATATTGTTTTTAATTTAATTACATTATAACTCTGTCCTATTTGACTATATATGTGTTTGTTACTTAGTTGAACATTAGAAATGAGAATCTTCCTGTACATATTCAATTTTGTGTTTATCAACATTCTTTTGTTTCTATTTTTTTTTTTCAGTTTTTAAAATTGAAAATTTATTATTATTATTTTATTTTTGATAGTTTGTATCTCATTGACCTTTTTTGTAAATACAATTTTCCGTCTTTTTGTTGCATTGTTGTCACAAAGTCCATATTAAGTATTTTTTTTCTATTTTTCTTCTTTCTGTTGCCATCTTTGAAAATCTATTTTGTTTGCTTTTTATATATTTGCCTGAGATTTTTATTCTACTCTTAAAAAGGTGATATTTACATTCATCGGAATTATATTTTCTTGCAAACGATAGTTAGATATGCTTTAAGGTCTACCCTTGATAATGAAAGTTTGTTGAACGCAGAATCATTTAATGGGGGAAAGAGACAAGGAAATGTGATTGATGGAATTTGTTCTCTAATTTTTCTTGTTCTCACGTACCCTTTTGGTAGTGTAGGTTAATAAATACCGAGGTGCATACAAGTTTAGATTAGCTTAATGAGATAAAATATACATCTCTCTCGATCTTCTCCCTTTAGAGGTTTTACGGATATTTTCTATGCTCATTTATTTGTCTAACTGTAAGAACCCAACTTCACTGTATTTGTATTTATGCTTCTTGTGATAAGAGATTGTTGATATTGGGATGATTTGATTTTGTCTTCTTAAGGAACAAAGTCTAAACTTTGTTGTTCATGCACAATTCCCTTACATTGCATTGAAAATTGGCATTACCTACGCCTCTACTATTATCAGTCCTGAGAAGTTCCCACGTGTTGTCATATTAAGATTAGAGTCTTAGACAAACTGTTGGATGATTGAAAGTTTTGTGCAGATATTTATTTGGAACCTCTCCAATTTATTTATTGTATCTTTCTTAAAGGAGCAATTTTTTTATGAATATGGATTGAAAAATAAGCTCATCCTCTATGCACCCAAGTACTCTTGATTCTACAGGTCATGTAAACTTTTGGCTATTTTTTAACATTTGCCAACATTCTCTTTCGTTTCCCAACTATTCACTTTCTCTTTATCTAATTATATTCAAGAAATTTAATTATGAAAAATTAAAATATTTTAATTTTTTCCAACTATAGGTTTTGGTTTGGGGTTGATAAAGGTTTGGATAAGAAAACAGGGCTGTTCAGGGTGCTTGGAAGTGGGAAAAGTACCCGTGAATAATGACGTGAATAGTACCTTGGCTCTTTTCGGTAGTCTCTTTTGGTTCTTAGGCTTGAATCTTAATGGACAAAAAAATTGTGCTTGTCAAAGTTGTGTTTTTTTTAATGAGTGGTTAACGGATAAAAGGATTGCAAGTTTTAATTATTTTTGTTTTCATTTTTTAATGAAGAAATTGGAGACTGAACATGTTTTTTGTTTATGTTGTAAAGGGAAAAAATGAAAAAAAAAAAAGGTTATGAAAGGCCACCTTCATTTGGGTTTTTATATTATATTGGCGGTTCTACCAAAATTGCTACTTCTGTCACTAAATTTATTCTTCTATTTATATTTATCACCGTTACTCTCCTTCTCGCTAGGGAAAAAATGCTTTTATAATTGAATTATTTGCATTTATTTACGATAAAATTCTTTGAAGAGTTTTAAATGCATTCACTACTAGATAATCTTTGAATTCTTGTATTTTACCTATTTGCTGCTCTGCATGTGTAGCTCAATCTATATGTATTTTTGTATTTTTAAATTTTTTGAATTAACTATTGTAGAAAATGGTCTCTCTACTCTCCGAAAAGTGCTTTGCGTCAGGCTTCCTGTCTCCAAGAATATGCAATCCTAGTACAATGAGGTTAACTAAAGCCTTCACAATCGGATGCCAAAAAGGGAAAAAAACTTGAATTCCAAATTAAAATAAAATTAATTTTTTTTATTTGACTTTAGAGGTATTATTTTTAAATGGTTCTATGAGGTTTTGTATTTGAATGGAACTAAAGCCTTCGCAATCTAATGCATATGATTACTGTAACACAAAATTCAAAAGTCAGTTTGATCCTAATACTTCAAAATATTGTTAATGTTTTTTCAATACATGGAGATATCTTGCCAGAAAGTAATGTTCATTTGTTTTAGATTTTGAAGGTTGCTTTACTTATTGATCACTTAATCTTTGATAATGTGAAACAAAATAGCTATTTCCCTTGGTGCACGTTTAGTATATAAAACAAAATATTATTTTATACTTGAAAATTTTAAGATCAGGATGCATGAATTTAGATGAGAATTTCTGTAATCAGCTGACCACATTGTTTCTTTGATTGTTACTGATTTATTATGTTGTTTTTCAAGTTGTGATTATTTGAAGCATGAGATCTGTTTCAATTTGGGCGTTAAGCCAAAGGAAAGGTTCTACCCCAATTTAATCTTGTTTAAGTTTTCTTTTAGTTTGGTATATGTAAATTGTTCTTATTTGGTTCCTTGATTTCCACATCCCACCAATACGTGATGCTTTAAATGCATCTAGGCATATATTTCCTATTCAATTTGCATAGTGTATTTTCATTTTTCTGACCCTCCTTTTCTTTGAAAGATACAAAAATGTATCAATACACTTTTAAGAGTACTCGTCTTTTCTTTTTGGTTTTGGCAGGAGCGTTAATGACCTTCCCTGTCTTATGGGTTGGAAATATTTGGCGAACAACAGGTTACATAAATGTCTCACGAGCAAGGTTGTGAATTTATGGACTTTTAACTTTTAGGTGGTATGTTAAATGAGAGCTATTTGGTGTTTCACAAATCACTTTTTGTGCAGTACACTTGTTACAAAAGTACCCTCTAATGCATTTTCTATGGACACTTTAGAAATTGTGAGAAACATGAGTCTTTTCTCGTTACAGCCTAGGACTGATTGACAATCTGCAAAGTAGACCTTTATTCATCTTCTCATTTTTTTCCTCGGAGAACAATGGAATGAAAACTCTTTTTTAATTTTTTGTTTTTTACGGTAAATGTTCTTTTGAAAGATACATTTGGTATCGGTAGATTGAGATAATGGCTAAGGAATTGGAGATCTCATATTTGACTTGCCCCCAAGTTTAAATAATGTTTGTGATTTACAAAAAATGCATACAATCATAGGAATTGGTCTCAAATATAGAATGTGTCTTTCTTTTCTTCCCCTGAAAGCTTTATGGATAATTTAGAAGGTCATTTACAGTTCCCATTTTGAATTAATGTTCAAAAGTGTAATCAACCCCTCACTTCAATCTAGTTGTATTGATGCCTCATCTATCAGGGAGTTACTACTTGACATGCTATTGTTGTAATTGAAAAATAATGTGGGGTGGGGGGATGAAGGGCATTGGTAAGGTTAAGTAGGTCAAATAACGAAAATGAGTTTATATATATATATATGTGTATATATATATATATGACATAAAGAAAGATGACTCCTTTGTCATGGCCCGACATGAACAAGAGTAATCTGTAATCTCTCTCACACACAGAACCACACCCTTGATGATTTGATTCTTCTACCTGTACATGTGTTTGATCATGTGTCTTTATTAATGTTTGTTGTAAATATATGATGATATTGGTGGTGTGGAATCATCAGGTTTCTTACTCTTTTTTCATGGCCAATGATAAGAAAGTTTATATTATGGAATCATTAGGTTTCTTACCTTTTTTTCATGGCCAATGATGAGGAAGTTTATATTATGGAATCATCTTGTTTATTGAGCAGTTGAGTGTCTTCATTTATTTACATTAGGCTGAGTATGTGAATTTGAGCATTAGGAAACCAAATGAGTGACTAAGGTATAGAAATGGCATAAGAAAGATACACCATCTGAATGTGTGTGCAGTTCCCCTATTTAGGGCTACTATGCCCTCCTCGCTGAACCTCAGTGGTACATAACATAATTGATGTTCATTGTTGTTCCAAGTATTTAATTTTTTTTTTGTTTGGGTGGGTGCGACTATTTTAATTTGCTTTAGAAACAAGGGTGACTAATATAGCTTTTACAAAAAAAATTAGTTTAAGACCAATGTAGCTTGTTAGGACTTTTAGTATATTTGAGTATTGGCTAATCCGTGTTTGACAAAACTATTGAGTTGTACTTAATTCAAGTAATGGTTCTTAAGCCTTGTGATCATCACATTTAATTCAAGAGCCATGGAGATTCTTCACATTTTGGTAACAATGGTTGACATGATATAGTTTCTTGAATTTAATAGACCATGAATTCATAGACACACACACACTTCATTCATTTAAAAGTGTTTTCAAAGTTTTAAGTGTGTTTAATTTTGATTAAAGGTTTATTTGGTTTTGGGTATAAATCTGTTTACAAAAAATAATCTCCTTTTTCATGTGTGAATGTCGATTAAACGAGGTCACTGGTCCTATCTTTCGAACAAGCCTTGGCTTTGTTCGAACGATCAAGATAGTGGCCATCATTGCACAACCTCGTCAGCTCTTGTTCGCTACCTCGTTCAAACGACCACAATAGTAGCCTTCATACGAGTTCATTTAAAAAAAACTCGTTTGAATGAGCTATGGTCTTTTGAACGACCATCAGAAATTTGTGCGAACAATTTCCAATTTTATGAAGGATTCCTACTTTTTTACTGTAGGACTATATAAAGTCTTTTGCACAAAAATTATATGACTTTTGGCAGCTGTTTTATTTTTACTCTTGTTCCAAAAGTTATTGAGGGCATATTCATGATCATTCACATTCATGACCTATTGATTTAAGAACCCTACCAGATATTTTTCTTCATCATTAAAGCACTAAGCATGCTAGAACTCCTATGTGTACTAGTACAAAGCTTAGTAAAAACACCATAGACAAGGATGTTGATTCCACACTATATAGAAGTATAATAGGTAGTTTACTATATTTCGCTTCTAGTAGATCTGATATTGCCTGTAGTGTTGGTGTTTGTACTCGTTTTCAGTCTAGTCCAAAAGAGTCACATTTGATTGTTGTTAAAAGGATAATTAGATATGTGACAGCGACTCTAGGTTATGGAATTTGGTATTCCTTTGATACCATTGCTACATTGGCTGCATATTCTGATGCATATTGGGCTAGAAATGTTGATGACTGGAAATATACTTCCGGTGGTTGCTTCTATTTGGGGAATTCCTTGGTATCTTGGTATAGTAAGAAGCAAAATTCAATTTCTCTCTCCATAGCTGAGGCATAGTATATAGCTACAAGTAATTGTTGTGCACAACTATTGCGGATGAGACAAAAGGACTATGGAGTTGTTGTTGACACTATAACGTTATATTGTGATAACTTGAGTGTAATAAATATCTTCAAAAATACTGTTCAATACTCTAGGACAAAGTATATCGACATTCGACATCCTTTCATTAGAGAACTTGTAGATGAGAATGTCATATCTTTGCAACACGTTTCTACTGAACACCAATTGGCAAATATTTTTACAAAGCCTCTATATGGCCTTCAGTTTGAGAATCTTAGGAAATATATAGGTATTTTCTCTATTGAGTAGTTATTTGTTCAACCCGTGGTCTAAGTTTATCTAAGGGTTCTCATTTTTTTCCTAGATCATTGGTTCTTAGATTAGGTTCATTTTTGTTTTTTTTTTTCTTTTGTTTTCAAATTTCAAAATTTCAAAATGATTTTTATTTTTCTTGTAGTGCATTTGAATGTGATATTTTATTCTTAATTATTGTGAGTTGAACTGAGTATCGGAGACTATGCTATATATCTTTAATTTCTTTCATGTTTCGCAATTATTCTTTTTTGCTTAGTTGTCTTCACACTTTTTATCTCACATTCACTCATTGTTTTTACCATGCACATTTAGTCATTGTGATGTTCTTATTGAAGTGAGGAATCAAATCAGTTTTATGTTCAACTTTCAATAAGTACATGGCTAGAAGAATTTTCTTGGGTTGAATTGAAAAATCATTAGACCAAATTTCTGCACCTACTAAATTGTGTTTATTTCTAAATGTGTGCAAAGAAAGGGCTACCATTAGACTGGAGTGTATTGCATTCAGATGGGTGTACCTTTGAAATCTAGCTACCTACTTAGTTGTGTGAAAACCACCTTGAAGAGTGCCAATGCATTTATTCATTTTAGATTCTAACTTTGGTAATTTTAATGAGAGATATAGGGATGAATCATATGGTCTAAATTCATCAAGAGCAAGGAAAGGGCTACAATTAGGCTAGAGTGTATAGCATTTAAAGAGCTGTACCTTTGAAATTTAGCTGCCTACCTAATTATGTGAAAGCCACCTTGAAGAATGGCAATGCATTTATTCATTTTAGATTCCGACTTTGGTAATTTTAAAGGGAGATATAGGAATGAATCATATCATTTAAATTCATCAAGAGCAAGGAAAGGGCTACCAATAGGCTAGGGTGTATAGCATTAAGAGGGGTGCACCTTTGAAATATAGCTGCCTACCTAGTTATGTGAAAGCCACCTTGAAGAGTGCCAATGCATTTATTCATTTTAGATTCTGACTTTGGTAATTTTAATGGGAGATATGGGGATGAATCATATGGTCTAAGTTCATCAAGAATGTTTCATTATGGTTATTTGTGCTTATTGTGAGTTGAATTATTCCACACTATAGTAAACTGATTGGTACATCACATGATTAAATTTAATCACTTTTATAATTTATTTCACGAGTTGATGTGTTGAGGGAGAGTTTGAATGCATATTGGGTATCTAAGAATTATTGTGAATATTGAAAATCTTGGAAATATCTCATAGTCTTTAATGCATTTGGCTTGAAATATTTTTTTTTGAATATTGCACTTCATATGCTGACACATAAATTTTTGGGTTTTTGAAAATCTTTTGTGTCAATTAAGGGAAGTGAGTTATTGCCCTGGTTGTTAGAATGACCACATTTTCGTTCGAACCACCATCGCATTTATTGCAAGCTAGGGCTCATTCGAACGAATAATCCTCTCGTTCGAATGAGAGTGTAGTTTTCGAGATGACGCTTCAGTCACCCGAACGGTTATTAATATGTTTCAATTGGTTATATTGCGTTTACCGTTCTTTATTCTCTCTCTCTCTCTCTCTCTTTCTCTCCATATTTTCACTCGCCTGTATATTTTTCATGCTTACTCATTTTTCAATTCAATTCCGGTTAAAGTGTTAGGCTTTTCGAGAGGGTCATTTTCACCGAGCAGTTTCTTCATTGGGTCACATTCAACATTATTTCATTAGAAAACTTGTAGAAGAGAATGTCATATCTTTGCAATATGTTTCTACTGAACACCAATTGGTGGATATTTTTACAAAGCCTCTAGATGGTCTTCGGTTTGAGAATCTTAGGAAATCTATATGTATGATTTTGCTCTATTGAGTAGTTGTGTGTTCAACTCGTAGTCTAGGTGTATCTAAACTATATCCAGTTTACAAGACATACCTCCATTGCCACTCTTTCCCTTTTTGGGCCTCCTTATATATAATAAGCAATAGTATGAATCTACAAGTTAGAAACAAACAAACAATACTTGGTTAATAGCAATAATGATGTTGTTATAGGAAAGAAAATGGGAAAGCTAATGGATCAATATTCATTACTTTTAATCGTAAGAAAAAAAAAAGAAAGGAAAAGTGAAAGGCAAATCTGCCCTGTGGTTTCAAAATTGAGAATGAGATTTCGATTACATGCATGAAAGTTCATTATTCTTATCTATTACTTTCACATATGGCTCTTACATTGCATTCCAAGGTGCAAGTTATAACAATGTTTTTAGGTGTACCTATCTGATCAATGCATGCTGACAGTGATAAAAAGAGATGTGTAAAAGCTGTTATAATAAGAAATATCGAAGTAGGAAACTAAGATCAAAATAAAAGGAGCCATAACTTGTTTGTTTTTTTCAGATTGGTTTATCAGCCAGTTTTTCTCCCATGAAGTTCTTTAGCTGATTTTTTTCCATTAATGCCCCCTTTGAATAATTTTTCATCCCTTGTCCAAAAAATGTTGCAGCAATATTGTTTTTAATTTAATTACATTATAACTCTGTCCTATTTGACTATATATGTGTGTTTTTTACTTAGTTGAACATTTGAAAATAGAATCCACCTGTGCATATTCAACTTTGTGTTTATCAACATTCTTTTGTTTCTATTTTTTTTTTTTCAGTTTGTAAAATTGAAAATTTATTATTATTATTATTATTTTATTTCTGATAGTTTGTATCTAATTCACCTTTTTTTGTAAATATAGTTTTCCCCTCTTTTTCTTGCATTGTTGTAAAGTCCATATTAAATATTTTTTTATTTTTCTTCTTTTTGTTGCCATCTTTGAAAATCTATTTCTTTTGCTTTTTATATAACTGCCTGAGATTTTTATTCCACTCTTAGAAAAGTGATATATACATTCTTTGGAATTATAATTTCTTGCAAACAATAGTTAGATATGCTCTAAAGTTTGTCCTTGATAAGGAAAGTTTGTTGAACGTAGAATCATTTCTATGGGAAAAAAGACAAGGAAATGTGATTGATGGAATTTGTTCTCTAATTTTTCTTGTTCCCACATTCCCTTTTGGTAGTGTAGGTTAACAAATACCAAGGAGCACACAAGTTTAGACTAGCTTAATGGGATAAAATATACATCTTTCTAATCATCACCCTTTAAAGGTTTTACAGATATTTTCTATGCTCATTTATTTGTCTAATTGTAAGAACCAAACTTCACTGTATTTGTATTTATGCTTCTTCTGATAAGAGATTGTCGATATTGGGATGATTTGATTTTGTCTTCGATAGGAACAAAATCTAAACTTTGTTATTCATGCCCAATTCCCTTACATTGCATTGAAAATTGGCATTACCTACGCCTCTACTATTACCGGCCCTGAGAAGTTCCCACGTGTTGTCATATTAAGCTTAGAGTTTTAGACAAACTATTGGATGATTGAAAGTTTTGTGTAGATATTTATTTGAAACCTCTCCAATTTATTTATTGTATCTTTCTTAAATGAGTAAATTTTTTATGAATACAGATTGAAAAATAAGTTCAAACTCTATGCACTCAAGTGCTCTTGATTCCACAAGTCATATAAACTTTTGGCTATTTATTAACATTTGCCAACATTCTCTTTCGTTTCCCAACTATTCACATATTCTCTCTTTATCTAATTATATTTAAGAAATTTAATTATGAAAAATTAAAATATTTTAATTCTATAGGTTTTGGTTTGGAGTTGATAAAGGTTTGGCTAAGAAACCAAGATTGTTTAGTGTGCTCAAAAGTAGGAAGAGTACCCGTAAATAATGACGTGAATAGTATCTTGGCTCCTTTCAGTAGTCTCTTTTAGTTCTTAGGTTTGAATCTTAATGGACAAAAGAATTGCGCTTGTCAAAGTAGTATTTTTTAAATGATTAGAAAGAGTGGTTAATGGACAAAAGGATTGCAAGTTTTAATTATTTTTGTTTTTATTTTTTAATGAAGAAATTGGATACTAAACATGTTTTTTGTTTATGCTGTAAAGGGGGAAAAAAGGTTATCAAAGACCACCTTCATGTTGGATTTTTATATTATATAGACGGTTTTGCTAAAATTGCTACCTCAGTCACCAAATTTATTCTTTTATTTATATTTATAACCATTACTCTCCTTCTTTCTAAGAAAATAAAATACTTTTATGCTTGAATTATTTGCATTTATTTATGATAAAATTCTTTGAAGAGTTATAAATGTACTCACTACTAGAAACAAATGGAATGAAAGCAAGTAGTATTTAGACTAAATGTGTCACGTCCTGAATTTTTATAAACTTGGGAGTCAGTGAAATGAAATAAGAAAAATAAATGAAAGGTCATTAAGATGGATTTAGTTAATTACACATTTATTTCTCCATGTTTCCCCAAATTTAATAATGAAAAATTACTACTAGACTTACCCAAGATGTGTTTCAAATGCCAATCAACTATTTCCCCCAACCAATATTCAAAAATTAGTCTAAGTCATGTTTAAGAATGGTCTCCAAGATAGCTCCAAAATGTCTCCAATTATGCCTTGAAATAATGGCCCAAATGAGCCCCAAATGCCCTAAGACATAGATCAAGAATAAGTCAAAAATTCTACCTAAAGTGGTCTAAGTAAGTGGCTAGACATGGCCTTGAAATATAACTAAAGTGTGTCCCAAAGGATGACCAAACATGGCCCAATAGGATGGCCAAACGTGACTCAAAAGAGTGGCCAAAGGCTGGTGTCTGGGGGCTGTCAGGGCTGGTGCACATGGGGGCAAAGCAGCAGGCTGGGCTGCAGCATTTGCCTCAGTGGGCGCTTTCAGGCAAGGGGGAGTAGCTGATATACCATAAAGTGACAGACTGCGCAATGAATCTCACATCAAACGATCGTCTCGAGAAACGAAAGGATAAAACGCGTGGCTTTAAGGAACCCTCAGCCCCAGTTACGCGTAGTGCTAAACTAAGACTTAGGGGGGAGTAGCTGATATACCATAAAGTGACAGACTAATCTCCACATGACACGTGTGCCTACCGAATAGTCAAAGCTCATCCATCCAGAGCAAGTTTAAACATGTGGCCTTCAGAGCTTATTAATCAAAATCCCATGCAACTTTCAGGCTCACTTCAAGATCAGGAGGTACTACGAACACTCACAGGAAGGTTTCGAACCTATTACTGCCTTAAGCACCTTACTGAGCTAAGAATAAGGAAACAATATTCAAAAAAGAAACTACCACTTTCAGATATCGTTCAAGCGCAGTGTCCAACATGGTAATTGCTATTCTCTGATGATCAAATCCCTACTTTCACGACACCAAATCTTAATCAACTTATGAAATCCACAATCTATAAATAAAGCCCTAAGGTACGCCTTTTGATTCAGGCTCATTCAATTACAATTACTTTCAGTCTTTTAATTCAGTTGTATTGACTTTATCATCAAAACGGCTACCACCAGAGCCAACTCGGTGGCCCTTTGATATTTATCTTTGAGTGTTCAATAGGCGGATGAAACCAAAGCCACTACCGACCAAAAATTGCAGCATCAGTTTGGCGTCGTCTGTGGGAATGACAATTGTTTCTTGCTAAAAGCTCTTTCCTTTTGCAAATAAATTGTCCTTCTCACCAGAGGACCATGGCTCCCAATCTCTGTTTGAGAAAGAATGCCCAAAACCTTTCAAACCGGCCGCCAGCTGAAAGAAAAAGGGGACAAGCATCTGATCCCATACAGTAGCAACTCGATCGAGTTCAGCGACAGACTAACATGATACAGGAACAGCTCCTTGCCATCTCTAGAACTCTGGCGCAGCTTACCCAGAGTTCTAGGGGCAACTCCCTTCATCTTCTCGCCGATACGGCTAATATGGCGGTACAACCTACTGCCACCACTATGAGTGGATTACCCAACGAGGAAGTCCCTGTTGAGCAACCAATACATCCCCAAAACACCACTTATGTAGGAGGTGACCCCTAGCCATCAATCGCTGCTGGCAGAGGGATACCAACCTTTAACCCGTCTGTCCATTACTAGAGTACAACGAGGGTCCCAACTTCGGTGGCTTCTGGGGCAAACACAGCACCCCACGAATTCCAACCTCAAGCAGCACTAGTTCCCCCAGTTCAGGAACACCGAGATCTTCTTTCTACCATGGGTCATGGCCGTCCCATCTATATGGGCACTGAAACTTCAAGGCAAGACTCACTACAACTAATCCTGCCTAGGGACCCACAGAGGGCCGAAGAAGTTGCAGACTCTATGGACCATATTGCTATTGTGAGAGGCATTTACATCCCTCTAGAGCAGGACGAGCTGGCCAGGCTCCTCAGAAGGTTTGTCACGCCATTCACCCTCGCTATAATGGCCGAGGAGCGACCAAAGAAATTTGTTGTCCTAAAGTTCACTCTTTAGAATGGAACTGGAGACCCAGGGGACCATCTTTCTCATTATCAGCACACTAGGGCGTTACATGGGGCCACCGTCGCTTTCATGTGCCGTACATTCGTGACCAGTCTCAAAGGCACTAGTCTGAAGTGGTTCCATCACTTCCCCCAGAACTCAATCGTCAGCTTCTACAAACTCAACAGGCGTTTTCTTAACTGGTTCATGATCAGTAGAAGGTTGAGGAAAGGGCTAGAGTTCCTACTTAAAATAAAGCAATCCAAAGGAGAGCTTCTCCGAGAGTATATTGCGCCCTTCAACGCTGAGCTCACAGAGATCACAAATTGTAGTCCGAGCTTTCTGGTAGCCGCTCTAACCTCTCTAGTCTTGCTTAGGGGGGCTTTCGGGATTCTTTGACAAAAAGCCCTCCCGCTGACATGGCAGCACTTATGGATCGAGCCAGGAAGTACATAAATCTGGAGGAAGCAAAAAATACCTTCCAAAGGATTAAAGAACAAGGCCAGAAGGATGATCAGAAGAAGGACTCCAGTGCCACCAAGAAGAGGGTCAGAAGCCCAGACAAAAGAACAACATCCAAAACTCCAAACAACACTGGCCTAGGGGGGTTCACCAGCCACACTCCTCTAAACGCCTCTTTAACTCATATACTTCGGTAGGTCCAAGCACGAGAAAACCTAAAGTGGCCAGAGCCGCTAAAGGACAATCCCAACAACAGGGTCCAGAACAAGTATTGCGATTTTCACAAGGACCACGGGCATACAATTGAGGAATGCAGGGCCCTCAAACAAGAGATCGAGCAGCTCATCAGGAGAGGACGACTGCGGGAGTTCGTTAGGCAAGACAGGAGGCAGAACCTCTGTAATGACAGGCCCCAATAGAGGAGGCAAGAACAGAGGCCAGAGCAAAGGGATGGACGGAATGAGTCCCAACAACAGAACAATCAGGTCATCTTCATCCTCCATGCAGACACCCTGGCCACAAGGACATCCAACCGAGCAAGGAAACGTTATGCTCGGGAGGCCAGACCTACTCCTAGCATCCTCCAGATCTCCGTTGTTAAGAGAAGGTTAAAACCAGTGCCTAAGATCCAATTCATGAATGAAGATCTGGCAGGGATACACTGCCCTCATAGTGATGCCCTAGTTATTTCTCTCAAAATTGCTAATTTTGAGATCTGAAGAGTCTTGGTGGACATAGGGAGCTTTGCTAATGTATTATTCTACAAGCCCCTCAAACATATGAAGTTCAATTCCAATGACGTCAAGCTCACTGCCGCAATAATGACAGGATTTGACGGGAACCTCAGTACCCCACTGGGGAGGATTGACCTTCCCACCACAGCAAGAGAGGAAGATGGACAAAAGACCACAATCTCAGAATATATGGTGTTGAACTCCAAATCCCTCTACAATGTTATAATCGGAAGGCCTTGGCTCCATCAAATGGGTGTGGTCACCTCAACCTTCCACCAATGCCTGAAGTATGTGCACAACAATGCGGTCCACTTTATATTACTACGGATCAAGTCAAGGGTCACCTCGACCCCGTTCTGATGCCCTAACACTATGAACCCTAATAGATGTCTCCAACTGTTGAGATTGAGGTCGGTAGGGCATATACTGAACCATGTGAAGAACAATCTAACTAGAAGATGAAGGGGGAATCTTAGCCTCGTCTCGAGCCAGGAAAGATAGACGCAAATCTCACCCTCTCGGACATTAGAGGGGCGGTCTAGGGAACTAGGGGCCCTCTAGGTTACATTTCTGGGAAAATTAAAAGAGGCGCTCCAGCCATCCAACATGGTCGGAGTTATGGCACTTTGTCCCTCCTCTCTATAGGAAGGCCTGCCAGAGGCCTCCCCTATTTTATTCCTAGGCTCTACGAATGCGTTTATAATCCTAACCCCAGAACTAGAAAGGGACTCTACTGCCCTACTCCCGGTGTCACCGGAAGAACTACTACCTGGCACAGTCGACTCCGAAGAGCTTCGTATGCCATGGCCAATACCAGACAATGCATCTGAGACCGACATCGCAAAAGGCAATAGAAACTAGGAAGAATAAGGAGAAGAAGAAGAATAGAGATGAAAAGAAAACAAGGGGCAAGAAAGGAATCAAACTTGAAACACGACCGGAGGAGGGAGCTTTGAACGATGTTGATCTCTCTGAGCTTTTTGGTCACTCTAACTTGACGGCGGGGTATCTCTCTCAAGGAAGCAATGAAAATGATAAGGAAAAGAGGTGTACACAAGCCTCACCTCCTCTTTATATAGGTTTACATAAGTGGGGGCCCATCTAGCCAAACAGTCATGGCGGTTGGAGGCAATGATGGCCTCGAAAGTCCAAACGACGGACTGCGCAATGAATGTCACATCAAACAGTCATCTCGAGAAACGAAAAGACAAAACGCGTGGCTTTAAGGAAACCCTCAGCCCTAGTTACACGTATTGCTAAACTAAGGTTCAGGGGGAGTAGCTGATATACCATAAAGTGACAGACCAATCTCCATATGACACGTATGCCTACCGAATAGCCAAAGCTCATCCATCCAAAGCAAGTTTAAACATGTGGCCTTCAGAGCTTATTAATCGAAATCCTATGCAACCTTCAGACTCACTTCAAGCTCGGGAGGCACTACGAACACTCACAATAGGGTTCCGAACCTACTACCGCCTTAAGCACCCTACCGAGCTAAGAATAAGGAAACAATATTCAACAAGAAAACTGCCACTTTCAGATATCGTTTAAGTGTAGTGTCCAATATGGTAACTGCTATTCTCTGATGATCAAATCTCTACTTTCACGGCTCCAAATCCTGATCAATTTAAGAAATCCACAGTCTATAAGTAAAGCTCTAAGGTACGCTTTTTGATTCAGGCTCATTCAATTACTATTACTTTCAGTCTTTTAATTCAGTTTTATTGACTTTATCATCAAAGCGGCTACCAAACGGAGCCAACCCGATGGCCCTCTGATCCTTATCTTTAAGTGTTCAACAGGCGGAGGAGACCAGAGCCACTACAGACCAAAAAGTGCAGCATCAAATACATATTAATTATAAGCATATTATTGATGTATATTTATTTATAAAAGATTATAAATAGATACATATACACATACAAGCATAAAATGGTACATACAGCAATTATAGAATCATCCCGTGTCAAGCTAAGTCTTTGAAACCTTCATGTTCAATCCCTTCTTTTTTTTTGAGAGGGGGTGGGAGGACGAATTTAATAATTAAATCACATATTAAACTACCAGGTCACCATCACTTGTGAGACCCACTTGTAGTAGGGCATTACTCGAAACTATCCCTATTTTAATAGTTGGATATTGGGCCGGATTAAATGAAATCATGTTTACTAAGACATTTATAAGATGATAGTTGAGAGTTATGATAAGAATAAGATTCTTGTCAAAATAATTATTAGGTTAAGTTTTGGATTTAATTAACACTTGTTATTATATATCTCATGTATGATTACATGATATGTGTGGTAGAAAATAATTAGGGTTGTAAATGAATCGAGTTGAATAATGAGTTATTTAAGCTTGACTTATTAAAATAAATAAGAATGAACCTCTAATTGAGCTGATTTCGAGCGAGTCTCTAATTAAGTCAATTGTGAGTCAAATTCAAGTAACTTGGTTTTTTATTTAGCATTATACCACTATATTACTTTTGACTTAACAAGTCTCAAAATATGTTCAATATTTTATTATTTATCTTGTGAGCCGATCTCAAACGAGTCTTTAACTGAGCTAATCACGAGTCGAGCTTGAATAGTTCAGCTCGTTTTACAATCTTAAAACAACTCGTCTGTAAACTCTTTGGCTCCCGGTTCATGATTATCTCCGAGATTCTTTTTGAGTTAATCATCGACAAATCTCAAAGACTTGAGTTGTAGAGATAAATAAACGACTCAAGTAGCCATGCTACTGACGAGGAAATCACACTATAATGTTTCATTTATGACCGAGAAACTCGTAACACAAGTTGCAGGTTTCTTCCATTTCTATTTTCGCAAATCTAAATAACAATAACTAACTTGAATTCACACCCGACTATTATATTATTATTTTCTCTTCATTAATAAAAAAAAAAAAAAAACTTCATTTGTGTTATAATTTTAACATACAAGAACCATTTTTCTACTATTAGTTAAAATAGAGATGCTTCCGATTCATGAGACAATTTTTACAATAAAAATAAATTCTCTCCATTTTAAACAAATAAAACAACACACTAAATCACAAAAAGATTCAACGACTTTTATATTGTATAATAAAAGTAGCCGCCCAGCTCCGCCGAGAAACAGGACATTGTTTTCCACAGTTTGAAGATGAGACCATACCAAATTAATCCTATGGGGTCACAAAAGCCGTACCCTGATTGAGACTTAGCGTGGCATATATCTTTTTCTCAATTAATTAAAGTATACAATATTTTAAGCAAATTATTAATCAATTTATTGGTTAGTGGTTGTAAAAAGTTAGTAGCTTTTGTAATTTGGGTTGCTCTTTCAGAGGCCCACTTTGCCTGTATCTGAATCACAAAGTTGTGCATGTAACGGATTGTGGGTCCTTTTCAACTAATTTATGTAAGAATAGACTTACCATTAGCTTGTCTTTATTGAAAGTGGCTCTTTTTTTTTAATCCAAAAAATAAAAATTACCACCTTATCCACATCTTCAATAATGCACACACATAATATATATATATATATATATATATGTGCACGACGTATTGGGCAAGTAGTCTTGTAAAATACTTTATTAAAATGGACAGCAATCGAGATAAGTTGTGACTCGGGCTACGAGTCACTAGCGTTTAAATACGAGGAATGTTAGTATCAGTTACGATTGTTTATATTTATAATTTAATTAATATATTTATTTCATGTATATAATACACGCGTCAATCAGATTAGAAGTTTTTTTAATAAATATATTGTCAATACAAGTTGCGAGTTTAATTTTTTTGAAATAAAAATCTTTTTTGAGGTTAGATTATGGGAGGATAAAATTCATAGCAAATTCTCTAGCTTCGACGTGAATGACCTGCATTTAACTGGGCTAGGGTGAGGACTTAATTTAATATGCACAAGCTAATTCGGAATATCCCTTATCGTCAAATCAAAAAAAAAGAAAAAATTACATATACCTTGATTATTACTATTAGTGAATCTAGACAATGAACTTAAGGAAACAAACATACAAAAATTAAAATTTTGAAAGATTTCTTGAAAAAATATTTTAAAAAGAATTAAAAGAACAAACTCTAATTTTTCAAAAAATTTATACAAAATAAAGGTGAAAGTACAATTTTTCAAGATTTTGGGGCCATTGGCCCCAACTAGTCTGTCATTGGTCATTAGGGCCATTGAAGTATTTAAACCCAACAAGTTGAGATTTAATTTTTTTCACATTAACTTCATTTTAATTTTATCTTATTAATGAAAAAAATGAAAAAACATCTTTTTGTTAGATGACTTTTAAGTTAGAAAAAAGTATCATTGTCTAGGAGTTTATATTTTGGTTAAAATATTTTTTAAAAAATACACTTTTTACTTAAATTTTGTTAAAAAATGAATTTTTAGAGGGGCTTGTTAATTAAAAAATTTTAAAAAATAAGTTTAAAAATGGAATGAGGGTAATAAATTTGATTCTAAAAAGCACATGCAGATATGCATGATTTATTTATTGCTAAATCAAACGTTTTTTTTTTCTTTAATAACAAAATCTATATAATTACGTAAAAGGAATCCTTTCTTTTGATCTTTTTATTTTTATTTGTTTAAGGATAAATTAAATATCCTTTGAAATTTATAAAATTATATTAATTTTTACTGACAAATTTATAAATACTCTATTTTAATTATTTTTTTTAAATAACAAAATTGTGCATTTTATTTATTCATTTTTTTCAATTTTGACCAACTTATTTTAACTTTTTTTTAAAATTTTTTTTTACTTTACATAAAAATAAGTTTAAGATAAATAACTTATTTTTATTTATATAAAGATAAATTTAAGATTTTAATTAATATTTATTTAAAAATAAAAAAATGATCAAAATAAAAAAAATATATATATGAAAGAGATAATTTTATGATTTTAAAAATGTGACTGTTTTGTCTGATAAAAGAGAAGAAGTTAGTATAATTTTAAAAATATTAAAAAAATTAATATAATTATAAAAAAAAAAAAGTATAATTTATTAATTTGTATTTTTTTAAAGTCAGAAATTTAAGCCAGCCAAGCAAAGTCTCTGTTCATTGAGCTTAACTGAATGTCTGCTTACGTGTGTGCTGACAAGACAAACGCATCTATCCCTTGTGGTAAATCAAACAGTGATGATAAAGGAGACACTCGAAAGTTCAATTGTCTTTATCATCCACTCTGCTTTTAAATATATATATATATATATATGTATGTATATATAGAGGTTGCCTGAGTATGGGTTCAAAATTGTAAAAATAATTTTTTTATTTTTTAAAAATAAAGACTCTGAACTAGCCCATTATATATATATATATATATATATATATATATAACTGTATTATTGGATTACCTGCTTGAGAACCAAATGAAGATTGATTAAGTTGATCATCTCATCCTATCAATAATTAATTTAGGTTTCATCAAATCTTTGTTTCTGACTCTTTGTTCTTTGTGCTCAACCAATAGCCATGTCTGTGTCTCTGTGTTGCTGCTGTTGACGTGTCCATATCCAGAATCTTCACAGCTAAAATTCTCCCTTTTCTCCATATAACTCTCTCTTAGGTTTTTCCGTTTACTTTGTTTATCTCTATTTTTGTTATTTCCGTGTGGGAAAAGTCTTGAGCATGATCTAATTTTGATTTGCTTTCATTTTTCTTTCCATATTTTATAAATTCAATCCCAACTGTTTATAGTGCCTATCTATATCTATCTACATCTAGACATCCCCACATCATGATACCATAATTATCCCACTCTTTTCAAAATTGTTTTATCTTTTAAGGCTACTTTGGGCTTGTTAGCTGGTTCTCTCTCTCTCTGCGATTTGAATTGTTCTTTGGTGTGGTGTTGGGAGAAAAAGCAAAAGCATATTTTACTTGCCATCTCTAGTTTCAAACCCATCTGTAAAAGGCTAAAAGCAGTCTCTGTCTTCAAATTAATCTCTAATCTTGAAACCTTTTAGCCCTAGAATAATCTGTCAGTATTGGGTGGGTTTGAGGAGGTGTGATAGAGATTGGGATTTATGGCGTTTTGGGGTTTGAGTTATGGTGGGGTTGTTCCCATACTGTTTATGTTGTTCATGGTGATGGGTACAGTGAGTGGGATTGGAGCAAACTGGGGAACACAATCAACCCACCCTCTGCCGCCTTCTACGGTGGTAAAGCTGCTCAGGGACAATGGGTTTCAGAAGGTTAAGCTATTTGATGCAGATTCAAGCACTTTGAATGCTCTTAGTGGGTCTGGGATTGAAGTCATGGTGGGTATCCCCAATGACATGCTATACACTCTAGCCAACAGTGTCAATGCAGCTGAGCAATGGGTGCAGCAGAATGTCTCTTCTCATGTCTCCTCCAATGGTGTCAACATCAGGTGATTGCTCCCTCTCCATCTCTGCTCCTATATTAAGCCAATATTTGTCAAATGTTCCAAATTATAGCTAAGATACTTAATTGCAGCTTGCCATGATCCTTGACAAATTTGAACGTCTCTTATGGCTTTGTGTTGCTAGTTATCAAGTCAATAATGACAAATTTAGTTTTGTGCTCAAGCTATGGCAAAATTGTAATGCTTTACATAAAGTCAATTTATTATATGAGTAACGTTTAATAACTGTGTTGTGCTAGATCTTATTGTTTCTTAGTGTTTGTTTGGATGAACGGTGAAAAAGTGTGGTTTGAGAGAAGTGCGGTTTGGAAAAGTGCAGTTTGAGTTAAGCTGTGAGTGTTTGAATGAATGTATTTGAAACAGGCTTAAATGATATTGTAGTATTTGGATAAGTTGTTAAAAGTGTTGAATGTGTTATATAGATAGAAAACAGGCATTTCCAAAACTGGAGTTTGGAAAAGGCCCCTCACTGGTACCGCCCATCCAAACATGCCTTTGGTTACTTATTTAGAAGTTTCATTGTGATTTAACGGGCTCTTTAGTATCCATGGGATGCACAAACTCCCTACTTTTCAATTAATTTTTGCATCTCTTTAATAATGCAAGAAACTTAAATTATTAACCGGTACGTGGATGCCACAAAGCTAGAAGTTTGGATTACTAAAAATATATTAAAAAAAAAGTTGTGATAAAAGTTAAAAGTTATATATTGAGCACTTGAAGAAAAAAATTGATACGTATGTGTAAATATATATACATATCTATTAGCAATGTCAATTGGTAAAGAAACCAACATTTAGGAATATGGGTATTGTACTTACCAAGTTATACATTTACGGGTGTTGTATACTGATTTTTGTTTCCTTCATTTATTTATTTTCTAAAGGCAAAAGATTTTTGTTTCTATTCACTTGCATATTTCGCAGATGTTTGTAGGCATCAAGAACTTTATGTGTTGTAATAAAGCTGAGGGTTTCTTGTATGGCTCTTATGACTTAAGTCGAGATTTTCGTTTGTCCTCTTCCATTTCATTCTACCCTCTAGTCAATTTTGTCTTCTCATTTATTCAGAATCCATATAGAGGATATCCAATAGGTTCCGTCTTTAACTCATTTCTCATCTCAACACTCATTTCTTTGCGTCAAAGAATCATGTTACCAATATAGGCAGAATGCCCATATCGGATACACGGTAGACATGAACATTGCTTTAACAAGCCTGGACACATGTTGGATACTTCCCGGACATGTATAGAATTTTAAGATAAATATTCTAATTTCTCTGTAAGGGCCTGAGAGGCCCACACAGGTCGAACCCTCACTAAAAACATTTGGCGACTTTTTAAATTTCCTAAATTTGATGAGAGAGTAGAATCATAATTTGAACAATGTAGCAAGTGTTTTGATAAACTCTTCAGTCATTTTGTCAAAAAATAGCACATTCACGAATCTGACAGCTAGTTTAGCTGGTAAAGTCTCTACTCTCTTGGTAGTCATACTGGAGACTTGGGATAAAATCCTACCTTCGTCCAGTTCCATGTTAGGGGATCTATGGTTGTGAAAAGGAACACAGTTGTGAAGCCCACTTGAATCTTTATTTCATGATAACCATACTCCAGAAGACATCCTTCTTTCTAAGTTCTTGATGTTTGTTATATTAATTTTAAAAGAAACGAATCTCCAGTATTTTAGTTCTTTGATAATGGATTCATTGCCATTTATAAATAATATGCAACACTCAGAAAATTTACCAATATCACCTTTGCCAGTGTATAGGACTGCCACTGCAACTACCCTTCTGTCACAGTCACCCCATTAACCCCATTGCACTGCATCACTACTAACACTGCACCACCACCATGGCACCTCCATTGTAGTGCAACAATACTGCTGCTCTGCCTTCTCATCCTCATCAACCACCTTTTTTTTTCATTATCACTGCTGCACACACACAAGTATTTTGTATATGTCTCTCTGCTCTGCTATTAAATCTTCCTTAATGTGAAGCGAATTTTAGTTTTCTGAGCAGAGCAACACTTCTTTTCCTCCTCATTTATGTTTTCAATTTCAGTGGAAGTTGATGATGGTGCAATTAAGAAACTAAGTTAAGGACTTGGAGATTGATGGTGCTTTTTGTTGCACATGGAGCTACTACCGTGATAAGGAACTAAATTGGTTTGCCCGTATAATTTACTGGAAAATGATGGCATAGAAATTGTAAAATATTATGAATCATTTAAACAAGCACAAATTACGTGATAATTACTGTACAAGGTAGAAAACTGAGGAACTGGATGACCAAAAATGAAAATTAATTTGAATTGTTAAGGTAATGTTGTAAATTCTTTGGGGGTTGGATCTTTAAATGGCAAGATATTTTCCAGTTTAACCATTTTTGTTCTCTTGAAGTGAGATTTCAAATAAATACTATAATTTAGACGATACATAACTCTTATTTATTCCGCCAGAAGCTAGTAAACATAGTGTTCTTCCCCACCCTCCACCCCCCATATGATCTTGAAAGAAGAGGATGGAGAAATTTGTAGTGACCAAGGTTAAGAGAGCCACACCTTTTCTACTTCTAGAGAAATCAAGAAAGAATATGAGACTTTTGGGCGATTTAATACAACACTCTTATAACTAAAAAAAACTTTACTGCTTAAAATATGATTATTTGCTCAATTAAATGTTACCCAGTTAAGATTGTTTGCATCATATGTTGATCTCCATAACAAGAGACTTACTGGTTCTGTTTGAAGAAAACTTCAATGTACCGTCCTTGAGTTTGGATGGTATAAGTAGTTCTGTGTCAGGTTCTGATGGTGAAGACCCAGGAGAGAGTAGCCAATTCAGGATAATAAGAATGGTTCTTTTGTGCAAAGAATTGTAGATGTGTACTTGTTGAATTACTTATGGAAAGAAAAAAGGAAAGGAAATGTATACTTGCTGAGTTGCTTTGACGGTTGAATTCCAGAAGGCAGTTGACACCTATATCCTATTGCACCATTTTAACCATACTGAACTGATATTAAAGACCACCGGAGGAAAATGGCATAAGGATTATCAAATATCATGAATAATTTGAAACAAGAAGAAGTCAAGTCATAAGTGATAATTCATGTACAAGTTAGAATGATGATTAACTAGATGACCAAAAATGACAATTAAGATGGATTGTTATGCGAATGTAGTAAATTATTTAGATGTTAGGATTTTTTAAATGGCAAGATAATATCCAATTTAAGTATTTTCTATTTCTTGAAGTGTGATTTCAAATAAAATCTAGGTTCCACAAACCTTGTGAGCCATATCTTGAAATAAATTCTTTAGATGCTCTCTTTAATTTTGTTTCGAATAGACCTTGTTTTCTTTTTATAAGCTTCATAAGAAGCAAACCATGCCCCAAGTGGACCTGAATCCTCGACCTCCTGTATGGCGAGGTGGAGGAGGTACCAGCCATGCTAACAATGCCCCAGGTTACATAGGTTAGGATACCAATTTACTTCATTTATGTTTTTGGTAATGATATCACTATCAGGTAAAATTCTAGAAAGAATAAGTTCTGAGGTGAAGTAATATTAAAAGATTTTGATTAAGTTGCTACATCTTACACCTTTACTTATCAAAAATATCTTTTTTTGGAAGAAAAACTTGTCATATTAGAACAATGGTTGGGATATTTTCAGGATCTAGAAGGTTGTGGATGATTAGTGGCACTGATGTTTTGAGGGTGTCAAGTCTATCTTTGATTGCGCATTATCTTGTTTAATTTATCTTTCTGCCAATGACCATTTTTGTGGTTCTGTTCTTTTTTTCTTTAGCAGTTAATTATCTATATTTCATTCCTTTGTAGAAGTAAGGGCTCCAGCTTTCAATGACCCAAAAAAAAAAACGTTTCTAACTATTAAAATTAAAGGAAAAATATAATAGAAAAGAAAAAAGAGAATGAGAACGAGAACGAGAACAAGAATGGGAAAACTCTAAGGATTACATTGTATTAGATGACTTGATAAATAACCTACACAATGGACCTCCTTATATAGGATTGTATATGAGTCCTAAAAGGAAAAGAAACAAATACTGTGACGGCTAACCCTAATATCACAATAATATAACTAATCCTAATATACTTATAATATACTTCTAACAGTTCTCCTCAAACTCAAGATGGAAACTGAGAGAACAACTTGAGTTTGAAGATACGATCTTATAGACATCCTGAATAGTAGTGGAGCAGCGACTACATCAAACAATATGTCTTGGTGAAGATATCTTCAACTGATGATCTGAAGAGGCTGAACACGTGTGACGTCTACAGACTGCTTGACTAAGCACGAATATGAATGGAACACGTGTAAAGAAGATTTTTTTGATGAAGCTAATTAGTTATGAGGGCTGACACATAACTAATAGGATCTCACAACACCATGTGAAAGCTTACGTGGAACACATATTTGATAAGATTTAACACACGCTAAGACGAACATCGCTATAGAAACTTCACAAGAGTGAGACCTAACAAACTAACACATACCTAAAGATAAAGGACACACAAGAGGGCGAACATCACTAAAAAACCTCACATGAGTGCGAGTTGACGAACTAACAAATAACTGAGAAGAGGGCTAACTTCGCTATAAAGACCTCACATGCGTAAGAGATGACAAGCAATGATTCAGTATGTATTGTAAAATGCCCAACAAATAGCAGAATGCGTGCAATGACTGTCATGGCAGAACATGTGGCAAATATAGGTTTATGTGTTGCAAATTTGCCCTAAATAAAAGATACGCGTGAACATGACTGTTGTAACAGAACACGCAGCGAAAGAGATGTGTTGAAATAAGCCCAATGAAATCAAAAGAAGCTGCACAAAATAGTCACAAAAAAAAAAAACACTTTGTGATATCATCATCACAAGATTCTCCACCATTTTCATCGATCAAGGAGGAAGGAGCTTACACCAACCTAAAACTGATGTTCCAACCTGCGTCAGATTAATGCACATAAACATCCAAAACTGATATTCTAAGATTGATGTTCTAACTGTGACAATGTTGATAGCATGCAAAGTGCCTTGATTCTGGTGGGGCAATAGGAAGATGGATCTCACCAAAGACTTGTCTAAACAAGAAGAACACGAACTTGAAACGATTACGGAAACAGAAGGATTTAGAATTGTGGCTTTGATACCATGTTAAACTTAAAAGGAAAAATATAATAGAAAAGAAGAAAGATAAGAGAGAGAAAGAGAGTGGGAAAACCCTAAAGATTACATTGTATTAGATGCCTTGATAAATAACCTACACAATCGACCTCCTTATATAGGAGAGTATATGAGAGATCTAAAAAGAAAAGGAAACAAATATTGTGACGACTAACCCCAATATCACAATAATATAGCTAACCCTATACTTATAATATACTTCTAACACCAACTTTCAAGGACAACCAGAGAAATAGATTATGCATTGTTTTGGTTGGTGTTTTGGTTTTAAATATTGTGGAAGGTGGAGTTGTGAGACTTAGTTGTTGACTAGTCAAAGATGGAGTCGTATGGAGAGTGAACGATCATGTCGGATAGAGAGAGGAGAGTGGTGAGGAGAAAGTATGGCAATCTAGAATGTGAGAGATAAAGAGTGGTTGGGGCTAGGAATTTGTGGATATTAGGATAACATCAACACAAGATCCAATACCATTCTAATGATCGGCAATAACAGGGTGTCTTAGAATCTGTATTGAAAGATGCTACATTGAGTCTATTTATAGTATGACTAACACGTGTGAGTGTGTTAGGGCTTGCACCAGACATGGTGGGGACTCCACGTGCTTAGCTAGTGTCCAAAATAGGAGGTAGTTATAGAACACTGTAAAAGGTTATAAAACATACTGGAAGTGAGTGGAAGGCCATAGAAGGTTATGGAATAACTCTTTGTTTTGGAAGGTTCAAAGAACTTCACAACTTGGTTATGAAGGTCTTTGAAGAGCCTGATACTTTAACCTCCATACCACAAGACTGAAGATCTTGAGATGAGGACTATAGCACGAGAGTTGTACCATAGTTGTGTGCCAGACCGTGAAGGTATCCTAAGACTTAACCCCAAGTCCTAAGCAACTATGGAATGGGAGGGCATTTAAGCTTTCTTGAAGCTTGGAATCCCTTGTAGGGAATCTTAATTACATGTTAGGGAACTAGTATTTCTAGCTCAATCATGTCTGGCACATAGAAAAGAGTTGGTGGACAATGTTCTTTGGGACCTTCACTTGATTATGTCTGGGATAGTTATCCACGTGTCATTCAAGGGGTGGACCACTTGACTATAATAAAGATGTTGATGTGGTCTCCAAGCTTTATAAGCTTGTCTAGGTGTCAATTAAATAACTGTACACATGGATGTGGTGGCCTCGGGTAGACTAGGTACGTACAAATACAAAGTTTTAGGCTATGCCATATTGCTATTTATTGGGCTTCTTACTAACACCTAAAGAAAAAGTTGGAGTGGAGGAAGAAAGTTCATGATCATGGGAAATTTACTGATTTAAGTAAAAACCATACAAACACGTTCGTATATATATACATGCATCTAGTATATAAATGTATATTTATAAATAGGGAAAGGGAAAGATAGATCGATAGACGGAGTTTAGGGTTTTTTTTTTTTTTTTTTGGGGGGGGGGGGGGGAGGGGTTCTAATTAAAACAGAGTAAAAGCCTTCTTCTTTTTTTGTAAGGAAAACTATTTTAATCAAAATTCTTTTTTTCTTCATTCAAAAGATGGATATGTAAAGTTGTTTATTTTATATTGACAGAACTTTCTTGTGTATAGTAGAATCCATTTTGTTTGATTTTTCTTTCAAATTATAAACTGCACTTGCTTTGTTCTATAGAATGAACTTGGTTCTTTTTATGTGGTAAACATTTTTTTGATTCTTCTCTTAAATGGGCTTACTGTTGATTTTTTTTTGAAGATATGTTGCAGTCGGTAACGAACCATTCCTGTCGACGTACAATGGAAGCTTTCTTGGAACAACTTTCCCTGCTCTTAGAAATATTCAGTCAGCCCTTGCAAGAGCTGGTCTGGGTACTCAGGTGAAAGTCACTATCCCCCTCAATGCTGATGTTTACCAGACTTCAACTGGGCTCCCTTCTGGCGGTGACTTCCGGCCGGATATTCATGATCTCATGATGGAGATAGTTCAGTTTTTAAGTGACAATGGAGCTCCTTTCACTGTCAATATCTATCCCTTCATAAGCCTCTACGATGATCCCAACTTTCCTGTTGACTATGCCTTCTTTGACGGCAATTCGTCGCCCCTTAATGACAATGGGAGAATCTATAACAATGTGTTTGATGCAAACCATGATACACTTGTGTGGACCTTACAAAAAAATGGATATGGAAACCTGTCAATAATTGTTGGAGAAATTGGGTGGCCGACTGATGGAGATCGCAACGCTGATGTGACATATGCCCAGAGGTTCAACCAAGGGTTCATGACCCACATCTTGTCTGGGACCGGGACCCCAATGAGACCGGGCCCTGTCGATGCCTATTTGTTCAGCCTTATTGACGAGGATGCCAAGAGCATTCAACCAGGAAATTTTGAACGCCATTGGGGTATATTTAACTATGATGGCACTCCCAAGTACAATCTTAACTTAGGGACATCAAACTCAGGAGGTTTGGTAGCAGCAAGCAATGTCCGTTACATGGCCCGGCAATGGTGTGTGATGTCACCATCGGCGAGCCTTAATGACCCAGGAGTGGCAGCAAGTGTGAGCTATGCCTGTCAGAATGCTGATTGCACGAGTCTTGGATACGGGACGTCGTGTGCAAGTTTAGACGCTGCCCAGAACATTTCATATGCATTCAACAGTTACTATCAGCAGAATAACCAGCTTGACAGTGCCTGCCGGTTCCCAAACCTCTCAGAAGTCACCACTACTGACCCATCAGTTGGAGACTGCAAATTTAAAATTATGATCCAAACGACAAGCTCCAGTGGGGTGATTAGTATTGGGTTTTCACTGAAGCCTGCTAGTACGGTGATTTTCATGTCTATGTTGTTATCAACAGTTTTGTGAATTTTTCAGTAAATGGTTGTGTATAGATATATTTTAAATTGATATTTAATGATAAATTGAATGAATAAGTGTGTGTGTGTGTGTGTGTGTATATATATATATATATATATATGATTCTAAACTTGCAATCTGTTTACATAGAAAACTTTAAAAGCCAATGGAATTTAAAGTACAAATTGATCTGTTCTCAAAAGGTACGAGTCCATTTTCTCAACTACAAAGAGTACCACCATTTTCCTATACAAAATTTACAGTCAGCATCAGATCTAGATATACCCTACAATCAACCATCCCAATGCGAATAGATAGATCCTTCCCAACCAAAATCTTCACGAACTCGAGGGAATACCTCTTTAACATATGCCAATTTCGTGCAAACTATAATCATGACATTGCTGTTTCCCAGGTTGTTGCATTTGCGAACCGTTTGAAAATCAGTGTGTGTGTTTCCTGCAAGAAAATTAGGAAGGGGGTAATCAAGTTGTAAGAGCCTTATTTCATGTTTCAGAAATCCAAGAAGTGACCACAATCTGCAGCCCTAAACTGTGGCTACCTCTTGGATGAACTTGGAGTGAGAATTCAGATGCAGTTCGGGCAATGAAGTATAAAAATGCCAAAATGAGGAAAATAAAAATAAAAATCTGATAGCATCCTGCAGCCATGATGTCGCGGAGATCTATGGCTACATATGGGATACATTTTTCCTTCCAGGGAATGTTTGAAGTATTATTGCACTGCAAGTTAAGTATATTAATTAAGGAACCGTTGCTTGGCAGAGTGGAGGAAGCTCGAGTGACCAAGCATGAGAAGGTAGCTCATGACTCGCGGCAGCCACTTTGTGCACATGTTGCTGTAGGTTAGATCTATAACCTAATCTACCCCTCTCAACAGCCGGCATTAGATTAGGCTATGTTTGTTTGTCGGCTTAAGGGCTGGATTGGATAACATAATCCTATTGGAGAGTTTAGTCTGTGTTTGTTTACATAAATAGACTCTTCACTAAGAGTCCGGTTGGAGGTTCTAATCCCGTTGCGGTGGGATTATTATTCCTGGACTATTAGTGAATGGGGTTTCACTATCCACCCTAATCTTATCCCCTAAACAAACAGGGCCTAGGTGCATTCTTTGAGACGCTAAAATGGCCTAACAAAAGGTCATTCCAATGTTGAACTTGCCTATGAGAGGTGTTGGGAGGGATGAACTAGATATAAACCTAATTTTTGGCTTTGTGAATAAATGATATGCCATCATATTTTAAAAATATCTCCCCCCACCACCCCCCAAAAAAAAAAAACAGTGACAATCTGAGTCCAACACTTAAAATGAGCAAGTGAATTTTACTGAATTCACCATATGCCCACCTTTGTATTTGGTTACAAACTTACAATAAGGAAAAACAGGGATAGTCTTTTAGTAGCACAAAAAAGTTCACTCCAGGAAACCGCCTTATAGTCGTACAGCTTATAACTATTATAAAAGGCAAAAGCACCTTTTCTATTTCCAACTGCACTGACTTGGTATCAAAAGGCACTCTAAACATTCTACTCATAAAAATACTTTGATTAAATGCATATATAATTCAATCTAGTCATTAGCCAAAATTTCATAAGTTTTCAAATCACCATATCAGAACACCAAAGAACCAAAGGAAGAAGAAATTTGTAAATAAAAAAAAAATCCTTGGCAAATTAATCATTTTAAGGATGTAAGTCTGTGTACCTTGGCTCAAATGGTAGTCTGAAGCTCAGCTAACAACCAAAGTACATTTTCAATGCTCATTAATGGAATTCGTCTTTACTTACTAAAAATAAATAGATTCAGACTAGGCCGAATGGCATTAGATACCACAAGGCTTGCTCATATGCAATTCCATTGTTGTTGGATAACAAGTGAGGCTTTTATAGAGGTAAGGGAGGTCTCTCTTCCTAACCAATTTGGGACAATGTGGATAACTAACAGAGGCAGGCCAGGTTTGAATACATCCTGACCCTGCCCCAAATTTGAACTAGATTTCAACTATTCCCTCATACCCTGCCCAACTTCAGGGCTTCCATGCCTGGTTCAATAGGGGCAGGGTGGGCAGGTAGCTTAATGTCGGGTCAAAAGGCAATCCTAATAGTTGATATCCTTTTCACATCTTTTTTTTTACTTTTAATGTCACTGATATTAATGAATTCTTGTCAGTCACACAACGATTCTTTTAACTATTAATACTATGGTTTTTATATGCCATTTGATGTATTAGAAATATCCATAGGTTAGGAACCAAGTTAACTACCTTGTTGACAGCCCAGGTTGATAAACAGTGCTTAGAATTAATAAACATGAAATTTGTTTTGGTTTAAAATAGCATAACAAAAGTAGAGGAATTTACTCATCTCGTCTTTTCTCTAATGTAGAGGATGATTTCCAATGAGTGTTTTATAGGGGTTTACATGCAGATGCTTGTCTTGAGGAGGATAGCTCTATGGGGTGAATTGGGTGATGCCAGGAGTAGACGGCAACAATGGTGTATTGGATTTGGAGGATATTTTAATGTCATTAGATATCCAAGGGAGAGGCTTGGGTGTGTGGTTATCTCTTTGGCAATGTAGAAATATTCAAATTTTATTTACTCCCGAGAGATTATGGATATTCCATTGGAGGAAGGGAGATTCACATGGACCAATAACCAAGATTCTCCTATGATGTTTTGTGTGGATAGATTTTTGATATAGATGGAATGGGACGAACATTTCTCAACCATGACTCAAACCATTCTTCCTCGTTCTGTCTTAGATCATGTGTCTATTCTCCTTAACTGTGGATGGATTTGAAATAATAGGAGGCTTTTCAGGTTTGAGAACATGTGATTAAAAGAGGAGGTATTCATTGATTTAATAAGAGGATGGTGGCAAGGACATGACAGTATGGGCTCCCTGAGCTTTATTATAGCCAAGAAATTGTAACTCAATGAAAATTATTTGAAGAAATGGAAGAGGGGGGTGTTTAATCTTTTGGAGGTGAGAAAGGTTCCAGTGCTGCAAGAAATTAAGGAGTAGGGAACAAAGGAAAGGAATGGAGTTAATTTTAGAAAAAGGTAATTAAAAGGGAAGATAGGAAAGGGGAATTGGATAGGCTTGTATTGATGGAGGCCATTAGTTAAAAATAGAAATTTAGGTCTTTATGGCTTCAAGATGTTTAATATCTCCTATCTTATCTTCCCTATCCATTGCAAATATCAATGAAATTGAATTTAGCCTCAGGATCTGGATGATATTGAATAAAATTTTTTGTTCAAGGAAAATGCTCCTTGTGGATACTTCAAATATACCTGAATGGCATTTAAGAATCAAGCCTGATGTTCGCTCAGATTGGGGGAAAATCCTTCGATGTTATTCATGAAGTGGAACCGTCGGGCAAGTAAGTTATTTCAAATTGTAGAAAGAGGCCCAAAAGTGGTACGGAGACTATGGGTGTTGAGAGGGGAGCTGGAATGGATCTGCAGCATCCTGGAGACTTGTTCGACAGGAAATCGAAGGTTGGTGTTCCCTCTCGGTCTGCACGGACGAAGCCGAAGCCTCTATCTGAGGAAAGGATCAAACTGGAGGGGGAGCTATATGCAAATAGAAAGTAGATCTCAAAAGGGGATTAGGCTTTTATTTTTTCCGGAAGTTAATGCGAGCGGAGGATGGGCAATCTATGCCCAAGCCTTCAGATCGCTTGGGTTATCACATCAAAGAAATGCATCGTCCCTGAAGGGCTCATACTTGGATATATGCAGAATCGGCGAATGGCTTTTGGATCTTGTGCTGGTGAAGTCGAAGCAGGAAAGTGTTCATGAAGACATAGAAATTCACGTGAGTTCTTGCGCGAGTCGACTCAAACATCTTCGCTGCTGCTTGACTGGCCGATTTGGGGACATGAACACACCAGTCCCGGATACATTAAAGGTTCAAAAATGGGCTCTCAAGCATTGGGGAATCCAAGCTGGGTTGAAGGTTATTGACTTGAATGGTGTTTGGTTTCTTTTTGAGTTGCCATCGGAAGAGGTGGCTTCGACGATTCTCAGACGCCGAAACTGGATCTTCGAGGGGCTACCTCTGTATCTGCATCCTTGGTCTCTTTCAGGATGCTGTTCGAGGACGAAAGAAGAACGATTACTCTAGCTTAGGTTTATGGGGTTACCAGCCTTCCTGTGGAGTACGGAGGTCTTTCGGGAGATGGGAAATCACTGCGGCCACTTCGTGAAGGTTGACGAAGCCACTGTAGAGCATCGTCACTTGAGATGGGCAAGAATCTTAGGAAGAGGTAGACCAGAGATGATTCCCGCCTCCATCAGCATAAAATGTGGATCATGGTCCTTCTCGATCCCGGTGTGGTCAGAGGCTGGACCGACATGCTCGGAGGTAGAAACAAGCCAGTCGGAGGTTGCTGTGACCATCGGAGGAGTTGGAGGGGAAGATGCGGAAGTTCACGCGCCGGGGGCGCATTCAATCTCTAATATCGTCTCTGTCAGGCGAAACCTACGTGGCGACCAGCGAGGGGCTCCATCCTTTCAAAGTGCAGAAGTTTCAAATTTCAAATCTTGTAAGCCTGCAAGAGGCTTAAGGGGGGCACGAGGGTCACGTGAGGCGTGGAAGGATCCAGAAGGCCAGAGTAACAGGGGTCATGTGGGCTTCGGTCACTCTTTAACCAGCAGTGATGGGCCGATTGGGCTGGGTCATTACCAAAATAAAAGAAACACTAGTAGAAGCCAGGGCCATCGTTCCAAGCATGGGGCCTTACAAGCTGGATTGGATAAGAGAGGCATGGACGCTCGGGCCCAAAGGCATAGAAGTCTTCATGGAGGGACTGGGTCGGCCCAGGATCAGGTTGTTGCGGCTCAGCCCAGGTCAGGGCGCACCGCCACATTTGCTGGCTCCTTTAAACATCATTCAGCCTTTGGAAATTCAACAGAGATCGTCGCTACAGCTACGAAGGAAGACTCCAGAGGCACTGTACTTGGAAAGAAAGAGAGAAATGGAGGAAAAGGGAAGCAGACAGCAGCAGCGCCAGATGACAACACTTCCGAGGGGCTCGTTTCAGACAATAGCAGCATGCTTGATGAACGGGAGTTCCTCCAATACTTGGAAAACAACCATTGCAAAGAGGTCAGGCATAGTAACTGGTTTGCTGAATGCTCTCTCGCTGCAGAAGTGGAGGCAATTGCAGTCCAGGAATTGCAGACAGTCCCAATCGATCAAAGGGAAGAAGATATGAAGCTAAGCCAGGAAAACACTGAGCATTTGGAGGACTACAATCCATTAGCTATGGTCCTGCAGGAAGAGTCTCCTCATAGTGTTATTCAAGAGCAGGAAGCTTACTCAGCAGAGTTACTCTGTCATCAGCAGAATGTAACAGAGGGTTGGGTGATCCGAAAATTGGGGAAGGTGAGCAAATTGTTGGGAGTACCATGTGTAGGCTTCGAGGACCGCCTGATGGATCTCTTCAGAGAAATAATATTGCGTAATTCTCTGTCAAAACCCTGTCCTGTGGAGAAAGACAGTAAGGAAAAATCAGCGAAAAGAATGCAACGGGTTATGAAAGAACTGTCATGCTCGGTTAATTATGATGGCAGTAAATCGATGGTGGCCTTAGTGGAAGGCAGTGAAAGGCTCTAACAGTCTTTGTTCCATGAATTTAAAAATTTTATCCTGGAATGTGAGAGGGTTAAATGACCCAGACAAGCGAGCAGTCGTCAAAGGATTACTTCAAGAATGGAGGCCTGATGTCATTTGTCTTCAGGAGACTAAGATGCAGAGTATGTCGCGGAGGGTTATCCGTTCCATTTGGAGTTCTAGATGGGTCCAATGGGCTGCTCTAAATGCCCAGGGAGCTGCTGGAGGGATTCTTGTGGCATGGGACTCCCGTGTGGAAGAGCATAAAGTTGGTGTGTTCTCTGTTTTGTGCAAGTTCAAGCTGGTTTCATCTTCTTTGATGTGGGGTTTTTGTGGCGTCTACGATCCTCTTACTGATGGTGCTAGGAGGTTGTTTTGGGATGAGTTACAGTTGGCTCTTTCTTCACGGCATATCCCTTGGTGCCTAGGGGGGGATTTTAATGTTGTGTGGAGCCCAAACGAGAGATTGGGGAGTGGAAGTCTTACCTCGGCTATGAGAGACTTTAACGAGTTCATAAACTCTCAATGTTGGAAAGTTTCAAAACTGTTGAGTCAACTTTCCTATTTTTCTAAAGAGGATCTTGGCTGTAAATGTGTGAATATCCTAGAATATTTAGTTTCCTTAGAAGTTAGCATCTTTTATTCTTTCCTTCTTTGGTTCTTTCCTTCTATCTCTCTGCTGTACATCTATTTATACAAATCTGTATCTATGTTACAATTAATGGGAATTATTCCCACAAGAAGCTATCTCATTCTAGATGGTATCAGAGCAAGGTACGGCTCTTGGCCTTGTGTAAACCCTAGTTTCCCTTGGCGGCTCTCATCTAACCCTAATCTCTATAGGGTTTTCTTCCTTGTTCAACTCTGCCCATCTCTTCTGTTGCTGTAGCCATGGCTGAAACTCCAAACACAGCTAAACCTGAAACCAAACCTGAACCCAGATCTACCCATTCTGAACCTTACTCTGTCCAAATTACCAATATACGATTAAATGAGGCCAACTTCTTGCGGTGGTCACAATCTGTCCTGATGTATATTCGTGGAAGAGGGAAGATAGGGTACTTGACTGGTGAAGCTAAGGAGCCCGAGAAGACAAACCCATCTTATGCTATATGGGATGCTGAAAATTCCATGGTGATGGCATGGCTCGTGAATGCTATGGATGAAGAGATTAGTGCTAATTACATGTGCTATTCTACTGCAAAGGAACTCTGGGACAATGTGAGTCAAATGTACTCTGACCTTGGGAATTACTCTCAGATTTATGAACTGCAGCAGAAGATCAGCAACACTTATCAAGGAGACGGCAGTGTAACAAGGTATTTCAATGTTCTTAAGGGCCTATGGCAAGATCTGGATTTATTCAATGATTATGAATGAAAAAATCTTGCTGATTGTAGTCACAATAAGAAAATGGTGGAGAATGCAAGAATTTTTAAATTCTTGGCTGGACTTAATGATAAGTTTGATGAAGTAAGGGGAAGAATCCTAGGGAGACAGCCTCTGCCACCACTCGGGGAAGTATTTTCTGAAATACGACGAGAAGATTGTCGAAGGAGTGTGATGATGAAGAAAAAGGAGGATGAGACTGTGGAAAAGTCTGCTCTAGTTGCTGCCAATAATCCTGCTCCTCATGCTACTGGTAACACAGATTTGGCTATTGCCAATATTTCTGCACAGCGGCCTTACTCTAATCAAAGGAGGTTGGAAGATAAGCCTCGAGTATGGTGTGACTACTGCAATAAGCCACGCCACACTCAAGAAAATTGCTAGAAACTCCATGGAAAGCCAGCAAACTGGAAGAGCAACAAATCTGGACCCTCTGGCAGCAACCATGCAGTCCCTAAAGCCAATGAAGCTAATTACCTAAGTGCTGAGCAGGTGGATCATCTTATTCAACTGCTGAAATCTACTTCTGCCTCTGGTCTTCCTACTGGTTCATTGGCCCAAACAGGTGATGACTCTAGTGCCTACTCCTGTTGCTTAAATCTTGCACCATGGATCATTGATTCTGGTGCATCTGATCATATGACTAGTATCTCACAATTGTTTAAATCTTATTCTCCCTGTTCTGGTAATAAAAAGATTAGAATTGCAGATGGAAGTTTTTCATCCATTGCTGGAACAGGTTCTATCCAAATCTCTGAAAAAATAGAACTCACATCTGTCCTTCACGTCCCTAAACTTGCTTGTAATCTGCTGTCTGTTAGTAAACTCTCACGGGATTCTAATTGTCGTGTCATTTTCTTTGATTCCCATTGTGAATTTCAGGACCAACACTCGGGGAGGATGATTGGCAGTGCTAGGATGATTGATGGACTCTACTACTTCGATGAGACTTTATTCAACAATAAACAAGCTCATGGTTTGAGTAGTAGTACTAGTTCTGTTTCTGTACGTGAACAAATAATGCTTTGGCATCTTAGACTAGGACATCCTAGTTTTCTCTATTTAAGACATTTGTTTCCTAGCTTATTTAAAAATCTGGATTGCAATTCTCTTCATTGTGATGTTTGTCACATATCCAAAAGTCACCGAAGCACTTATCCATCAAAAGCTTATCATTCTTCCAAACCTTTTTATTTAATTCATAGTGATGTTTGGGGTCCCTCAAAAATCACTACTAGTTCTGGTAAGAAATGGTATGTTACATTTATTGATGATCATACACGTTTGTGTTGGGTGTACTTGTTAAGTGACAAATCTGAAGTTGAAAAAATTTTCCAGGATTTTTATAATATGGTTGAAACCCAGTTCCAAACAAAAATCAGTATACTTAGAACAGATAATGGTACTGAATATTTTAACAAATGTTTAGGAAAGTTTCTTTCAACAAAGGGTATTCAACATCAATCTACTTGTCGTGACACCCCACAACAAAATGGCATTGCTGAGAGGAAAAATCGCCACTTGTTGGAGGTTGCACGGGCCCTAATGTTTTCAATGCAAGTTCCTAAATATTTATGGGGTGATGCTATTTTAACTGCATGTTATCTAATTAATAGGATGCCTACTCGAGTTTTAAAATACATCACTCCCTTAGATTGCCTAAAAAAAGTGTTTCCTACTTGTCGGATAACATCAGACTTGCCACTAAAGGTGTTTGGATGCACTGTTTTTGTTCATATACCAACCAGTCTTCGATCCAAGCTTGATCCTAGGGCAGAAAAATGTGTTTTCCTTGGCTATGCTCCTAATAAAAAGGGATACAAATATTTTAATCCTCTGACCAAAAAAATTCATATCAGTATGGATGTTGTTTTTCTTGAAAAGCAGCCCTTTTTTTGCCATAACTATCTTCAGGGGGAGAAAAAGGAAATTGAAGATGAGTTCTGGCAAACCTCGAAGCCTCTTCCAAATATTTTCCTTGACATTGACATCCACTCTTTAAATGGACAGGAAACTGGCGAAAATAATGGAAATCCTAGTCTACCTATACACGGCATACCTGATTCACAAACAGGGGGAGAAGTACTATCAAATATTCCCTCATCTGAGCTTCGTGTTTATACCAGAAGAAGAAATCATCAAATTAATAGAGCTCTTTCTTCAAATCTAGAGCAAGGCCAATCATCATCACCTGCACGAGTTGGTCCTCCTTCACATACTCCAGGTACTTGTTCTTCTCCAAATCCCTTATCTGATAATTCTTCTGATCTTGACCTGCCCATTGCCCTTAGGAAAGGAGTTAGAACCTGTACCACACATCCTATTTCCAACCATCTATCCTATCATAGACTCTTAGGTACTCATAAGGCCTTTACTTCAAATGTTTCTCATCTGTTTATTCCAAGAACCATTCAGGAAGCACTGGATCACCCAGAATGGAGATTAGCTGTTCAAGAAGAGATGGATGCACTAATTGCTAATGGCACTTGGGAAATTGGTGACCTTCCAGAGGGGAAAAAGACTGTTGGCTGTAAATGGGTATTTACAGTAAAATTCAAGGTTGATGGGAGTATAGAAAGGTACAAAGCAAGACTTGTGGCGAAAAAGTTCACTCAAACATATGGAATTGACTACCAGGAAACCTTTGCTCCTGTAGCCAAGATGAACTCAATTCGTGTGTTACTCGCTCTAGCAACTCACTCTAATTGGCCCTTATATCAACTAGATGTGAAGAATGCCTTCTTAAATGGAGATTTAGAGGAGGAAGTCTTTATGGATCTACCACCAGGATTTGAAGGGAAAGGTGGCAAAGGCAAGGTGTGCAGATTGAGGAAATCATTGTATGGGCTCAAACAATCTCCCAGAGCTTGGTTTGAACGTTTTGGGAAGGTAATAAAGAGTCACGGCTACAGCCAAGGTCAAGCCGATCATACTATGTTCTATAGACACACGAGAGAAGGTAAAATGGCTATCCTTATTGTCTATGTTGATGATATAATTCTGACAGGTGATGATAGCAATGAGCTAGAAAGGTTAAAGAAGATCCTTGCTCAGGAATTTGAGATCAAAGACTTAGGCAACTTGAAGTATTTTCTTGGTATGGAATTTGCAAGGTCAAAGAAAGGTATTTTTGTTTCCCAACGCAAGTATGTGCTTGATTTACTTGGAGAAGCAGGTCTGCTAGGGTGCAAAGCTGCAGAAACTCCTATAGAGCCGAACATAAAACTCCAACCAGCTAAGGCTGAAGAGGTGATCAACAGAGAGCAATACCAAAGATTGGTAGGGAAACTTCTTTACCTCTCTCATGCACGTCCTGACATAGCCTTTGCAACAAGTGTGGTAAGTCAATTTATGCACTCACCAGGACCCGAGCATTTTGATGCTGTATACAGGATTCTAAGGTACCTAAAAGGGACTCCAGGTAAAGGTCTATTATTTGGAGGACATGGGAATTTACAGGTTGAAGTATACACTGATGCAGATTGGGCTGGAAGTATCACTGATAGAAGATCAACTTCTGGCTATTGCACTTTTGTTGGAGGAAACCTAGTAACATGGCGCAGCAAGAAACAAAATGTGGTGGCAAGGAGTAGTGCAGAGGCAGAATTTAGGGCTGTTGCTCATGGAATTTGTGAATCACTATGGATCAAAAGGTTGCTGGAAGAATTAAAGGTTACTCATTCACTACCTATGAAACTGTATTGTGACAATAAAGCTGCAATAGCTATTGCTCACAATCCAGTTCTTCATGATAGAACGAAACATGTGGAGGTAGACAAGCATTTTATCAAGGAGAAAATAGATGAGGGAGTAATCTGTCTGCCATATATCTCGACAACTGAACAAGTAGCAGACATACTGACAAAGGGACTGCCGAAGAAACAGTTTGAAAACTTCATTACCAAGCTGGCCATGGAAGATATCTTCAAGCCAGCTTGAGGGGGAGTGTTGGAAAGTTTCAAAACTGTTGAATCAACTTTCCTATTTTTCTAAAGAGGATCTTGGCTGTAAATGTGTGAATATCCTAGAATATTTAGTTTCCTTAGAAGTTAGCATCTTTTATTCTTTCCTTCTTTGGTTCTTTCCTTCTATCTCTCTGCTGTACATCTATTTATACAAATCTGTATCTATGTTACAATTAATGAGAATTATTCCCACAAGAAGCTATCTCATTCTAGACAAAGCTTGATGGATCTTCACTTGGAGGGAGGGCGATTCACTTGGACTTGTGGAGGTCACCAACCTGCTATGTCCCAGCTGGACAGATTTCTGGTGGCGCACAATTGGGAAGATGACTTCCCGGGTGTCTCCCAAAAGTGCTTGCCAAGGCCTTGTTCTGACCATCATCTAGTCATGCTTTACTGTGGGGGTTTTAGTGCAAGAAGAAGCCCTTTTAGATTTGAAAACATGTGGCTTCATCACGAAGGCTTTGTGGATTTGGTGAGAAATTGTTGGGATTCTTATGTTGTGACAGGGACCCCAAGCTTTTGCATTGCTAGAAAATTGAAACTCCTCAAAGATGACCTTAGAAAGTGGAATTGTGAAGTCTTCGGCTCACTCCAGGTTAGGAAGAAGTCCTTGTTGAATAACCTGTTGGAGTTGGATGAGGAAGACCAGCGGACCCCTCTCACAGCTGAAAGGAATGGGAGAGATGGCCTGAAGGGCCAAATTGAGCAGATCCTCAAGATGGAGGAAGTCTCTTGGAGACAGAAGTCTCGAGCCATTTGGCTTAAAGAAGGTGACCGCAACACAATTCTTTCACAGAATGGCTTCTGCTCACTTTAGGAAAAATAAATTCTCATCTATTGCTATTAATGATCAAGTACTCTATGAGGAGGAGCCTATCAAAAGGGGCATTGTTGACTTCTTCTCTAACCTTTACTCAGAGCCATGTAGCTGGAGACCTGGGGTGGATGAGATGCTTTTGAAAAGTCTGAACGGTGAGGAAGCTTCCAATCTGGAGTCCCCCTTCTCGGAAGAGGAAGTGGAGAAAGCTTTAGCGGCGTGTAATGGGGATAAAGCTCCAGGTCCTGATGGGTTCACTATGGCCTTCTTTAAAAAATGTTGGGATGTGTTGAAATTGGATGTGATGGCGGTTTTTGGGAGTTTTCATAGGGAGGGGGGCTTTGAGCGAAGCCTCAACGCTTCTTTTATTGCCCTCATTCCTAAGAAGGACGGAGCCAATTGCATAAAGGACTTTCGTCCGATAAGTCTAGTAAGCAGTATCTACAAGCTGATTGCAAAGGTTCTATCCTTAAGAATGAAGAAGATTATGGGTAGCATTATCTCTCCAAGCCAAAATGCTTTTGTGGAAGGCCGGCAAATTCTAGAAGCGGCCCTCATAGCTAATGAGTGCATTGATTCTAGGATGAAACAAAAAAAGAATGGGCTTGTGTGCAAACTAGATATGGAGAAGGCATTTGACCATGTTAATTGGGATTTCTTGTTGAGAATGTTGGCTAAGATGGGTTTTAGGGGTAAGTGGCGGAAGTGGATTCGAGCGTGCATATCCATAGTCTCATTTTCGGTCCTTGTTAATGACTATCCGGCAGGTTTTTTCCGTTCCTCCCGAGGTTTGAGACAGGGGGATCCTCTTTCCCCTTTCCTCTTTGTGATTGCTATGGAGGCCCTGAGTTATTTCATGAGCCGTGCCGTGGATGCGGGCCTAATCAAAGGCTTTCATGTGGGGGGCAGAGGGGTTGGAGGGGTCGCTATTTCCCATTTGTTATTTGCTGACAACGCCATCATTTTTTGTGACCCTTCAGTGCGCCAGCTTCGCTTTATCAGATGTATCCTAGTGTGTTTTGAAGCTGTGTCAGGGTTACGGATCAATCTTGCCAAAAACAGCATCACCCCGGTAGGGCCGATCCAGGAGTTGGACATTTTAGCTAGCACTCTGGGTTGTAGAGTGGACTGCCTCCCTTTGGTTTACTTGGGTCTTCCGTTGGGCACTCCTTCGAGATCTATTGGGGTTTGGGACTCTATGGTTGAAAGGTTCTTTAGTAAGCTGTCAGGATGGAAATGTCAACTTCTCTCTAAGGGAGGCAGGCTCACTCTTCTAAAGAGTACCTTGTCAAATCTCCCTACCTACTTCATGTCCCTCTTCTCTATGCCTAAGACAGTCAGCAACAGATTGGAAAAGATTCAAAGGGATTTCTTTTGGGGCTACAATAGCGATTGTAGGAAGATTCACTTAGTTGCTTGAGATAAAATCAAGAAGTCAGAGTCTGTTGGGGGGTTAGGGGTGAAGGATTTGAGTCTTTTTAACACGGCCCTTCTAGGGAAAAGGTTATGGAAATTTGGCGAATGTGATAGGGAGCTTTGGAAAGAGATAATTGTTTCCAAATATGGGTGTGATGTTGGGGGCTGGTGCTCGGGCAATGCTAAAGGCCCGAGGGGATGTGGTCTTTGGGGCAGCATTAGAGGTAATTGGCGGATCTTCAAGGAAAGAAGCACCTTTGATGTCGGGAATGGTGAGAGGGTAAAGTTCTGGGATGATGCCTGGGCTGGGGTCAAGTCTCTGAGGGTGAAATTCCCTATGCTTTACAGTCTAGCTTACAACAAGGAGGCCTGGGTGAGCGAGTGCATGGAAAAGTAGGGAATGAGCTTATATGGACCCCGCGTTTCAGGAGAGATCTTTTTGATTGGGAGCTTGAAGAGGTGGGCTCTTTCCTTTGTCTCCTCAACAATTTTCGGGTCATGGAGAATAGGGAGGATAGGAGAATTTGGAGGCCGGACAAGAAGTCTTTTTCAGTCAGATCGTTTTACAAGAGCATGGTCAATTCGGATAATCCTCCTTTCCCTTGGAAGATCACTTGGCACTCTAAAGCCCCACCAAAAACTTCCTTCGTCACCTGGGAAGCCTCTTGAAAGGCCATTTTAACTACGGAGAACTTGAAGAAAAGGGCTTTCTTTTGGCGAGCAGATGCTACTTTTGCAATAATAATGAGAAGAGGGTGGATCACGTCCTCATCCATTGTCATGTTTCTTGGAGCTGCTGGAACCTTGTTTTAGATTTGTTTGGCTTTTCCTGGGTTATGTCAAGCTCAGTCAAAAACCTCTTGTTGGCTTGGGAAGGGTGCAGACTGCCAATTGAGATTAAGAGGATTTGGAGACTGGCCCCAATTTGCCTCATGTGGCGTATTTGGATTGAAAGGAACAATCGGGTCTTTGAAAATCGGGAGCTCTCTATTCCTTTCTTTAAAGATGCATTTTTGCATTTATTATTTTTTTGGGCCAAAGAGGCTTTTCCTGTAAATGTCTCTTCTTTTGTAGATTTTTTGGGTTCTCTTAACCATATGTAATCTTTTCGGGTTTTTGCCCTTGTAGCCCTTCTTGGGCTCATTTATATGATATACAACTCTTACTTATCAAAAAAAAAAAAAAGGAGGAGGATCAGAATATTGGATTCTTCATCCGCTTGACTAATGCTCAAATGCGGATTAATCATATTGGGAGGTTGTGGATTGACGGGGAGGAAAGACGAGAATAAGGAGATTGGACAAATTGAAGCTTTGGAGGTAGCCTCCATTTAGCGGTGGACATGTGTGATTGGAGAGGCCTTTAAACAACGAGGAGGTTCTGGCAGCTTTGAGAAGTTGTTAAGGTAATAAAACTTCGGTATAGATAGTATGACTATAAGTTTTTCTCAGTATTGCTGGGAGGTTGTTTGAGGAGATATTATGGCCATGATGCACTATTTCTATGAATGCTTGACCGCAGCTTGAATGCATCCTTTATAGCATTAATTACTAAAAGGGAACTTTGGAATTGAAGGATTTCAGGGCAATTAGTTTAGCGGATAGTGTTTATAAGATTTTGGCTAAGACTTTAGTGATTCACTTGAAGCTAGAAAAAGATGTTGCTCACTCTCAAAATGCTTTTGTTGGGGCAGACAGATATCAAGGTTTTTTTTTTTTGTGGGGCAAAAGAGATCCAAATTTTTTATTTGAGATGTATTCTTATGCGCTTTGAGGCTATCTCCAGGTTTGTGCATTCATTGAGCCAAATCAAAAACTATTCCAGTAGGGGAGGTGGAGAACTTGGATGCTTTGGCAGGTAATCTTGGATGTGAAGTGGGATCCCTGCATATTTCTTATTTAGAGTTACTTCTTGGGGCAGCATTCCAAGTCACCTTAATTTGGGACTTGGTTGTGGAGAGATTTGAGAAGTGGTTGGAAAGATGGAAGAGTCAATATTTGTCAAAGGGTGGGAAGCTGACTATAAGAGTACCATTTCCAATTTTATCACATACTTTATGTCTATCTTTACCAAACCTTGCTTGCTGAAAGATTAGAAAAGCTTCAGAGAGACATTCTGTGAAGCGGTATGGGAGAGGAGTTTAAGTACCATCTTGTGGCTTTGGAGAAGGTCTGTTCCCCTTTAAATTGTGGGGGTCTTGGTGTGAGATCTCTTAGACAACTTAATTAACCATTACTAGGAAAGTGGTTGTGGAGGTATTTAATGGAGTTTGATCTCTTTTGGAGGAGCGTTGTGGAAGAAAATGTTAACCCTAAGGGTGGACTCCAGGTGAGGAGGTAGTATGTATGGTGTCAACTTGTAGAAAGGGATCCAAATGGGAGGGAGAGAATTCTCTAAGTATATAGTCTTTTTAGTGGGGAAAAAGAACAGAGTTCAATTTTGGTATGATGTCTGGTGTGGGGATACCTCACCGAAGATCAGGTTTCTAGATCTTTTCTGCATAGCGTTGAACAGAGGGGCAAGAGTTGTTGATCTTGTTTGCTTCTTGAGTAGCAGGTGGTGCAGCATTTCTTTATGGCATTTCAGGATTGAGAGCTAGCTTCGACAGATGCTTTTATAGATTTATTGTATAGAAATCCAATGGCGCTAGATATGAAGATGCTATCAAATAGAAGTTGGGGCCCTCGTATGAGGTTTGGAGTTAAGTCCTGTTATAGGGTGCTTGGTAGGAGGTGTGAGATTTCCATGGAAAGATATTAGAAAGGCCAGCATCCCTTCCAAGGTATCTTTCTTAGTTTGGTTAGTGGCTTTGAAAGTGATACATTGGCTAACTTGGGGAGGATGGGAAAGCTTCTTCCAATTTGATGTTGCATATGTAGGAGAGTTAAGGATGCCAATCATCTCCTTCATCGTTGTATGGTTGCTAGGGATGTTTGGTCTATGGTTTTTGCTGTTTTGGGTCACGTCATAGTCAGGTGGAAGATTTATGCCAAGTTGGTTGGAAGCATGCCCATCTAAAAGGGTTCGTTAAGCTTCAAAAGTTGCACTTTTTTTTTTGATGTGATGCATATGGCATAAAAACAATAGGCACTTCCGAACAATTGGAGTTTCGCATTCATGGATTGAAAAAGATGACTCTCAATATTTCATTTTCGGTTTTCAAGTAAATATCTCATTTCTTTGTATAAATTGTTGATTTTTGGGGAGAGCATAATTGTAGAGGTGGGACCTCATTCTACGTCTCCATATACTAAGGCTGTTCATTGGTTACGCCCTCTCTCATGCTTTTTTTTGTTATGGTATACTTTTTTTTTATAAGTTGTCATGATATGCTTATTTACTGATAAAAAAAAAACAAAAGGTTCCGTCAATGCCCTGGCATTTCTACTTCTAGAAAATGACATGTTTTATCTCATTCTACATGCTTCATAGCCAGAAAATGTCGCAAGATTCTTAGCCAATATCAATTACTTCTACTTAGCCACTAGAAAAAGAAAAGAACAAAAAATGAACCCACCAGGTGACTGCAGAATTGCAGATACATTGTATTAACAAACCCTTTGATGCCTTAGGAGGTAGTCTCTTGATCTTATATCAGCCTATGATTAAAATAGAAAGAAAGAATGGAGTTAGAAATTATGATATATGCATAATAATAGAATGATGATACATTTCATGGGTGAATTTATTTAAATGATTATGAGTAGATGTCATAAAAAGCCTTGTCCATAGCTGACATTGTCATTGAACATGGAGGCAGGATATTGTTCTCAATGACTTTCATGTGTTATATTCCATTTTGGGATCATTGAAGAGTATCAACAATAAGATGGTCAATCAACAAAAAGGAGGTAACTGGCCCAATGCTAAAATTATATCTGATCCTCTGAAATCCTAGACAGTCTGAACTAAGGTTCCTAAGGGATAGGATGCAACCATTTTAGTAATCAGTTTCTATTGAACAGAATCTCCTATTTAGTAACCACTTTTGGCATAGTGATACTGTTCCAAATAACAATCTATACAGTAAATGTTAATTTTCATAAGGCCAAAATAGCAACAGGCCCCTAGAAGGCTAGAAGTAATCTAAGCAGAAAATATTTTCTGAAACTTGAATTTAAATCGTCATTATGGATTGTCAAAATTTCCAGATCCATATAAAAACTCATATTTCAATTGATAATATACAAAAATAAAAATAAAAAAAACTGGAGATTTGGGGACAATGTCGATTTTGTTGGTAAGTCATCAATAGAAAGAGGTTGACAAAGTACTATAAAATTTGAATACACAGCATATAAATAAGCCAAATTACAATAAAATTTGTGTCAACCTTCAGTTTTGCCAATAAACAGCATGGTCATCTGTTTTAGCAGAAAACTGTTGTAAATAAGTACACAAATACAAGTTGGTTTGAAGAAATCCTTTGGTATATCAATTTGTAAGTAACATGAGAGAAAAAAGGTTGGCTAGATCACACATGAGCAGTATTGACTAGTCCTACTTTTATTGAGCTTCCACTTTGGGATTCAATTCTCGTCCAACTACATACAGAATGGTCAATATTACAAAGTAATGGATGTTACCTGCCGGATGGGCTCTGGCACACGGTATTTGCAAGTCACTTTGGCAATTTTGATGGCAGTAGCAAGAGATATACGGTGTCCAACTGAAATAAATATGGGCTTCAGTGAGCCCAAAGTTGAGCGCATCGCCTGCATAAAATTCAGATAAAATTGCATTACCTTGCTTCTAACATTTGAAAATCAGAAAACAAAGTGAATGATATACACATATACAGAACCAATAGCCCTTAATTTAAACAAAGTATGCAGTGACGATTTCTTTTAGCCCTTAACTCTTCTACATGCTTCTCTTCTCTACTACGAGTCTATGACCAACAACTATGCAGTAACCTAATGTTACTTGGAACGTGGATCATTACGGTACAGGGAAGGGAACGGGAATGGGAATGTAGATCGTCACTTGTTATAGAACATGGTACGTTAGGGATAAGCTTCTTTGGATCGCTTTGTTGGAACGAAATACGTTTATTTGGAATGTGATATATTTGTTGATTGTATTTTTAATAATATTGGTATGTATATATAAACACCAAAAGGATTTCAACAAATTCAAGCCATAATAAAATAAAATTCCAATGATGTGTGTATTTTGTATGATTTTTTTAGGACTTTTGATATTTTAGATTGGAACACTAAATCTTGTATTCCAAATCGCTAATGATCCATATTTTGGATTGTGCGATCTCAATTCTCAATTTGTTAGGGAAGGAACGAATTGTGGTAACCATGCAATAACCAAAATCTATTGTTACTGTGAGTGTTCTGAAGATAAATAGTTAAGTGCTTAATGACAACACACTCTAAACATTTTGAGATAAATTTGACTTCTACTATATTCATGTTTGCCCTGTAACATAAAACCTCAAAACCATGAGGATTCCAAGCAATTGCCTTCCAAATTGCTTTTAATAAATATCATCAATTATTAATGCCAAGAAACATCATTAACATAACAACAGTATAAAATGTCATCATAACATGATGATAGCATAACTTGGAATACAGTTGAACTCATAAATTGATGGCATGTTGCCAGATTAGAGGAACAATATCAAGAGTTCATTAAGGGATTCAAATAGTCATTTATACCAAATACTTCTTTTTGGACACAGAAATATTGAAGTGTATGAGATGCCCTGCAGATTACCCACCTTGTAAGACCCAAATTACATTCAAAATAACTTTATCATGTAATTCGATACCCATTATATGAACAAAACCATGCACTATATGGGATATCTGTTTTTTTTCTCTCCCCCCCCCCCCCCAAAAAAAAAAAAACAATTTGAGCAAGACACAGCAATCAGTGTTTCCCCAATTGAATTTGTCATAAGAAATTACTTTATCTTATTCACTGATGTACCTAGAGATTTTAGTAGTCTAAAGGAACAGAAGCTAGATCTCTTACCGCTCCCAATGTATGCCCAGAGTCACCGGTTAGAATAATAGTATCTTCTGTAAATTTTGCTCTGGCTTCAAGGAGCTGTTTCACTCTAGATTGGGTAAGACCATCCACATGATGCAACTGACATATATCATTATTAGAACTTTGTCATGATCTTTTAAAAAAATTGATTTTGGAACCAAGTTCCTACATTTATATCACGAGAAATCAAAGAAACAAAAGGTTATCAATCCCGTGCACTAAATCCCTGAGAAACAAAAATTGAAAGACTTAACTTCAATGTGAAAGGAGTTGCAGGCAGAAGGTCCAACTCACATTCTTTCCTATCCCAATAGTAGGAAGATTAACCAGAACACCAAGATGAGAAGCCAAACCAAAGCCTACACAATAAACTTTATGGTTTAGAGCTCTCTATGGTGGAATAAGTTAAGGTAACAAAAACTGTACTAATTAGAAGCACGGAATCAAACAGAACTCATAACATAGATTAAATGATAAATATATTGCCAAGTATAATTATAACTGAACTACCAAGCTTAGTATCTAAATGAACCTTAAGAAGATTAGCTGAACCCTGGCTAACCAGAAGGCAAAAGGTTACTAATAATAGTTTAGCCTCCATTAATAACCAAGCCTAACTTTGCAAAATTTCAGTCCAAATCTTCTTCCATAGCCTTATCGACTAAACTGACTAAGAACTGCAAACCATCCTAAGATATAGTCAGAAAGATTGTCCCAGCTTTGAACATACAAAGTTTAGCCACTATTTTTCTTCACTTTCCTTCTACAAAATTATAAAATATAATAAAGAACAATTATAGGAAACCTGAGTAAAATCAGATGCCTTTTTTTTTTTAACTTAACAAACCCTAAATGCCAACCAAACCAAAGCTTCAACAAAGGACTGTAATTTTGGCAGTTTGAAATGGATTGGAGATAAGCTTAATTTCCAACTTTGGAGTTTGGAATCATACAAAATTTATGACTATGGAATCATAAAATCTTGGAGTAATTTGAAATACAATAATAAAATGAGGAAGTATCATGTGTAATTCAGAAAATATCAACAAATTACTTTTAAAGTAGGAAAATCATTGTATGATAGGGAGTTTAAAAAAGATAGAAAATAAGTTTTAAATTCCTGTGATCGGAAGGAATTTATGATTGCACGAAAAATAACTTGAAGATGTTATCTGGAAAATTTTAAGAATCGACTGGTCTTGCATAATTAAAATAACATGACAATTGATAAAACCAAACTTGTCAATGCATTTTTAAAATCACCATTACGTACATCCAGTGAATAAAAACTTCAAACTCTTTCAGTCTTGAAAGTTGAACAACTCAAAAACTGGTCTTACATTCACACTGGTAGAATATGGGTTGTTATGAGTGATTGTGCCAAGAGATGGACAAAGATAACTGAAGACCTTCTCCATATTGAAGGTTTATAAGTGGAAAAATCTCTTTTTGGGTGTGGGGGGATATAAAAATTAGAATTTAAGCGAGTCTCTTATAGAAATTTTTTTTTTTTTGGGGGGTATGCATGTAGGTCTGCCATTGTGTGATCAAGAAAAAGTAAGCGCATGTCATGATCACGAGGGGATTTAGCAGAATCCCAAATTTAACAAAGAATTCATGCAATACAGCTAAGAACCTGGAAAAGTCATAATGATCAGATTAATAGAGAATATGCTACCCCCTTATCTTCTCCCATAAAACTATCAAAGAGAAAAATTTACCTCTTATGTAGCATGAAAAATTCATGAAAATCTAGTGCGAATATGTAATAGGAAAATCCAGTAAATATTCATGCTCATGTTGAAAACACTTGCCTCGAGGATGAAGTAATCCATTGCCATCAACCATCAACAACTGTTGACATTCACAAGAACCAGGATTAGGGCTCTGAATGACGTGAACTTGAATTGCGTTGAAAATCAGAAGTGCATGTAGCTAATAGCATATTTATTTGAAATAGCCTTTGGAAGAGCTGGGATCATTTTAAATTCAACAGATGCATCTCGAAATTTATAATGAACTCAAAGGACAGATATGTCAAATTGAAAGGAATACGACAAGCACCTGGGGATAGAAAGGATGAGCACTGTTCTTCATTTTCTCCAAAAGCTCTGAAAAAACAGGAGCCTAAAAGAAGGGAAAAAAATAGATTGCATCCCAAAAAAAGAAAATCTTTTGTCACATGTGAAAATCGTTCAATTACGTCAATGATTAAGAATATCCTATAATAAACTGAATTGAAAAGGTCTCAAATAATTATATTTAAACCATACACTGTGTACCCAAAATTTTAAAACTTACTTTTTTTTGCAAGTCTAAGCAAGTACACAAGTATTCCATGTTCAAATGGAGGACAAATGAATGGTCTGTGAAGCTCCATACCAACTTATATGCCAACCGTAAAATGTGATTAACTACAGAGGGAATCAAATAGATATGCACACAGAAAAAGAAAAAAGAAAGTCAAAACCATTTTGGGGATTTAAGAAAAAGGGTTTATAAATTAACCTCTCTGAAGGCAAGGAAGCCAGGAACATATGGGATGTGCAGCCTGACAACTGAGTAATCTTCATAGACAACTTGGAGAGTTTGGAGGTCCAAAACAACAAGGATGCCACAGGCAGTGGATGGATCTTCCTTCGAGAAGCTTATATCAACCCCACCCGCATACTTCAAGGCCAAACCCTCTCCTTCTTGTTCTTCCTTTCCTGTGGGCAACTGCCATGTGAAATCATCGTCCGTGACTAATTTTCTCTTGAGTGAATCTTGAACCCTGAATTAATCAAACCCCAAAATGGATACAGAATTATAAATATAGATATGCAATAGGGATCGGGAATGAAGTAGTGAATACATACTCAATCCAATTGTTCTGAACAAGGGGGGACCAAGAAATTTCTGAAGCTGAAGTTTCTTCACCATCACATATATTTCTCTCCATGCTAATATGTGTAATATATGTGAAGGAGAAAGTAAGATGAATGAATTGACGGAAAAACAAAGTGAGGTTATCTTATTTCGGTTCAAGATAATCACCCTGAAAAGAGCTCGAAAACTGTGCTTCAATGCTGCAGTCCATTTGGATTGGATTATGGATCTCCTGAAAATCGAATAACCAATAATCAGATTCTCTGTTCTGAGCCTCCTGAAAAATTCAATAACGAACAACCTGAGCCCATAACCGAGAAAACCAGTAAATCACAAGGTGTTCAAGCCGAATGCTAAGTCTGAACTACTTTTTTTTAAAAAAAAAAAAAAAATTGTAGTTTTATGTTTTTAAAAGAATCAAACAACTAAACATGTTTTTTAAAATAATTTTTACATTTACAAATAAAATAAAAATAAATAAAATAAAAAATATCCAAACTTGTACAAGGAATTTTTTTCTTCGTATTAGAAAAATTTTATATGTAAAAACATTATTTCTCACAAAAAAAAAAATGATGATAGAGGAAAAAATATTAAAAATCATTTTTGTAACATCTAAATAAATATTAAATAAGAAAATATCAAAACTCATCTAATAAATGATAATTAAAAAAAACTCTACCAGAGAAATACTTTAAGAATTAAAATAATTAATTCACTAGCTAAATTCTTAAAATGAAGAAAATTTTATATGTTGATTTTCTTTTTCAAATTTTGACGGGTCTCTAATGATTTTGCTTTTAAATTTTAATTACACACGAATTTTGATCAATTTTGTAGCGTCAGACCTTTGGAAAATCAAATATTTCTAAGAGTATCAATCTATCTTAAATTGGCCATCCCAAAAAATATTTTTGCTAGTCAATAAAATTGTTAATATTTTAATTTAATATCAAAAATGGGACGCAGACAGGCCGAACCCATCGACCAAACAGGCCTAAAACGAAATATATAGAAATCCTTGCGCTCAAATGCTTGTTTAGCAGGATTGGGCCTAAGTCACATGAATTGGGTTTAAACGAAATTAGTAGAAACCCTCGGACAACAACATGCTCGTGCCTCAAAATTTTTAACTGGCAATGGTAGGGGCCGCGCGAACGCAGGCCCCCGCTAACACAAATTATGACGTAAGCTCTGTCACTTGGACAGACCTTAGACGGACGCCCCTCCCAAGTGCAATGGAGGCCGTCAATCTAGGCCATGGGCCTTGATGATCGCCCATTGACCCCGTCCAGGTAAGTATGTTACTCATTTATCTTTAGTTTCTTTATATAGGCCTTCCTCAGCTCAACCACTTCATGTGTTTTCGATGTGGGACAAAACACTCTAGGGAGAACCGTGTTCGTTTGTTCCCTCGCTGCAACTGTTGGCTAAGTCCTGACCTTGAAGCCTTCAATTCTATTCTCGAGTTTCTTTCTTTTTCAGTTTTCTCAAACCTCTCATCGAATGAATTATTGTTTTTTTTTTTTTATTTAAAATTTTAGCTATAGTTTTATAAAATATTTTCAAACATATCCCTTGTATCTTTACTCCCACTAAATTTAAAATTTTTCATACTCTATTCTTACCCAAACTTCAATTAACCTCTTTATATGTGTTATTCCTAAATATGGATAATGAGATTATCATGCAATATTTTAAAAATAAGATTAATTGTTGGGACAATTGTGAATGTGTTAAATAGGGAACATTTCCACCCTCCGAAAAATTATTTTTTTCAGGGTTTAGTGGAGGAGATTCTTGTATACAACATTCTTTCTAGAATTTTTTATGTAGTGTATAATTTTGTTGAGGGTTCTTTTCTTTTTATTGGAATTTTTGTCTAAGTTGTAATCTCATATAAATTAATGAAATTAGTTATTTATTAAAAATATTATCAATTAATATTAAAATTTTATACTTTTATATATAATTTTTAAACTCATGATTTAACGTTAAGAACAAAGTTTGCCCCTCTTCAGACAAATTTTTGGCCTCGTCCCTACACGTGGGACCTATTGTACGGGTAAAACTATAATAGTCATCACACACATGTGACAGGTGTGACGGACTGACGGTAGGTTTATGAAATAATTTGTCATTCTTGTGATCATATCTGTCTTTTAGGAAGTAGGGAAAATACAGTTTTGTTTGATGGGGAGAGTTTTATTCCTTCTGATACTCTCTTCACAGCCTGGATAATCTTTTATTGTTTCAGGAATATCAGAGTTCTTTTGGAATCTGCTAAACCTCCTTTTCCTATCACAGCTTCTTCTAGGGAAAACATAATTTTTTTGCTTTGGATTATTGATTTTTAGTTTTGCTAGAGCTTTGCTCAAGATGAGAGTCCTATGCAGTTCTCCATTTATAGAAGTCAGTCACCATTTTGCAAATATGAAGGGAATTTTGACTGATTATTCATTTGAAATTTTTATGTGACATGATGCTACAAGTTCTCGAGCCATCAAAAAAATAATTGATTAGTTACACAACATTCAAACAAAAGGCATTCATATTTGGGTTAGTGCTTGAAAAAAAAAAGTATTCCATCCCAGCGATGTCACGTTTTAGTAGTAGACTGACACATGGGTTATCTTGCACTAAAATTGGTAGGACATGGCTCACGTGGTGTCCCACTGTTAAAGGGTGACATAGCCATGTTGGTGTCTCATAACATGTAGGTTAATAGCAAACTGCAATAAGAGGTCAGGTTCGATAACTACTATGCTCAGCATTCTGCACGGTGGGGGGGATGTGACACTATGAGAAATGAGAGATGGAGACAAAAGAAAGGAATTTTTTCCCTCTAATTCTTGATTCTCACTTGATAATGCCTCAACAATCCATGATTTATACACATTCACAATAATAATCGTATGAACCTATTTTATGATACTCACTTACCCTCAGTCCCTCATTGAGACATTCTGCCAAATAAATAAATGCCAAAGGAAGGAGCTAGTTGAGACATTCTGCTATAATAAGCCAAGCCATAATGCTATTCATGTTGCCCAAAGCTACAAGAAAAGGAAGTTTAACATAGTTTTCTGCAAACCAAAAATAGGAAGAAAAAAAACTGTCTAAAGAAGCATTTTTAATGTATAGGGATAAGAGATCATTGGATCATTCAATGATAATATTCCATAAACATGCATTTATAAGAATTGGCTTTTAAAACTATCACAAAGATTCATCTTCAATGAAATTTCATTTGATTTACACAAGCAATTAGTGTCATGTCATTTGAGTATAGAGTAATATTATATGTCCGGTTCGACCATAGCAAGTCTCGCGAGATTTGCTATTCGAGCCTCAACACAATTACACAAACATGTTTGGAGTCTACTTAATCGAGATAGAAATTTTGCAAAAAGCATGGTGGGGATTGAGAGTTGATCCCTAGATGGGTTCTCCTCGTACCAATATATGTATATCAAACCATTAATAATGTATTGGACACATCATTTAACATTATGCCTATGATTCATAAATTTATAGAGGTTTATATAGAAAAAAGTATTAGAAACAAGAAGATCGGGAAGACTTTGTTGTTACTTCTTTTAAGCAGAATAATGAAAATATATTAATAAAATACATGATAATTAATTAATTATTTTTAGATACAATAAGAGGAAAAGAAAAAACCAAACATTTAATATCAGTCTTTAAATAGACAATAATTATTAATGAATAAACATTTAATATTTTGTTAATATATGCTTGCTAAGTCTATGATGCTTCCATTTTAACCTTTCCTAGACCACTTTCAAAAGCACCTTCCTTCCACAAAGTTTTATTTTGATACTTTATTAGTCAATTTATGCTTATTCATGGGTCCTTTCATGAACTTTCATATGGTAAAAATCATTTTAGTTTCGTTAAAGTTAAATTTTAATAGTGATATAATACCAAAAAAATTATATTTTGATTTTTTTGTTCTAATAGTAAATTTTTTTTTTTTTAATAAAATTTATATTTTTCTTTTCAACTATCATTATCAATCATTGAAAACAAGAAAAAATATCAAATCTGGACCATTGAAATCTTGTAATTTGAAGTGTTGATGTGGATAATAGTTATCAAAACAAAAACTATATTTGATAGAATTTTTTATTTTAATCAAATTTTGAAAATGATGAAAATTACTATTAGAATAAAAAATTTTCAAATTATATTAAGTGTTTGGGAATTTGGGAGTCTTTAACTTCCTAGTCACGAAATAGGAGGAGAATCTATTTAGAGTGTGGCAACGCTTAACCTCACTTTCACAAGCCAAAGTAACTTCATTGCTTGTACGTGTAAATCTAAAATACATTACTTGTATGTCTGTGTATCTATATGTATAATAATAGTAATAATATTATTATTATTAGTATTAATTATATTTTTATTACTAGTAGTGATGGCAACGAAGATGGTTTAGGAGGGAACAACTCCCTTATTCTAGCCTTTTTAAAAGTACCATTCTCAATTTTAATCTCATTGTACTCACCATTTCTCATCTCATCTTAATCTGTTTAAAACTTAAAATTAATTAACTAATAATATTATAAATACAAATTTATACGTATATATATACACACACAAGTACACAAGTTAGATATACATAATATATTTATGTATGCTATATATATATATATATATACACACACACACACACACACGATGAGATGAAATTCTTGTAACTAATTCAAAATAATTCGGATAAAGACTTTGTTGAGATGAATTGAATTTTTTTATATATATATACATATATAGATTTATATATGTGGAAATAATTAAGGAAAAATACAAATATTAAATGAGATTTATAATTTAAATATATAATTGGATCACAGTATATAAATTAATTGTGATTCTGTACTTGTATCAAGTATCAAGTTTTAATATCTTTCTCCATTCTTATTTTACTGTATTTATTTTCTCTCTAAACTCTTAACATGTTGAGACAGTGCATTTTGCCATTCTAAAATTTAAGGGCACTAGTTGATTCCAAATTAGATAGGAAAAATTTCATTTTATATAAGTACGTGTCATAATTTTAATTTGTTATGTGTGTAATTACATGAATATCATGTGATTATTAAATTTTAATAAAAAATACATGTATCTTATATATATGACATATTATAATTTAAATAAGTGGTCGAGTTAGGAGCATTCAGGGATGATAATTTGTTTCACTCTGTCGGAGCCCTGTCCCGCCCCTAATAAGGAGATATGAGGTGTTTATAAACGGGATCGAGTCAGGGTCGGACCTTTAAAATCCTGTTGGGTTCGGGAAATGATCATCACGATTCCGTCCTGTTTATATATTAATATTTTTATTTATTCTTATATACACTTATATTTATAAATAAAAATACTATATAAAATTAAGTTTTAAATTTTTTCATATCACACTTATATTATTATTTTTTTAATATTAATTATCTTGATAATAAAAATTTAATTTATCTATTAATTTTTTTTTTAATTTCCTATATATATATATATGAGTTCAAAACAAGACAAACAGATCTAAAATGATAAATATAATCGATCGGAATTAAGATTGGGGTTGGGAAGGGCCACCCGCCCCCCAACTCGGCCGTTGCCATTCCCACGAGCATGTTTGAGAAGAGCACAAGACTGGATTGGGCTGCGTTTGGGCCGGGCAGAAGTAGATGCGGGTCTGTTCGGGCAGAATAGGGTTCGGCTTCGAATTTGGTTTGGATGATTCGAGAGACGATTCTCCGAACCCCAATTACTATAAAATGACATAGAGCACGGAAGGAGTTGTTTTCTCTGTCTCTGAAAACACAGTCTCTCACGAAAGAACAAAGCAAAAACGTAAAATTTATTCCCTGACCCTCTCGTTGGTGTAGGGAGATATGGAGGGAATTAGCCATGAATCACAATTGGCATCGGCGGCAGAAGCAGCACCACCGCCGCCGCCTACACCAGTTGAAGATGAAGAAGATCATGAATCCAATAACGAAGAGGAAAACCTGCTCTCGAGGGCACAGACACTCATGGATAAGATCACTCACTCCGCCGATAACCCCAACCCTAATGTGCTTCATGCTCTAGCCTCCCTCTTGGAAACCCAAGAATCCAGGTTCATTTCATTCCCTTTCGTATGTATATATGCAACAATTCATTTCTGGTCGGTTGGTTTAGGAAAATGTTTAGGTTGTATGGGTTTTGGAGACTTGGGTGTGTCATGCGTTGCTGTGAATTATTAGGTGTACTATTTTTTTCTTTCTAAATCACAAGAAAAGTACATTGATTTAAGTTAAACTGGAAGTTTGAATAATTATTGTGTAATTCAAGGCCTTTTAATCATACTTTCCGAATCTAAGGTTCAAGTGTTCATTTCTTGTGATGTTTCCTTCGGCAATCATTTTTATGTATCCTATGCATATAGGGACAAACTCAAGCAGGGCATGTATATGCAGTGGCTGATCCACATATAGGTCAATGCCCCAAGATTTGGAAATTCTTATTTAGTCCCTTTAATTTAAGGTTATTTTTCTAAAATTATTTAGGGTAAGTTGGGTACCCCCATATAGTATTGTAAAATCTTAACATGGCCCTCCCAATTTTTAGAGGCCCATTTAGAGAGTTGAGGTCTATTTAGCCCAGGGACAAACTTGTATCGTTTTTTTTTTTTAAAACTAACAATTGCATGATTTGGTACGTGATTACCCAAAAGAGGAAGGGGTGAGTGTGTGAAAATGTAAGAAGCTCAACAAATTTCATACACATAATTTGTTAATGTATACTATGAGCCCATTTGTTTCAGCTTATTGCATTTGAGTGAGAAATGAAACACTTAATTCAAAACTAGCCGTTGGGGGTAAATTAAGTTGTAATTAGTTTATGCGGTGGGCCTCACACTTTTTGAGTTGAAATCAGCTTATTTCAATAAGTTTCTCCTTGATGCTTAATTAATTAAGCTGGAAAAAAGCAAATTATCCTTTCTTCTTTCATTTCTTTTTTTCATTTGTCATTTCTTTTTATCTTTTTTTTTTCATTTCGTATTTCGTAATCACTTTTCAACAATTTTTTCCAAACACCCAAATGCTTTTCCTCATCAGCTACTTATCTCTATCAGTTTCTTAATTACCGAAGCTGCTTAATCCCAACAACGACTCATCTCTAACAACACTTTTAGACAGATCAGCCAAACGGGCACTATGTTATTACTCTCCTGATCTCTTCTTAACAAACAGTTCTTTTTATTAGATCTCTTATAAAATTTTTTAGACACCTAGCCCGTCTAACTTGCTTGTGGTCAAGTTTAGTACAAGTGTCAGTGTGGTGGATGCGGACATGGTTTCTCCGAGCCTCCGAGGAAGTGTTTGTGCTCCAGATAATCTTATTGTGTTGGATACTTGTCATAGCTTTTTGGTAATAATTAGTACCTCGTACTATCAACAAGCAAATAGTTTCTGACATTTTTGTAACTTCTGTCTGTCGTACCTTCTACTCCTTTGTCTGTAACTTCTGTTGCATCTTCTTATTTTTGTAATAGTTTCAGACATTTGTTTTTGTTTCTTACCTGTAAGTGCAGATACATGGAAGAGACGGGTCATTCCTCGAATAATAGTCGGGCTTCTCATAACATTGGACAGTTGGGGAACTTAATTCGGGTAATTGATTTTGTTCTTGTTGCATCATGCCTTTACACACAATTTCCTAATTTTTGCATCTACCATTTTTTGTTTACTCGGTAGCAACTTCATTGAGTAAAGATACCAGGATGTGATATGGCATGGCCCCAAGATCATTTGTGGTTAATCATTAAGATTTCGTAATGTGACTTGGGGAGTGATATTTATGGTTAATAATCTTTGTCGTCCTGAGTTTCCCTTTATCTTTGCACAGGAGAATGATGATTTTTTCGAATTGGTATCTTCAAAGTTTCTGTCTGAAACTAGATATTCAATATCTGTCCAGGCAGCAGCTACAAGGCTTCTTTTCAGTTGTTCTCTTACTTGGATGGTGAGATCATTGTTTTAGGTTATATAATTTGGTTTTCTCTATGTATGCAATATTGATCAATTTGATGAAATGTGAATGGGATAAAGTATCCTCATGTCTTTGAAGAAACTGTTTCGGAGAACATCAAAGGCTGGGTGATGGATGATACAACCAGATTTACTGGTGAAGAGCACAACTGGAAGCATGAAGTGGGGAGGAGGAAGTCATCGGACTCTGAGATGTTAAGAACCTATTCTACTGGACTTCTAGCAGTGTATTTGGCTGGGTATTTCCTAAAGCAGTTAATATGTTTCCCTGTTATCATCTATTCTTATGCATTTACTAGATTTGATAATATTTTTGGTTTTTGTCTGCTTGATGTTTGCAGTGGTAGTCAAGTAGTTGAAGATGTATTAACATCTGGATTGTCAGCCAAGCTTATGCGATATCTTCGTATCAGGGCTCTAGGAGAGACGAGTACAAGTCAAAAAGATGCAAATTATTTTACAGAGAGTAAAAATGCCTCCGCTGCTATTTGTGTAAGAAGTAGAGAAGAAGGTCGAGGTAGGTTTCGGCAAGTTTCAGAAACTTCTCATTTGGATGCTCCAAGGTTATTAGAGGAGGGATCTCTAGATGATACCAGTGTCGAAAGGGATCATGATAGAAGCACCAGCAGGAAAGCACGGGGGGATGAATGCCGGGTTGATGTTGGAGAACCTCCTGATGGTTTGGGCGAAGGCATTGATATTTCTGAGGTAGATGCGGTTGGTGAGGACAGATGGCATGGTCGAGATCTACATGATACAAGGACAAAGTTTGGTGATCGAAATTGCCAGACCAGATCTGCAAGGGAAGAAGATTTTGATGAAAGTGCCATAGATGACTCTACTAGGCGCAGGACAAACCGTGGTTGGGCAAGATCTAGAGGAAAGGGAAGGGTAAATGAGAGTGCTTCAGAAAATGAACTGGCTTTGACCTCTCCAGGGTCTGGAAGTAGATTAGGAGGGCAGGGACGGAACATAAAGGACAGGAGTCTGATAAGAAATCTAGATGCAAAAAGAATATCAGATGCCAAGAAGGGTTCTGGCAGGACCAGTGCTGATTGTTTAGCCATGGAAAGAGAGGATAATGATGAATGCTTCCAAGATTGCAGAGTTGGCACCAAAGATATCTCTGATTTGGTAAAGAAAGCAGTCAAAGCTGCTGAATCTGAAGCCGAAGCAGCCAATGCACCCTGCAGAAGCCATCAAAGCAGCTGGTGATGCTGCTGCGGAAGTTGTCAAAAGTGCTGCTCTGGAAGTGAGCAGATTCTCTCTCTCTCTCTCTCTCTCTCTCTCTCATTTTAATCTTTGTGTTGCCTTTGGCTTTCACTTCTCATTTGTTTTTCATTCTATCTGTATGCAGGAATTTAAGAGGACAAATGATGAAGAAGCTGCAGTTTCAGCTGCTTCCAAAGCTGCATCTACTGTTGTTGATGCTGCTAATGCAATTGAAGTCTCAAGGTGGGTAATTTTATTTATATATAAGACATAATTGTGTGAATAGGAAGTTAAGAAACACGGATACGGACACGGGACACAGATACGATACGATACGACACGGATACGCAGACACATTATTTTTCAAAAAAGTAGGACACGGACACGTCAGGGACACGTTGAATATATATAAATTTTTTATATGACCATATAATAAAAATCTAATGTTATTGCAATTAAAATTGGTATAGAAATATACAAATTACAAAAATATTATTAAGATATTAAAATAATAAAGCATTAATTAAAAATTAAAAAACTTCTTCATTTAATCATTAACATTCATGATTCAAGTGTCCGACACGTGTCCGGGAAATGGCCAAGAGTGTCGGTGTCCGACATAGACACGTGAGCCAAAATAAAGTGTCGGTGCTTCATAGATAGGAAGCATTGCTTGGTGCAATGGTTAGAGCTTGGGATGACAAGTGTGAAAATGCGGGTTCGAGTTAGTAAGCAGCCACTTTGTGCAAAAATAATGTTAAAGGTTGGGTTTGTTTCTAATTCACCTCTCCCAACACCCCATGTAGGTGGTACAAACACTTGGTAATGGCATTTGTGAGGCATAATTGTGTGAATGATTGTAATATGCCAATTATAATTGTTATAGTTATTTGTTGCCTACCCAGATAGTTGGGTTAACCCAGTCTTTGTGCTAATTTCATGAGATGGTGATAGGAGTTCAACTGGTGTTGCTGCTGATTCAATGAACTCAAGGGGCACAGAACCAGAAACGAATGAAGAAGCTGAAGAATTCTTCATTCTGGGTAGTGACTCCCTTGCAGAGCTAAGGGAAAAGTTCTGTATCCAGTGTCTTGTGATACTGGGAGAATATGTTGAGGTTCTTGGGCCTGTACTGCATGAAAAGGGGGTAGACGTCTGTCTTGCCCTATTGCAACGAAGCTCCAAACATAAAGAGGCATCAAAGATTGCAGTGCTCTTGCCGGATGTGCTAAAGCTTATCTGTACTTTGGCTGCTCATCGGAAATTTGCCGCGTTATTTGTGGATCGTGGTGGCATGCAAAAACTGCTTGCTGTGCCAAGAATTGCTCAGACCTTTTTTGGTCTTTCTTCATGCTTATTTACTATTGGTTCGCTTCAGGTAATTGGGTATAATTGCTTGGATTAATCATTAGAAGTTCTACTTTTCTATTGATTGAGCTAATCACTAAATCTTGTCTTGTTAGTTTGTCGCATTATTTCTGACCGTTTATTGATCTTACTAGTAATTTGCATCTTGTTTTTCTTTTTCATTGGTTCTAATTTTATAAATTGCTCTTTCAGGGGATAATGGAGCGTGTATGTGCTCTTCCTTCAGATCTTGTCCACCAGGTGGTTGAGTTAGCTCTTCAACTTCTTGAATGCCCCCAGGATCAAGCCAGAAAAAATGCAGCTTTATTTTTATCAAATGCATTTGTCTTCAGGGCAGTCCTTGATTCTTTTGATGCTCAGGATGGTTTGCAGAAATTATTATCTCTATTACATGATGCTGCCTCAGTAAGATCTGGGGTGAATTCTGGGGCATTGGGATCATCTGGTTCAGGAGCACTTCAAAATGATCGATCTGCTGCAGATGTACTGACCTCATCGGAGAAGCAAATAGCTTATCACACCTGTGTTGCTTTGCGGCAGTATTTCAGAGCACATCTTCTCTTGCTTGTGGATTCAATTCGTCCAAGTAAAAACAATCGAAGTGCAGTACGGAATATTCCTAGTGTTAGGGCGGCCTACAAGCCACTTGACATTAGTAATGAGGCTATGGATGCAGTATTTCGTCAAATACAGAAGGATCGGAAGCTTGGCCCTGCATTTGTGAGGGCTCGTTGGGCTGCAGTTGACAAGTTCTTAGGTTCCAATGGGCATATTACCATGTTGGAGCTGTGTCAAGTATTGTGCTTCTACATTTTTCTTTCTTTCTTTCTTTTCTTTTTCTTGTTTTCACTTCTTGCTTCTCCAGCTGTATTAATTTTTTTACTTCAACTGTAGGCCCCACCTGTTGAGCGATATTTGCATGACTTGCTTCAGTATGCATTGGGGGTTCTGCACATTGTTTCGTTGGTACCTTACAGCCGCAAAATGATTGTGAATGTCACGTTAAGCAATGATCGTGTAGGTATAGCGGTTATTTTGGATGCAGCAAATGGTGCTGGTTTCGTTGACCCTGAGGTAAGGGCTTCTAATGTAACAACTTTCCTCTCTTCTTCGGGTGCCACAGTTGGTATCAATTGCTTTTCTTATTCAATGCTATTTCACCTGGTAATTATTTATCTTTACTTTGCAGATAATTCAGCCAGCACTGAATGTATTAGTCAATCTTGTTTGCCCTCCTCCTTCAATTAGCAATAAACCACCTCTTATTACACAAGGTCAGCACTCCCTTTCTGTCCAAACATCAAATGGTCCTCCTACGGAGACTAGAAATTCAGAACGGAGTATCTCAGATCGAGCTGTTTACATGCCCAACCAGAATGAACCGAGAGAGAGAAATGGAGAATCTAGTGTCATAGATCAAGGCAACTCAGCAGCACTTGGCACACCATCTGTTAGTAATACTTCACAAGCACCTGCTCTGAGTGTAACTTCGGGATTAGTTGGAGATCGTAGAATTTGTTTAGGTGCTGGAGCAGGTTGTGCTGGTCTTGCTGCACAATTGGAACAGGGATACCGTCAAGCAAGAGAGGCTGTCCGTGCCAATAATGGTATAAAGGTTCTACTTCAGCTTCTCCAACCACGCATAGTTACACCTCCTGCTGCCCTTGATTGTCTTCGTGCTCTTGCATGTCGAGTCCTGCTTGGTTTGGCCAGAGATGATACAATTGCACACATATTGACAAAGCTTCAGGTAAATGACTGTTTTGTAATAATTTACTGGTTTCTAATTTCAGCTTCCACGATTCTAAGTTTCTAACCTTGTGTAGATACTTGGTGTCAGGAATTAGTAGAGCCTGAACCTGTTTCCCACATACCCAACCACTTAATATCTTCTATATATTTTAGAACATTTTGATCCATGCACTGCTTTAGCAAGCTGGTATAGGGATGAAAATTTGTTGAATTGGTTGATGCTCTTGCCTTTGTCATTGTTGATTGCATTATCCTCATCATCATGATCATCAGCATTATTATATGTGGTTATTAGTAATGGCTTTTTTCTACCTTACTAATAACAAGAAAGAAAGGCTTCGTTTTAGTTCAATTGATTCAACCTTTTCTTCTTAGTTATTGCAGAGAAAGTGAAAATCGCTCTGAATGCTTTACAAAAGAGTTTCGAGTGAGTTTATTACACACACACACACACACGCGCGCGCACGCGCACACACACATATATATATATATATATATATATAAAAGAGCTCTAAAAGTCATTTAAAAGGAACATCTTTAGCTGAGAGAGCCATCAAACCCCTAACTTGATTCTTGATTTGCGTATACACCTTTAGTCAGTTTCCAGTTGAGAGAATGTGAAGCTGACCCAACGCTGGGACTAAAAAATACCTAATATACTTAATACAGTATTCAGAATTCATATAACAACATGAATTTGATATTAATTGTTGACAGGCCTCGAAGGCAGTTGTTTTGAAAAGCTTCCTTATACTATGATTCCTTTTTTAAAAGAACCCATGCCAATTTGTCTCTGTCCCCAACAAGGCTTTTGCGAGATTTTTTTTTGGTCTCGGGTGGTTGTCATGCCTTGCTGTGGACTGTAGTAGTAATGGAGTGTTAGATTTGATAATGTATCATGAAGAGGGACGGATTAAGTGACCATTTTGATTAGAACTTCACTTTTTGTTCTGTCCTTTAAAGCAAGATACTTTAACTTTATAGAATTGATGTTTGATTGTGTTTGCTTCAAACTATTTCAGGTTTGCAACATGAATCGTTTCATCTTTCTACTCTGTTAGAAGGAATGCATTTTGCAGCTAACAATCTAACTGTTCTCTGGTTTGGGCTGGTTCATGCTACACTTCTATTTATTTATTTTTCAATTGACACAGGTTTCGGTTGGAATGGATTGTAAGCTGAGTCGGTCTGCAGACTAACTTCTAGAATATAAAAAAAGGTTGTACTCGCGCTTGGCATTCAATAGTGTGGGAGAGGTGGATGGTAGGCACCCTACCCACAGTTTGTGGGTCCTAATTCATAGGACTCAGATCCATACCACGACGGTGACTACGCTGGGCCAACAAGACACCGCCATCGCGCTAGGCGACAACTTCTAATACTTGTTATAATTAATGTTTGTAAATAGTAGGTTAGGGTCTAAGAAGCACGGATACGATACGATACGATACGACACGGGACACGGATACACAGACACGTCATTCCTCAAAAAAGGAGGACACGAAGACGTTAGGAAGATGTTGAATATATATAAATTTTTATATTTTTTATATGTCCATATAATAAAATTTTAACATTAAGCCATTAAATAAAAATTCAAGAACTTATTCATGTAATCATCAACATCCATAATTCAAGTTTCAGAGCAATTTTAATAGCTATTACATAGAACATATATGTATATATATTAACAAAAAAAAGAATTGAGCAAGAGAAGAAAAAAAAGAGGGAAAAAAATTAAGAAAGAAGAAAGAAAAAATAAAAACATGTCCGAAATTTAAGGAAAAAAATGGACGTTTTTTTCACGTGTCCGGGAGGTATCTAAGAGTGTTAGTGTCTAACACGTGTCCAACATAGACACGTGAGCCAAAATAGTGTCCGTGCTTCATAGGTAACTGAGGAGATATACCCGGAGGATGCTGGTGTTTGAGGAGATTGAGTTTGGATGAGAGCCGGGGCTATTAATAGAGGAAAGAACCGGAGATGGCAGTTATGGGCGCAGGGCTGTCCATGCCAGCCAGAGGGACATGAAGCTCCACTCCTAATGCACCCACCTTGAATTCTCACTTTAGAAAATGAGGCATATTGTCCAGTAACTAGTTGTATGGAACACAGCTGGCAAAGCCAGCAAGCATGCCTATAGGATAGCTGATGATAGCATGGCAGTTCTCTTCAAGACAAGCCAGTGACTGGGACCATACCTCGGCTAGCCCTCGACTCTAGCCCGGGGCCAAAGCATGGTGTGCTTTGACCTGTTTGAAGGGATTGACATATCACGCCTTGAGGAGGTAGCTATTAAGTGAATCCACATGCTTGCCTACAGGGAAAAAGGGCAACCCATGTGCTTGTGTTCTGTTCGGCCACATGTACAATGGAGGCCATGTCATTTTGATTTTTGGGACTTTTTAGAGGTCCGCATATTGACCTGTTAGAATGTGATGTCTAGTGCCTACTATATATACTATAATAAGTCATTTAGTTAATATGAATTCTATATAAATTGCTGTAGGGCTGAAAGGATTTGTTTTGGGAATTTCTGTTTAGTAATGATTTGATTTATTTTGTGGGCCGTGTTTGGTGAAACCTACTAGCATTTTCTGGAACCTGAATCACTCATCGTTATCATGCCCCATTACTAGAGAATCAGGTTCACTAAATGTTGTCAGGAGGAATGAGTTTAGTGGTCATTTGAGTTACCTTTTCTACTTTCTTGCTCTGGACTCCCTAGAAAAAGGAAATATATGAATTCAATGATTTTTGTGGCTTCCGTCCTGATTCCCTGTGGTGGAAGGACTTTTGTGGTCTAATTATGTATCTCTTATGTGTGATGCAGTGGATTATATGCACTTTGAAATTGGTTTTATGGCCGTTTTATCTAGATACACAAATATGGGTCTTTTGTGTGAAGAATTTGATATATATACTCTATTTTGGTGTTCGTAGAGATCCTAGAGAATCTATCTTCTAAAAGATGTTGTTTAAAATCAAGCAGAAATGTGCTACAGTGTATTGTTAATGTGAACCACATTTGTGATTTTTCAGTTGTTTGATTGGAGGTAGTTTAAACAATTTGATATTTTGTTGCTTATATGTTTGCTTTTGGAGAACCTTTTGGGTTAGATGAGTTGGGAAGAGGCTTGGATAATATCCCCAAGGTCCCAAGTTCAAGTCCCACCCCAAGGATCTCTTACCTATTAAAATATATATATATATATATATATATATGTATGTGTGTGTGTGTGTATATGTTTGCTTTTGGAGATTTCCTTGTTCTGTGGAATCCAAGTTTAGGTTAAAATTGTCACAATCTATCCCCTTCTCCATTTCCACTGTATTAAATGATTATATTTAACCTTGACTTTCCCTTCTGCTAACTTTAATTAAAAAAAATACTCTGATGCTGTACTTTCATCAGTGTGTGTGTGAGTGGTGTAAGAGTTATTGTTTATGTGTGATAAGTTGACTCCTATTGCTGAATTCCACTTGCTGTTTAGGTTGGGAAAAAACTATCAGAACTAATTCGAGATTCAGGCAACCAGACTCCTGGAAGTGAGCAGGGAAGGTGGCAAGCTGAGCTTGCCCAGGTGGCAATTGAGCTAATTGCGGTAAGCATTAGTTTCTATGTTGATAATGTGATGTTTTTTTATCGGGAAAGGAACTGCTTACCTTGAGCAACAGGTCACCCCACTCATGCATATGTTGTCTTGCACTTTATTCTTAATGCATGGTCATGTACATGGTGCTTATCTATCGGTATTTCCAATACATTTAGTCCACGTTTTGGGAGATTGGAACTCCCATGAGAAGTCAATGGCTTGATAGTACCTAGATGACTGCAGAAATTTTTTGTTTTCTCGTAATTGTTAAGCCTTGTCTTGTTCATGAGATATGACCTAATTTGTAAATGCTCGCACTACTAATGAACTCTTTAGTTATTGAATGCGTGGCTTTGACTGTGTCTAATGATTTTGTCCAGAATAGTGGGGACATTGGGGATTTTTGCTTTGCAAGGTATTATTAAATGCTCATTTAATTAATCCAAAATTAATTGAATAATTGCATAAATGCCCGTATTTTGTTTTCTCTAGATCTCTAAGAAAATGCAGAGCCGTAATATATATATTCCTGTACATATATATGTACATATGTAAATATTCCGATTAAGCTGAAAATTGAGCAATATAAATATTTAACAGAATAAAAATGGTTTCATGGATTTCTTGCATATACAAAACGTCTACTTCACTATACTAGGAATATTGCTAAATGGGCAAATTAATATGAGACCTTAGATTTTTAGAATTTGTAAAAGTACAAGAAATTTATGTTTCTATCTATGTTGTAGATTGTAACTAATTCTGGGCGTGCTAGTACATTAGCAGCTACTGACGCTGCTATACCTACTCTGAGGCGTATTGAGAGAGCTGCAATAGCTGCTGCCACTCCCATTACGTACCATTCCAGGTATTTCTTGCTTGCTTGTTCCTGGGCATTTATATACAATCATTTTCTGTTCTGTGATGTTGATTCTTTCCCTTTCCCTTTTCCGCCTTTCATTTGTTTTGTTTTTAACATGCTGTAGTGCACGTGTAAATATCAGGGAACTTTTACTTCTCATCCATGAACACCTACAGGCATCTGGTTTGGCAAAGACGGCAGCTACACTTCTAAAAGAGGCTCAGTTGACTCCTTTTCCATCTTTGACAGCCCCATCATCTCTAGCACATCAGCCTACTGGGCAGGAAACCCCATCGATACAAATTCAATGGCCATGTGGGTGTTCCCCTGATGGGTTTTTCTCTCATAAGTTGAAACTTAATTCACCTGATGGGGATTCCAGTTTGAAGTGTGATTCAATTGTACCTTTTTCCAAGAAGAAACCACTGGTTTTCTCATCTACACTAAGTTTACAGTCAAGAATTCAGCCTCCATCCCGTGATTCCCACCTGCCATCAAGCAGCATGATCAACATCACTTCAAAAAAATCTTTTGCACCTGTAGGAGCGCCAGAAACTTCATCAGCGTCTGCGTTGAAACCAAATTTGGATACAGACTCTCAGTTTAAAACTCCAATTGTATTGCCAATGAAACGTAAATTAACTGACGTCAAGGATATTGGGTCGGTGTCATCTGCGAAACGACTCCATACCAGTGAGCATGGACATCGGTCTCCTGTCTGTTTGACACCTAATGCCATCCGTAAAAGCAATCTACTGACCGATTCTAACTTGTTTTCCACACCAAATTCTAATGTGAAAGATCATCACGGGCGATTAACACCAAATAATGTTGTAGCTGAAACCTTGGATGATAACCAATATGGTAACACCCATGTGTGTCAGATGACACCTTCATTCCAACCTGGACTTCTAAGTGACCACCCTCAACCTACCAACGCAGAAAGGTTAACCCTGGACTCTGTTGTTGTTCAGTATCTGAAACACCAGCATCGCCAGTGCCCAGCTCCTATTACAACGTTGCCGCCACTCTCTCTCCTACACCCACATGTCTGTCCAGAACCAAGACGATGCCTTGATGCCCCATCTAATGTAACATCTCGACTCTGTACACGTGAGTTTAGAAGCATGTATGGTGGGATCCATGGAAATCGTCGGGACCGTCAGTTTGTCTACAGCCGATTCAGACCATGGCGAACTTGCCGGGATGATGGTGCCCCTTTGACATGCATTGCTTTTCTTGGAGATTCCTCTCAGATTGCTGCTGGCAGTGATTTTGGAGAGCTGAAAATTTTCAACTCCAACAACAACAATGTGCTGGAGAGCTGCAATAGCCACCAGTCCCCTTTGACACACGTGCAATCATTTATTTCTGGAGGGACCCAACTGCTTCTCTCTTCGAGTGCTCATGATGTACGACTGTGGGATGCATCTTCAGTTTCGGCTGGGCCCATGCATCCATTTGAAGGCTGCAAGGCTGCAAGGTTTAGCAATTCTGGAGCCATATTTGCAGCACAGTCATCAGAGCCATCCCAGCGAGAAATTCTTTTGTATGATATCCAGACCTGCAATTTGGATCTGAAGCTGTCTGACACATCTGCGAGTCCTTCGGGGCGGGGCCATATGTATTCCCTTGTTCATTTTAACCCTTCAGATTCAATGCTTCTTTGGAATGGGGTCTTATGGGATCGGCGGCTTGCTGGCCTTGTCCATCGCTTTGATCAATTTACGGACTACGGGGGTGGTGGCTTTCATCCTGCTGGAAATGAGGTATGGAAAACCTGTCCCTGCTGCTGAGTATTTTAGTATTTTCTTTCATGTGGAAACAGCTTGGTCATGAAGAATAGCCTATGGAATTTGGTGCAGATTGAGCATATTTTCTTGAGCTCCTGTTAACTATCACATTCACTTCCCGAATTTGGAATGTTGTAACAATGAAAGTTATTTATTTATTTTTTTTAAAGTGTCGATGATTGAAGCAATTTAAGTAGGTCTTGTGCACCTTCCTAGGTTTATAATTATCATTTTCTATTTTGATTTTTTCCTTGATGTATAAATATAGCGAATGTTGTTTTAAGGTTAAATTGGATGGAACTTTTGGTGATGGACCAACTTCTCAAAACATTTTATTCGGTAGTGGGAGCCTAAACTTCACTAGATTTGCTTTTTTTGTAATTCTACCTTGTTGAATGTTGTTATTAACCTTTTTCTGCTAATGCATATACTTGCTAGTGCACCAAAGTTATACTATCCTACAACTTTGCTTCCTTCAGTTGACATTTTCTAAAAATAAGTTCTGCCCTTGACAGGTAATTATAAACTCTGAAGTCTGGGATCTCAGGAAGTATAGGCTCCTCCGAAGTGTACCTTCCTTGGATCAGACAGTAATAACGTTTAATGGTAGTGGGGATGTTATATATGCAATCCTAAGGAGAAATCTCGAAGACATTAGTTCAGCTTTTCACACTCGTCGTGTGAAGCACCCCCTCTTTGCTGCTTTTCGCACAGTGGATGCTGTCAACTACTCTGACATTGCCACCATTCCTGTAGACCGTTGTGTCCTTGACTTTGCAACAGAGCCAACTGATTCTTTTGTTGGGTTGGTTTCTACGGATGACCAAGAAGGAATGTATTCTTTGGCTAGGGTATATGAAATTGGTCGTCGGAGGCCTATGGACGATGACTCTGATCCTGATGATGCTGAGAGCGAAGAAGAGGATGAAGATGACGAGGATGTTGATGAAGACCCAATATTGGGACCTGATCTTGATGGGGATGTTGATAGTGATGCTGATGATATGAGCAATGATGATAGTATTGGCGAGCTTGATGACGATGATGAGGAAGATGGGGATTTCATCATGGATGATGCAGACATTGATGGTGTAGCAGGAATGTTGGACCTTGTGACTGAGGGTGATGAGGACACTGACAGCCAGCTGGTTGAATCTCTCAGTAGTGGTGATGATGAGGATTTTGTTGGCAATGGCTATATCTACGAAAGGTGATGTCATTATAAGAATGGAAAAACAATTGTATTTATAGTAATTTAGGTGATGTAATTATTATATAAGTTTTTGGAAGAGGGAAGTGTGACAATTCTATTAATTCAAGGAAGGTGACTTTTATCAGATGAAGTTTTACATATTTAGGGTTGATATTTCTTCATCAATCCATACTGATTTGAATAGAAATTTTGAATTGGGACGCTTATTTCATTGCTTCAAATTGCAAAAGCTCTCAGCCAACCACAGAAAATAAGTGCCTTTTTCTTCTTCTTCAACGCCTCGACTAGTAGTTCTTGTTCCTCTGCCCTCCGTTGTTCTGCCACTAACTCTGCTCTCAACACTTGCAGTATTCTTTTTTGTATCTCTAGATTTTCTTTTCCTGCCTCTAACTTTGTATCAAGCTCTTCTACCTCTTTATCTACTTCATCAATCGAAAAGGGGCCACTAATATCTCCAACTGCTTCATCAATCTTCTCTTTTACCACATCAATTGGTGTATCCAACTCTGTGTCACCAAGTTTGCTAGCCAATGTCCACTCTTCTAGAAACCATGAAACCTGTGGAGAGCCAGAGAAGTAACTTCAAAACAATTAACCACATGAGAATTAATTCTTAACAAAGCAAAAGTCAGGGCTACGTGAATAATTGTGAAGACTTGAATCTAAATGGCAGCAAATGTAAGGAATTTTAGGGCGTACCTCGGAGATCACACAGCGAACATGAGCAACATAGTGGCATTCTGTACAGTAGTAAGTGGGTTCAAATAGGTTTCTCTTTTCCTCGCAAGCGTCGCAATAAAAATCTACGTCTTCGTCTTTGTCGGGTTAGTCTTTGATCGGAGAATCGGTGAAGGTGGGGGGGGAATGTAGGTGACATATATGTTTGATGGTAGGTGGTAAATTTGGATAGCAATGGAGATGGAGATTAAGATCGCAAATCTAAAATTTCAGGAGAGACTTGGATTTTAGCAATGGAGATGGAGATTAAGATCGCAAATCTAAAGTTTTGGGAGAGACTTGGATTTTAACAGGAGAGACTAGAGAGAAAGTCAACAAAACAATTATTTTGTCTCATTCGAAGAGAAGATACTAAATTTTATGTATTTATAATATAATTAAATTAGAAGTTTAACTTTATAAAAAAATCTAAAATTTTAATAAAAAAGCTCATAAAAACTCCATAAAAAAAACTTAATTATATTAATAGAGTTTTATTTATATTATACTCTAATACTTTATTTCTATCTATTTAGATTTTAAAAAAAATTATATAAAAACTCTATTATTAAAGTTTTATTTAATACAATTAAATTTTATATTACAAAAATAAATATAATATATATAAAAAATAAAGTAAAAAATATATTAATATTAAAAAAGGCATTATTTGTCATTTTATCACTTTCGGTCTTTAATTGCATAGAGCCGACCCGGGTTTAAGAGACACAAAAATAACACTTGACTTACAAGGACAAGATGTGATCGATACAATTCATTAAAAGAATTTTCTCATTAAGATGAGGGAAAATTTTCTTTCAAGTCAGGTGAAAGAAAGTTTAAGACTGTCACTCTGATAAAGTTATAGGTGTCCGTTCCAATAATATCATTTGCGATATCATTATTTTTTTTTTATACATTATAATGCATATGACAGAATATTATTAAAAGTGTATATCACACGATGTCTCAAATTCACTGGGAAAACAATTGTATTGGATAAAATTTTCTACAAGATTTCCTGTATTTAAGATAATGGATCAGTTTCAAGCCATAGAAAAACAATTTTAATTTGTTATTTGTTAAGTTTAATGTTCTTATTATTCACTTTATTATTTGCTATTATAATATTTTGTTTATATATTTTTTTTATGTTTTTCAAAATTATTATAATATTTTACTTGAATATATTTACATAATAATAATAAATGACAATAAAATAGGAAATAAACCCGACCTAATGTGTTGCACCAAAGGGTCATCGTGTTAGGCTGTGTTTGTGCCTGAACCATGCCCGTACCGGACCTCTAGTCATGTCATGTCACATCCTTGAGAGCAGCTGGCTTAGCACGCAGGGGTGGCTGAACACATTCAGAGGCCTAAAGCAAAATTGTAAAATGAGGCCTTTTTTTATTTATTAAAATTTTATAAATTTTTTATTTAAAATTTATTTTTCTAACTTTTTGATATGCAAAATTACTAATTAAATTCTTATAATGAATTTTTTCTAACATTTCTTTTTCAATTGATAGTATTGCCAATCCATTTAATCTTTTTGAGATATTGTTGATCTTAAGTAAAATTTTATTAATTTTAGTTTTGCAAAACTTCTTTCCGCCGAAGCAACGGTTACAGGAATTGTTAACATTATTCTATAACAATTATTTTATATATTTTTAATAGCTAATACAAAATTAATAATCAAAGATTCAATGAGCTAATTACAGTAAACAAAATAGAAGCAATCTAATTATATATGTCTTAAAAGATAATATAAATTTTAAATTAAAAAATTCAAAGTTAGAACAATAGAATCTGATTATGGAACAATTTAGTCTTCAGATTCAGCCAGCATAAAAGAAGCTAATCAAAATTTTCAATACTTCACGGCTCACGCACAGCGACTTGCCAACTCTAAATGGTTTCACTTGCAAAACGTCAAAGTCCAATATAGTAAACAAAACAGAGCCAATAGAATAAAGTAGCGGCGCGGCTGGGGCCGGGGCCTTGGGCAAGAAAAAAAAAAGAGAAAAGAAGGATTATAAAATAAAGAAGAAATGATGGCTCTCGGCTGAAGCAAACAAGGGAAGAGAAGGGTGCGAAGAGTAGGAACCAGGAAAAGAAAAGAGAAAAAAAGAAAAGAGGTGGCTGGGCGTTGAACAGAGAAAGGAGGAAAAGAAGAAAGAAAAGAAGAAAAGAGAGAAGCTCATGGAGCCATTGCTAAAATGCCAGGTCGCAGAGTATTTTTCAGAAAATATAGCAGGTTGTTAGGTTGCAGAGTTCTTTTTAGACTTAAAGAAAGAATTTTATAAATAAAAAATAAGAACGTTAATTATTGAAAAAAGCAAAATGAGATAAACGAGAAGATAATAAATATTATCAAAAAGTAGTTATTAGGTGATAATTGTATAATAAAATAGAGAAATAAGAAGACGAAAATATTTATTTATTTTATTATAATAAATATATTTTTTTAAATATAAAAAAAATTATGAGGCCTAAAAAATTAGGGACTTAAAGCTAAGGCTTTAGTGGCCTTACCCTTCAGCCGCCTGTAGTCAGCACGATCCACCATGTGGTGCCGTGCCTAACCCAACCCAACCCACTATACTATGTTGTGCTGTTTATTAAGTATGTCATGCCCAAGTCAGCTCGGCCCGATTGATACCCCTACCACAAGGTTTCCAACAAATTTGGAGTTTTAACTCTTTATCTTAAATCTAAATTCCCACAAGGTAGGCCAACCTGATTTATCCAGGTCGGGCCCTAACAAAATATAAACAAATTTTTCCTCCTCCTACTATAGTCATCACTCTTATAATTACTTAGATATGAAAAATTAAAAATTTATTAATTATTAAATTTTCTCATAATTTTATTAAACAAAAGTATTTCTTACATGTAAATAATTTTTGCTATAAAAATAAGACCTTATATGCAATTTTTCAAAGAAATTTTAATTTTTCATAAAAAATACATATAATACTCAACTTAAAATATAAAATATTCCTAATATCTTTTTTAAATAAAGAAGTTGTGTATTTCAATATCATTATTTTTCTTCACTTATAATAATTTTCAACTTCAATTATATTGAATTGATAAATATAATTATCAAAGCATGTCGTAAATGGAATTTATATAACTACATATATAACTATTTTTTCTCTTTAATAATTAGTATTATAAATATTTTTTTAAAACAAGTATTAGTTATTAAATAATAGAATTATTAATTATCCATCATAAAACGAAGTTAATTTCTTAAAATTTTATTAATTATTAAAATTTAACTTATTAAATATTAATTATAAGAAGGTCGACTGTATCATGCTATTGCAAATTTGGACTTATCATTAAAAGGTATTCCTATGAGACAAAGGGGTTATAAATAAGAGAAGCATCCTATCTTGAATTGGTTCTAACCTATACTAAGAGCATCTCCAATGATGAATTAAATGGAGGTATTAAAGTTAAAATCTGTTCTGTCAACAAAAAAGTAACAATAATGCTTCAATATTCCAAAATTTTGTACCAAAATCTTCATCCCAATCTATGTATCATTAAACCATTAGTGGTGTTTTAGACAATTATTTAATTTTCTACTAATAATTCGTTGCTACTTCATCTGGGATACAAAATTTAATACATATAACATTACTCAAAAAGTCATACTCTAATAGTAATTTTTCACCATTTTCAAAATTTGACTAAAGTCATATACTCTATCAAATATAACTTTTGTTTTGGTAAGTTACTATCTATATTAACGCTTCAGATTGTAAGATATCAATGATCTAAATTTGATGATATTTTTTTCTTATTCAACGGTTGAAAATGACGGTTGTAAAAAAAGAATGGTAACTCTACCAATAAATAACATTTTACCGTTGGATCATTGTTAACATTTAACTTTAATAGATTGTGGTTGGTGTATGAAAACTCAAACAATTCTTTATAATAAATGATTCAATTTTGTTGTTTATCATGCATACTTTTCCACTCAATTGCCTCAATCTTCTTCTGCGATGCCAGTACTCTTGCTTCTTGTTTCTCTACATTCTTTTCTTGTGCCAACAACTCTGCTTTAAAGGATCTTAGTCTTGCTTTTTCTGCCTCTAACCTTGCTTTTTCTGCCCCTAAATCTAATGCATCTTCATCTATTTCAACAGTCCAAGGGGCACTAATAACATCAACTATAACAGGGGTACAGGTGCAAAAAAAGTAATCTCCAACCACTTCTTCATCATCATCATTGTTCTCTTTTAGTTTTACACCATGAATCAGTCGGTGTGTCCAGCTCTGTGTCACCAAGTTTGCAAGCCATTGACCACTCTTCCTCTAGTATCCGTAAAACCTGGTGAGTGAAAAATTGTATGGATTTATTAAAAGAACAACAAATATGAAGCTTGGAATATAACCTCGAGGGCATGTTTGTTGTTTGATATTTTCAGTTGGATTGTATATTTATTTATATTCTATTCGGATGAGATATAACTTATATTAAGAGCTGGTGACATTTGAATTATTTTATTTTATTGGGATAAAAATACGTCGTCACATTATCCAAAAAAAAAAAGGTACAATACCGTAATATAGATAGACAAAGATGTCAAAGAGTAAGTTAAAAAAATCAGAATTTTCATTTTTTTGTTTCATTATTCAATTTTTTTTATATGTTCTCGATTTTTTAATATACTTTTTCATTTTAATACATGGACTGTTTTTTTTTTTTTTTATATATATATATATGTAATTATTGATTTTGATGATGATTTTTTTTTGAGTCACTCGAAAATGAGAGACTACTGTATTATGAATGATGTTTGTATAATCACATTCTAAAATATTGTAATTATGGTTATTAGATTTTACAATTAATTTATGAACAAAATTTTAATTTTATATACCTTGCATGAATATTTTTGAAAAGAAAAATTTAAATAGCTTTCAGAAAAATAGTTTTTTTTGATAACTTGAGAAAAATAATACATAAGAAAATAAAAAATAATAAAATAAAAAATAGTTATATCCGAACCTTATATTTGGTAAGTATCCAAACACAAGATTGATATATAATAACATGTACAACTCTTTTATTTGGGTTAATTCCAAACATTGAATTAGAATATTTAATATACTATAAAAATTTATATCTTATCCAATTCAATTATATCTTATCATATCCTTCCATCTTATCCGAATCAAAATAATTTTGAATACAACAAATGTAAAGTGATATAATTAAGCAAAAAAAATAAATAAATTCAATGGGATGTTACTCCCACTGTGATTTGGGTATGGGACCTCTGTGTGATCTATAAAATACTCAAATCAAAGTGAGTAGTACCGTATTACTGTCCCACCGAATTTAGGACATACCTCGGAAATGACACAGCCGACATGAGAAACATAGTGGCATTCTGCACAATAGTAAGTGGGTTCGAATAGGTTTCTGTTTTCCTCGCAAGCGTCGCAATAAAAAACTAGGTCGTCGTCGTCTTCTTCTTCGTCCGAATAGTCTTTGATGGGAGAATTGGTGAAGGTGAGGGGATGTAGGTGACATATATGTTTGATGGTAGGTGGTAAATTTGGATAGCAATGGAGATGGAGACTCAGATCGCACTGGGCACATCGGAAGAAAGGTGGACGATTACAGAGCTTATGACAAGAGTTGCAAAATGAATTTTCTATTTGGGCATTGAAGAAAGCAAGAGGGTGCTCGTGATGTTCAGACTTTACAAATGGCGGAATTGGCCAAGCACATCTTGTGTGGAGCTTGAATCTACACTGGAAACAACGGTAGCCGAAGCCTTCAGCAAATTTCCCACATGCACGGCAATGATTCACTTCTGAATATGAAGTCATGAGGGTAAGGAGGCTCTCGTGTTGCTGGTGAAAGGGGTGTTTGATCTCTTTGGGCAATTCGACACATGATTCGTGAATCAAGATCCGGCATTGAAGACAGACATAGAGAGAATAATTCTCGAAGGGTAGGTCGCACGCTTTGCAAGTGAAAGGGAAGTTAGGTTTGTTGTTACAGCGAATCAATGGATGATAGTGAAAGCATCTCAAATGTTGTGTCTGGTGGTGGTCTTGATCTTCGGTGATGGGCATCAATGCAGCGCAATGAACGTCCAGGTCAAATTCACATTCGGAACAATTGTAGGTAAAGAGCAGTGAACACGCGCTACAGGCACTGCACCGCGCAAGCAATTTTGAAGGATGAGTGCGGAGGAGGAGAGAGTGGTCTGGGTGAAAGGGGTGTTTGATTTCTTGTGGCAAGTTTATGCATGATTCGTGCAGCAACAACTTGCATTGAAGGCAAACATAGATCGAATCCTTTATGCTCTGGTCGCAGACAGAGCAAAGAATAGGAAGATACATATACTTGTCATTGAGATTATTGCAGAGAATCAAAGGATGTGGGTGGCCATTGATGAGGCTCGGGGGTAATTGATTAACCTGCTTCAAGGTAGCGCAAGCAACATCCAGGTCAAATTGACAGTCGGAACAGTGGTAGGCAAAGCCTCTGGGACTGGGAGTCCGGCCACAAACACTGCACTCAAACTCTTCCAATTTGGTGAGGGTTAGAGCATGTTGGGGGTGAAATGGGTGCACAATCTTTAGATGAAGTTCAGCGCATGCTGTGTGGATGGAGAAGAAGCATGGTTCACATCCGTAGGCCGAACCTCGTATGAGTTGGTCACACAGAAAACATTTGCCACGACCTTCTTCACAATCACAGGGAAGCAGAGGATGGCCATGGCTGAAATGCTTAATCGCCTCCATCTTTCTCCCAAGTATCAAATGCACTCACACACTTGGATTTTAACAGGAGAAGGGGAAGAAGCTCAGGAAAACCTTTTCTTTCAAGTCCAGTCAGGTGGAGTGGAATAAAGATCAAAGATGGCCACTGATTAAAGTTACCCAGAGTATTCTTTTAATAATACGAGTATTGTAATCATATATATATATATATATATGTATACACACACATTCGCATGTAGCATTCGGCTCCAAATCAGGTAAAAGAAATCTACTACTACCTTTATATATCATATAATTATTTAATTTTAATTAAAAAATTAAAATTAAATAAATTAAAAAATATACGTGTATCACATATATGACATATTATGATTAAAACACGTAACTACTGAGTTTGGAATTAAATATTGTCTTATTTAATTATTGGATAAATTACGCTGAGTTTCTTAAATTTTTTTTTTTTTGGACAAATATATTGACTTTTTTTAAAATTTTTAAAATTATACTAACTTCCTCCTTTTAATAACAAATAACAATTATTCCCTTTCAATTAATTTTTTTTTTAAATAACAAAACTAATTTTCATTTTCTTGAATTTTCTTTTTTATAATTTTGACAATTTTTTTAAAGATTTTTTTTTATTTTATATAAAAATAAATTTAAAGTTTTAATTAATATTGATTTAAAAATTAAAAAAATAGAAAATCTAAAAAAAAAAATTTTGAAAGAACAATTTTGTCAAAAAAAATAAGAAAGATTAGTATAATTTCAACAACTTTAAAAGAGGTCGGTATAATTTTCAAAAATATCATGAAACATAATTTATCCAAATTATTGTGTATTAATTATTAGGATAAATTATACTGACCTCTCCTGATATTTATAACAATTACATTGATCTTTTATAAGATTTATGAAATTATACTAACCTCCCATATTTTACCTGAAAATATACAAATACTTTTTTCTTGTCAATTTTTTTCTTTAAAATGACAAAACTATCAATTTCATATTTCTTTTTTCAATTTTTAAAATTTTGACCAATTTTTTTTTTCATTTTTCAAATAAATATTGATAAAAAATAAAAATAAGTTATTTATCTTAAATTTATTTTTAAATAAAAAAAATATTTTAAAAAAAGTTGGAAAAAATTTAGTCAAAAATAGAAAAATGTAAAAATAAATAAATAAAAAAGATAGTTTCTTCATTTTGAAAAAAAATAATGAACAAGAGTGAAATATTGTATATATTTTAATAAAATAAAATATATCAATATAATTTTAAAAATTTTTAAAAAGTAACTGTAATTATCATTTATCCTAACTATTAAAGCATACATGTAAGTGTGGTAGTTTTCTTATTAAAGTAAAAGCAGAGTATATTTTTACCTCAAGGGCGAATTTTCTTCCAAGTCATGTGGAATAACGTTTAAGACAGCAGCTGATAAAGTTACAAGTGTCTGTCCAAAAAGAATATCATGTTTTTTATTTTGGTGTGAAGGAAAGGAAACAGAACAAAGAAAAAAGAAAAAGAAAAAGAAAAAAAGTTAAAAGAAACGGCCATTTATTTTAATTTAAAAATGCAGGATAGGGATAGAGTTTGACAAGTTATTGAAATAGGAACTATTTATTTTAATTTTAAAACGCGAGATACATGTTTGACAAGTTATTTATTTTAATTTTTTAAAATTTAAATTTTTATATTCAAATGCATTTTCATAATTTTTAAAAAATTAATTAAAAATTTTTTTAAAAAATTATATCTGAATTACTATCTAAACGCAACTTAATAGTCCCTTTCAAAAGCTAAGAACATCTCATCCGCCTTGATCAACTTCATAATCTCTGTTAGAAGGTTTTCAACATTGTCACCGGCAGATGGTCATTGTCAGGGTCTTGACCCATCTCCGTCAGATGGTCGACGGTTACCCCAGGTTCTGACCCATCTCCGCCAAATGGTTGGCAGTTTGGTTTCCCTCTCTAAAAGTGTGGGAGAAGACACACTTGGCATGTTATGTGTGTGTGTATACATATATATGTATATATCATGTGTTTATGACTATTTTTTTTTAACCCTAGTGCACACATGATCATGAGCAGATTTAGGGTGGGGAAATTTTAAAAAATGTTTGGAGTTAGTTTAACATTTTATAATTGCCCTCATTGATATTTTTTCTTCTAAACTTGTCCCTTATAAATTTTGATATTTTTCTAAACTTGTCTTAGAAATTTTCAGTGTATTTATCCAAGTTCTGGACATCTCATCCGTCTTGATCAACCTATTGAAGGTTCTTCCAACACTATCAGAGCTCGCTCCAAGTCTTGACTCGTCTCCGCCAGATGATCGGCGGTTTGATTTCCTTCTCTGAAAGTGTGGGAGAAGACACACTTGGCATGTTATGTCAAGTGTTTTTATGACCATTGTTTTTTTAATCATAGTGCACACATGACAAATATTTTAGTGAAGTGAGATAGAATTAAAGACTGTTCACAATTATGGCAGTGCCATTCTAAAGGAAGCTGCTGCTCATCCATTTCCTTTTTATTTTTGTCAAATTAAAGTCCTAAATGATACAATTTGGCCAAAATCTGGCTTAGTTCATGAACGAAACCATCCATGGCAATGAAAAAAAAAAAATTCAAGCATAAAGGTACAGGCTTCCAACATCAGAAGTGTCTCTTCTGCATAAATTATCATTTTCAGCTCCCTTTTTTGGAAATCGGGTGTCACTATTGTTATGGGTATTTGGTGTGAATTGAAGAAAATTAGCAGTAATAAAAATAGAAATATAGGATGGAGAATTGTAAGAGAATTAGGAAATTTGAATAGGAGAATTATTGTTGAGGTATTCTTGAATTGGTCTGGTACATCACGTGTCAATATGTCTTTTCAATAACACTCTACCACATATAATATGTCTTACTAAAAAAGATGAGCCATATTATACACAGTAAGATATCATTAGATAGATACATTGCTACCTCACTGTACCGGACCCATGCAAGAATTTTCCATTATTGTTTTTTTTGGTTAAAAATTTTACACTACTCTCTCTAAAGCACTACCTCTAACATCATCCGAAACAATCGAAAACAATTCTCTAGGAAAACCATTATGCCATACCACTTTACTTTTCAAAAGATGAGTTTGTCGAGCCAACCAGTCTTGCAACCAAATTTGCTTCACAAAAGTTATGCATAAAATTAATCTCTAAATGTTTTTCCCTGATAATATTGACACAATCCATAAGAATATTAAATACCTTCTAAGGACACTTCCTGCTTACCTCGCATAGTATTAATGATTAATTTCGAATCCCCCTCAATGTCGATCCTTGTACCATCATGCATATTAATTCTAAACTAACCCTCTCGGAGAGCCAAAGCTTCTAATTGAGGAACCCACAAATTTCCTTTATACCAATTAAATAATGCCTAATAAATATGCCATATCTCATCCCTAAGTATAGCTCCCACTCCACCTGACAAACTAGCAGCAAGACATGACCCATCAAAATTCATTTTCTTCTTTCCGATTGGCAGGAATCCATCTAATAAATCGTGTCTTTTTAAGATTTCCAAATTTAATCACATTATTATTTATCCATCGACCAAGATTTTGGTAATCCATAAACATAGTGGTTGCTTTTTCTATGATCTGGTAGGGACTTAAATTAGCCTTTCGGAAAACTCTGTCATTTCGATAACACCAAATTTGTCAAAAAATATTAACAATTTTTTCTCCTAAACCCACATTATGTACACTCCGATTACATATTTTTTTAACAACTCCACAATATCGACATCATCGTTTCCCAGTACTTTACATGATCCTCCAATCAGATTCCACACATGTGCAGTTTTATATTTCAAAAAAATATGATTCAAATACTCAACTTCATTTGAACACAACTCACAATATAAGTCCACATGGACACCTCTCTTGTTTAGCATATCTTTTGATGGAATTCTTTTCTTAAGTAATAGCCAAATAAAAGATTTAATCTTTGGAGCACATTTTAATTTCCAACACCATGAAAATATGGACTTATTTGGAGCCCTAGTGGTAGAATTATCTCCACATCGAATATCTCGGACTAGTCTCGTGGCCAACTTTTGAGAAAATGATTCATTAGATTCTTAACCCCCACCACATTTTATCTTCCACGTGAGATATAGGCAATGGGATCGCAATAATAATACTTGCAAGCTCCTCTCACACTAAATTCTTAATCATATATGTTCATTCCACATTCCATTAGGTAGTACACAATCCCTAACCTTGAGAAACCAATCAATGTTTCCCCAATCTTCACAAGGGATAAATTCATATATAGCTTTCTTTAATGCCCATTTATCAACCCAAAACAAAATCTTTTCACCATTCCCAGTTGACCATCTAATACCCTGCTTCAACACATTCCTTGTTTTCAAAATATTCTTCCATGCCCAAGAATCTGATCCTCTAGCCTTTATACTGAAGAAGCCTGTCCAATTTAGATACTTTCCCCTAATTTGCCTTACCCACATATTACTTGGTTCTGTTAAAATCCTCCATCCCAATTTGGCCATGGCAGCTACCTTTATATCACACGCATTTCGAATAACTAACCCACCTCTATTTTTTTCCAAGCAAACATCATCCCATTTGACCCAATTTAAACATTTTTCTCACAATTCCTGCCTGGGATGTCCCACAAGAAATTTCTTTGCATTTTATCTATTTCATCTCTAAAAACTTAATTAAAATAAATTTCTCCAAAAAAAAAATATATATATATATATACACACACCCACACACACATAGGGCCAAGGCCCAACCAAACTCTCCTTCAAGGTAATTATATATATTTTCTTTAAAACTCTAGTATCCATCCCTACGTGAAACACTAAGTTTTTCACACCTTGTTACCATTTCTAAGTAGTGATGTTTAGAGACAATTTCTCAATCACTCTTTAATAATTTTGAGCAACTCAATATATGTTCTTAATTTTCTAACAGAGAAAAACACATTTCTATGCAGACCCACCTAAAATAATATGTAAGATTCGCTTTAATTTTGGTTCAAAGATGGCCAAAAAATCTACTTTTTCCAAAGCTCTTCTACCTCTTCATCTAGTTCAACAATCAAAGGGGGGGGGGGGGGGGCAATAATGTCTCCAAAAACTAGGTATTTCAATTGTTGCTAGCTGAAAAACCAGACGGAATTTTGTTTGAGAATGATAAAGTATATCTATGATAAATTTTGCTTCTATAGATGGATTTTTTTTAATTTTTTATTTTCTAATAAAGTTATGGGTATCAATAATAAATTAGGATTTACAAAATTCTACTTTTTGTTTAATTGTTCTCACAACATTTATTAATGAGAATTTATTTCACAACATTAAGTTGAGAATATTGTTGTGAATTATTCTCTCTTCTTGTTTTGGTTTCTAGTAAGACATACAATCGCTTATTCCCTTGATAGATTGTTTATTTTGAAAAATTAAGGACAAGAGAAATAAAAGAACAATAATACACATTAAAACTGTGTGTGTGTGTGTAAGACAGAGATCAAGCACACTGCCTTTTGAGGGCTCCACTGCTGATATCTCTACATGAGGCATTTGAATTTGAGGATTAGAAATAATCAAATCTGAATTCTGAGCAGCTATTGCACCATACTTCTTCTACCATTGTATGAAGTGAAAGTAGAGAGAAAAAAGATGAAAAAAACAAATCTGATTACTTAAATCAGAGCGACAGCAATTCTAAAATCACATAATCAAGGAATTTAAGACCGTATCTCGGAGATCACAATGCACTGCTCTGAGTCTAACCTTGGCACCAGGCAATAAAGGAGATTTTTCCTATAATTGCAACTTCATCTCTAAGCAGACCCACCAATTTTTTTAGAACATCATCAACAAAGCTTTGTTATTCGAAACACTATCCAACCAGTAGCTACTTTCGCATCAAATAATGAAAAAGTACAGATTTTACCCAGTGATCATCGTTCCAGCCCCCTCGTCAGTGAGAATCTCGAGCAGCAACGAATGCGATAGCCGACCGTCAATTATACTTGCGGTCCGGACCCCTTGTGCCATCGACCTAGCGCAACAATTCACCTTCGGTATCATCCCGCCCGCGATCTTCCCTTCCCCCATCATCTTCTTCAACCCTTTGACGTCAATCATCTTAGCCAACTCCCGAGGTCGTCCTTGTCATCGAGAATCCCCGGTACGTTTGTCAGCAGAATCAGCTTCTCCGCCTCCAATGCCATCGACAGCTCCCCGGCCGCTGTGTCTGCATTGTTGTTATATGACTGACCTTCCTCGTCAGCGGCCACCGACGCAATTACCGGGATATGATTGTTTTCTATGAGCGGATGGAGGAAATTGGGGTCGACGCTAGCAATGTCGCCTACAAAGCCCAATTGGGCGGAGTTCGGGGAGGGCCGAGCGGTGAATAGTCGACCGTCGATGCCGGAGAGGCCGACGGCTGTGGTAACGGCCTTGTTGATCGACAAAACTAGGCGTTTGTTAACCTTACCAATGAGGACCATGAAGACGATTTCCATGGTAGAGAACTCGGTGACTCAGAGGTCGTTGAGGGAGTTGGGCTTCAGGCCCAACTGGCCCAACCTAGTGGTTGATCTTAGGCCCACCTTCGTGGACTAAGACAATGCGGAGGCCCACGTAGGACAACAAAACGGGATCCGTGATGACTGGGGCCTGGAGTGACTCGTATTTCATGGCTGCGCCTCTATACTTGACAACGATGGTCTTGCCTCAGAATTTCTTAGATATTCAGAGCAGATGTTGACTCTCGTTTGAGGTGTTATTGGATTGACTTTGATATACAATAAAGTAACAAACATAATTAAAACATGACATGTGTCTATATAAAGCTTTTTAGAGTACAGATCAAGAAAGATCGCTTTATTTGGATCAACTAAGGCACGGAGGGTTCAAAAGTATATAGTCCAAAACATAACACCGCATTCTATATCCTACTGACCTCAAAATAAGGAAACAAAGTTTAATATGGCAACTACTATCTTCAGATATTTTCAAATTCTAATTTTTATGACTACTAATCCTACTCAACTTAGCAGATCTATAACTTATAAATAAGACCACAAGGTATACTTTCAATTTATATTCAATTCTTCTTTTTAATTATAACTTCTTTTTATTTACTGACTTTATCATCGAAATGGCTACCACCGAAGCCTTCCTTGTGACTCTCTGATCTCAAGTTCGTGACAGGTAGCGAAAGACGGGAAGCCCTTTTGATAAAAAAGAGCAACATCAGTTTGGCATCGTATGTGGGAACGACAATAGTTCTTATTATCTTTTCTTCAAAACAACAAATATTTTGTCATTTTCTTCCAAAAGACAATGGCTCACAACCTTCGTCTTAGAAAGAATTCCCAAAACCCTCAGAATCAACCTCCTGTTGGAAGAGGAAGGGGACAAACACCTAATCGTTTACAACAACAGCTTGATCAGATTCAACAGTAGTCTGATCAGATGCAGGAACAACTTACCCCCATGTTGCAAGCTCTAGCCTCAGTGGCTCAGAACCAACAGAGTAGCCCTCTTCCTCCTCCTACTAACGCTATTCATAGACAAATTCAACCCCCGGCACCACCGAAGGCGGAGGATCCCCCAACGAGGAGTTGCCTAACACGCAACTGGTACACCCCTCATAGTACTGCTCATATAGGGGCTGACCCCCAGACGTCAATAGCCGTAGGGAGAGGAATGCCCACGCTTCGTCTTACTGTCTATTATCAGAGCAGGACAAGGATACCAACTCTAGAGGCCTTTGGAGCCAATCCAGCACTGCAAGAATTCCACCCTCCTGAGATTCCGGTCCCCCCAATCTTGGGAGAGCAACATCCTCCCACTGATATCGGACAAATTCCTCCCTTGAGTCGAGGATTTGAAGGCGCAAGACAAGATCAACAACGGGTATCGGTCGTACAACAAATCCTACCCAAAACCCCTCAAAGGGTAAAGGAGATAACAGACCCCCAAGATCAGACAATCTCAACCAGAGGGTTCCGTACCCCTCCAGATCAAGACGAGATAAGTAAATTGCTCGATATATTCTCCATGCCACTTACCTCTCACATAATGGTAAAAGAGCAACCTAAAAAGTTCGTTGTCCCAAAATTCACCTCTCTACGATGGGTCTGATGTCACGACCCGTAACCTACCCTCTGCAGATTAGCGGAACCGTGACCCATTCGATCCGGCCCTGTTTGTCGAACCTGGACCTAATCATCTTGTTACACTACTATCTGTGCAATTATCGTCTAATCACATGCATCATTGCATATATAATTATAACGAAAAACAATAAAGGAAAGGTTACATATACATATATCATTCTACTTAATATAAAAGTACAGTCAGTAAAACATCTAACCATCAACTTGTCCCCAAGGACGTGAGTACATAAGAGTGTTATAAGACTGTACTACTACTACTACCAATACCTGTAAAAAATGCCCAACCTCTAGCCGCAGTCTCCTATTGTATGTCCTCAGTGTCTATCCCTGAAAAATTTATATAAATGGAATGAGCTACACTAGCTTAATAAGTAAGTCCCCTAAACTGCATGTGTACAAGATCTGAAAGAAATTGAGTAACAATGAATATGATAGCCAGTCAATATCATATAACAATCGTAGCTCATGAAGGGATATAAATGATCAGGGATATAACTGATAATCAGGAATATCAAGTCTGAAGGATAACATCATATACAATAGATAAAGCTGTATAACAAGATCATGCTATTCTCCATGGAGGAACTGTGAATCATAACTAGTTCAAAGTAACATAATATAACTATAGCTTTTTACGGCTATGTTACCGGGCTGCCGAGAACATCATTTGGCCCCTTTTGGCCCTTTGTACATGTGTACAAAATGGTTCTTTGCACACATGTACGGAATCTCATGATCAACGTGTAATATCATCAACATCTGGCCCCTTTTGGCCATTTGTACTAAGTGTGCAAAATGGTCCTTGGCACAAATGTACGGAATCTCATGATAAGTGTATAATATCAACAATTTATATGGAAATCAAGAGCAATAAACAGCATCATGGCTAAGCAGTCTCACTAAGAAACAATATCACATAGTGGAATCACAAAAATCTGGAATAACAAATAGGAGTACAATTGCGTATAAAAAAATTGTGACATGACTAGGAATGTACTACATGCAGAGGTCAGATATTACTTACCTTTTTCTGTCCCCAAATAAAACAACTATTCCCCCTTTTTTTTTTTTTTTTTTTTTTCTGACGCTCCTGTCATTTAAAAAGTATACTCAGTCTATAGCCAAAATTGATTTATGCTACATACTTAATATGTCCATCACGGCTTTAGGTATTTTATTTACAAATTTTAGACCTCGTCATTGTGTTCGGAACGTCGAATAAAATAAATCTAAGCCTTTACCCTCCCTAACATTTCATTGATTGTATTTGTCATTAATATTCTTTTCTCCCCTCTTTTTTTTTATTTTTTATTTTTATATATATATATATATATATATATATATATATATATATATGGATATTTGGTCATGGTTTGAGACGGGGAAAAACATAACTAAATCATTCAACATTCAGCCACTTTAACATAATTCCTATTCTTTTCAATTTCAAATAATTCAATATCACTATAGACCATGGTATAAAGTTCCCCATTTTTGATGTAAATGTACATCAGGTTTGCTTTGTAGTTGTAACCTAGCTATTCTATAGATTTTTATTATTATTTTTATTTATTTTATTATTATTATTATTTATTTATTATTATTTTTTTTTCTAACTTCCATGTTTCCCAGTTCACCCATGCAAAACATGGGTTCATAACTAGTGGGGGTGTGTGGGTGCAAGCGTGAGAGGGAGAGAGAGATGTCACATAACAGGATACCCAAAATGTAGGATCAAGCTTGCTGCTTAATCAATGGAACCTCCAAAAAGAACAAGCTTGAGTATATAAGATTCATCACAGCTAAAAATACATAAAAAATTACTTGTCAAACTCTAGTTTTCCTGAACATTATCTTCTTGCTTAATATCTATTTTGACTCATCTGTTATTTAAAATACCACTTGTTTCCCCTTTCCTCATGTACATTTTCCATATAAATTCTAAAGTTAAATTTCCTTTTTAGCTCAAACATACATTTGACAATTCAAAACTCAAATCAACTTACAGTTTGTTTCTTCTGAGTTCTCCCACTGTTCAGCCCTTATTTTTTTTTTCTTCCACTGTTCAGCCCCAGCTTCACTCTCTCTTATCTGCTTCAATTCTTCTCCTTCCGCTCTTTCCTTCCTGCTTCCTCTTTCTTCTTCTTTTTCTCAGCTTCACTTTCTTTCTCTCTCTCTCTACCGGCACGGTTCAGTGACACACACTCACTTCTGCACTTTTTATTTTTTTATTTTCCTATTTCTCTTTCTCTCTCTCTCTTTTTATTCTTCTCCTCAACCGAGGTCGGTGGTCACTGCCACCTAAACCCTCATTCTACACTCTTCCATTATTTGTTTTTATTTTATTCTATTCTCGTAGCTTCTAACAGCTTTCTTCACGTTGCCATTCCATTGCCTTTCATCATTTTATTTTATTATTTTATTCTCGTCACCTCATTTTATTATTTTATTTTATCATCTTATTCTCACATGCTAACCCACTTTTATATTCTAGTTTATTATATTTTATTATTTTACTACTTAATTCTTATTTCTATTATTTTATTTTATTTTACTATTTTATTTTATTATCACATTCACACCTATTATAAATTTTTATTCCTTTATTTTTATATACACTCAATTACACATGTATATATTTTTACTCATACACTTCCCTTGCAAATATTAAATTTTATTTAAATAATAAACTTTATTTAAATAATACATTAATTATGGTTCGAATTACATGTCATGACCCGGTCTGGAGACTATCTACCCGCGTCGGGGTATTACATCTGATGACCCCGGGGATCACTTATCTCATTATCAACATACAATGGCTCTTTATGGAGCTAGCGATGTCTTCATGTGTCGAACTTTCGTGACGAGCCTCAAGGGTACCACCCTTAAGTAATTCCACAACCTCCCCCAAAAATCGATTAACAATTTTTATGAGCTCAGTAGGCTATTTTTTGACCGATTCCTAACCAGCAAAAAGTTAAGAAAATGACCAGAATTCTTGCTAACTATAAAGCAAACAAAGGGAGAATGACTTCGAGAATATATAACTCGTTTTAACACCGAGCCCATAGAAATAACTGATTGTAGTCCAAGCTTCCTAGTAGGTCGCCTTCACTTCAGGCCTTGGGCTTGGACGCTTTCAGGATTCCTTGACCAAGAATCCTCCCATTAATATGACAACACTCATGGAACGAGCACGAAAGTATATTAATCTTGAAGATACAAAAACCTCTTTTTGAAAAACAAAAGAACAAGCTCAAAAGGATGAACAAGTCCAAAAGAGGGATAATAATGCTAACAAAAAGAGGATCAGGAGCCCCGATAAGAGAACAACACAACTCTAGGAGGTATGGGACCTACACTCCTCTGAATGCTTTTTTAACTCATATACTCTAACAGATCCAAACTCGTAAAAACTTGAGCTAGCCAGAGCCACTAAAAAGCCACCCTTACTTAAGAAATCAGAACAAATATTATGATTTCTATAAAGAGCTCGGACACACGACCGAAGAATGCAGAGCTCTCAAGTAAGAAATAGAGCATCTCATCAGAAGAGGACGACTGAGAGAGTTTGTCCGCTAGAACGGGAGGTAGAACCCCCGTGACAAAAGACCACCTCAAAGAAGGCAAGAGCAAAGGCTTGAACAGAGAGAAATTTGGAATGATCAGCAACGGCAAAATAATCAGGTCATGTTTGTGCTTCACGTTGACAATGCGATGATAGGGATGTCTAACCGAGCTAGGAAAACATATCCTCGGGAGGTAAAGGCAGAACCCCATGTCATCCGGATCTCGACCATTGAGAAAAAGATAAAATCAGAACCTCAGATCCAATTCTTTGAATTGGACCTCATTGGGATACATTGTTACCATAGCGACACTCTTGTCATCTCACCCAAAATCGTTAATTTTGAGATCAGAAGGATTTTCATGGATATTGAAAGTTCCACTAACGTATTATTCTGCGAACCCTTCAAATACATGAAGCTTAACTCTTAGGACATCAGAGCTACCATTGCTGTCATGGCAGGATTCGACGAAAATCTCAACATCCCATTAGGTAGAATTGACTTACTAACCATGATAGGAGAATGAGATGGACATAAGACATTGATCTCTGAATACATGGTCCTAAACACTAAATCCCCCTCTAATGTCATTATTAGGAGACCTTGGATCCACCAAATGGGAGCGGTTACTTCAACCCTTTATCAATGCTTGAAATATGTTCACAACAACAAAATTTTCACCATTAAGGACTGTCAGCCCACTACCCGGGAATGTCGTGTCCTTGCACTAAAAGAAAAGCCCTCTAAATAGTAATTACAGTACCCTCATGAGAGGGAAAGTTCCTCATCTTTTAACTTTCATGAGGTAGAAGAATGTCCTTCTGAAATTGACAAGCCACTAAGTCCTAGAGGAAAGGACATCACAGTTAAACCAATGGAGAAGCCCATCAAAGTGCTCATCAGCACTGAAGGAGAGGGAAAATACCTATAAATCGTCTCAGCCCTATCTCTTTTCGAGCAAGAGGATATTGTTAAATTTCTAAAAGACAACCTTTCAGTATTTGCTTGGGAAACTAGAGATATGGAAGGAATAGATCCTGATTTCATCTCTCACAAACTGGTCACAGATTCGGACCATTTCCCGGTAAGACAAAAAAAAGGAGAACATTTGCCCTTGAACACCATAAAATCATCAATGAAGAGGTCCAGAGGTTGTTAAATGCATGGAATAATAAGAGAGGTGTTCTACCCAGAATGACTTGCCAATACAGTTCTTGCAAAAAAAAAAAAAAGAACGACAAGTGGAGGGTTTGCGTTGACTATACCGACCTAAATAAAGCTTGCCCCAAGGACAACTTTTCTCTTCCCAGAATTGATTAACTTGTCGATGCCACGACAGGTTACAAGCTTATGAGTTTCATGGATGCTTATTCTGGATACACTCAAATTCAAATGTATCCTCCAAACTAGAAGAAAATAGCCTTCATATCAGAACGATGTTTCTATTGTTATAGAGTGATGCTGTTCGATTTTAAGAACGTTGGAGCTACGTACTAGAGGCTTGTAAACAGAATGTTTAGCCCCCAAATTGGGGATACAATAGAAGTCTACATCGACGATATGCTTGTCAAAAGTGTTCAAAAGGGTGACCACATCCAGCATTTAAGTCAGACGTTCGACATCTTGAGGAAACATAGAATAAGCTAAACCTTTTAAAATGTACCTTCGGGATCACATGAGGGAAATTCTTGGATTTTCTAGTCTCCCAAAGAGAAATTAAGGCAGATCCCTCATAGAGCAAAGCTCTGATTAAATTAAAATCACCTAAAACTAAAAAAGATATCCAAGGCCTAAATGGAAGGATAGCAACATTGAATAGGTTTATCTCTAAATCTACGGATCGGTGCCTCCTGTTCTTTAAAGCCTTGAGGGGGAGTAAGGCCCTAGAATGGATCTCTAAATGCGAAGAGGCCTCCCAACAACTCAAGCGATACCTAGCATCTCTCGAATTCCTTTCAAAATCAGTACTAGGGAGAAAAATTACTCTTATACTTAGTTGTATCAGAAAGTGCCATCAGCTCTGCGTTAATTAATGAAGACAAGGGAACTCAAAGGCTTATCTTTTACGTCAACAAGGCACTTCTGGACACTAAGACGAGGTACTCCGAAATTGAAAAACTAGCCTTAGCCTTGGTGATATCCGCTCGGAAGTTCAGACCATACTTTCAAGCCCATCATATCATAATCCCTATATTTTATCCTTTAAAATCATTCCTACATAAACTTGAAGTTTTTGGACGACTGGTCAAATGGTCAATAGAACTGGGAGAATTTGACATATCCTATGTACTGCGGATTGCTATCTAAGGCCAAGGATTAGCGGACTTTGTACCAGAGTTCACTGGAACATTGCATTCGAAAGCTCAATCCACTACAGAAATTTCGGTATAGCTACTTTATACCGATGGTTTGTCTATCGACAAAGGCTCTTGAGTAGGTATAATACTTCAGTCTCTTGATGGGATCATAATCGAAAAAGTCGTCAGCTTGGGATTCAGAGCCTCTAACAATGAATCTGAGTATGAAGCACTTATCCTTGGGATGGAATTGGATTTGGACTGTGAAGCTCTGGATCTTGAAGTATTTTTTGACTCTCATCTTGTGATGAGTCAAGTTTTACAAGAATTTTTCACCAATGATAATAGAATGACCAAATACTCAGAGCTAGTGGAATCACTAAAGAAGTTTTTCGTAAATTCACTATTTAAAAGATTGAAAGAAACAAAGATGGAATCAAATATGCAGTATTTACAGACAAAAGTATTCGATTATTGGGAAAAATCTCCTACTAGTTAAAAACTAGTACTGAAGTAATACAATCCTTTCAAATTTCAAAACAACCTTAGAATTGGATGACTCTCATCACCCAATATCTGAAGGAATGGTTGCTTCTAGAAGACAAGAATCATGCTAGAAGAATTTGAATTAGGGCAACTCAGTATTTAATTCTTAAAGACAAGCTTTACCGAAGGTCATACACGCAGCCCCTCCTATGGTGCTTAACTCCAAAAGAGGCCCACTACATCCTGGCAGAGATATATGAGGGGATTTGTGACAACCATAATGGCGATCGGACCATAGCCTAACGAGCACTAACTCAGGGCTACTATTGGCCCGATATGCTAAAATAGGCTAAAAAATATGTCCAAAAGTGTGACAAATGTCAACGATTTATCCTCATACCAACATCAACCTCATCATGAACTCATCCCTATCGCTGAGTCCTTGGCCTTTCACCCAATTGTTAATAGATATTGTAAGGTCATTGCCAAAATTTCCCTCAGAATATGAGATTCCTGCTAGTCGCCTATTGACTATTTTTCTAAATGGGTAAAGGCTAAACCACTGACCCACATAACAGAGGTAGAAGTAAAGAATTTCACTTGAAAAATTATAGTATGCAGGTTCAGTATACCCCGAGTCATTATTTCAGATAATGGGACACAGTTTGCTGAAAATGTATTCGGGAAGTTCTGTAAAGACCTATACATCAGTCATTACTTCTCCTTTCTAGCACATTCTCAAGCTAATGGGCAAGCCGTAGTTACCAACCTTACTATTCTCGAGGCAATTAAGAGAAGGTTGGAGGAAGCCAATGGAAGTTTTGTTGAAGAACTCCCTAGAGTACTCTAGGCCTACCGAATTACTAAAGAACCCCAACTGCGGAAACACCATTCTCACTCACTTATGGCACCAAGGTAATCATTCTTATTGAAATTGGCATGCCAACCCTTAACACAGACTGCTCTGACCAAGGGGCCAATAACCAATAGCTTGCGGAGAATCTAAACGTACTAAAAAAAGACATGAGCAAGCTCGGATTAGGACCGAAGCCTACCAACAGAGAATGGCTAAATGTTTCAACCAGGGGTTAAAACCCATCAATTTCCAACTTGGAGATCTCGTCCTAAGAAAGGTATTTTCGAACACTAAAGATTCCACCATAGGAAAGTTTTTCCCTAATTGGGAAGGACCTTACAAAATAACTAAGATCATCAGACCTGTGACTTATTTGTTGGAAGATTTAACTGGAAAGCCTGTACCCAGACATTGAAACATCGAACATTTACACAAGTACTATCAATAAAAAGCTATTTTTAATTCTCCTTAGAGTTTTTTCACTCAATGCATAAACCCTTAAAAGCCTTGTATCCATTACAAGTGTTGTATGTCTGGTCTATTTTATCAATGCATAGACCCTTAAAAGTTTTGTATCCATTACAAGTGTTGTAGGTCTGGTCCATTTTATCAATGCACAGACCCCTAAAAGCTTTATATACATTACAAGTGCTACAGGTTTGGTCTGTTTTATCAATGCACAGGCTCTTAAAAGCCTTGTATCCATTACAAGTACTACAGGCCTGATCTATTTTATCAATGCACAGGCCCTTAAAAAGCCTTATATCCATTACAAGTGCTGCAGGTCTGGTCCATTAAATCAATATACAGATCCCTAATGGGCTTGTGCTTGTTACAAGTATCATAGGTCTGGTCCATTGTTTCCAACTCTATAGACCTCTAGAAAAGCCTTGTTTTATTTACAAGTGTTGTAGGTCGATGTATTATAAATTACCCTTATGAAAACACTTGAGAAACCTTGTTTTAATTATAAGTATTTCAGTTCTGTATATCCTATCATTTAGACCTCTGAAATGCCTTGTGAGTTCTTTAGAGTCTCTAAGAGAACTTATATTTCTACTAGTCTGGATATTGAAGAAGTTATTTTGAAGATAGACACATCACAAAGATATTAAATAAGATACAAGTTTTGGAATGAGTGGAATTTCATATATTAGCCCAAAGATAGGAAAATTACAAGATTAGAAGACCAAAAGAAAGAAAAAAGTTACAAAAATCATAACTAATGATCCCCCAGCAGGAGGGGCTTCTCTCTCAGGATCTGTAGATTCCACTGGGGCAACATCTGGAGAACTCGTCGTAAGATCATTCACTGAGACCTCATCTACTCCTGAGATGTCGAGGTCAGGATACAACTTCTAGATTTTTTCCTTGAAAGTTTTATACTCATAGTCTGTAATCTCTCCACCCAGCCTCTGCACCTCTTCCCTGAAGGCTTTTTCTGTCTCTTCTCTCGCTACTTGTACACTAGTGGCAAGCTTCTGAGCAGCAGCGACATCAACCTTTTCCTTATCTTTCTTCAGAGCCTCCAACTCTAAAGCCAAAGTGTTCTTCTATGACTCCAGAATAGCAACAGTGGTAAGAGACTCTTTCAGCTTCTCCTCAAAAGAAAGAGATGCAGAACAGGTAATACCGAGCTAAAGCCTAGTTTCGTCCAGCTCGATTTGAAGTCTTTTATCTCGTTCTGATTCTTCGGGGTAGTCTATGATAGCAGCTATGGCATGAACCTCCTACGAATAAATAAAAATTGGATAAGTCAATAAGGACATAAAGTTAAAGAAATATATGAAATCGACTAGGGCACAGGTCAGGACAATCTTACCCTTATATAGGAGACTAGGAGGTCCCTAGCGATCTTCTGAGGCTTCAGACATCTGAAGCGACCGGCAACTGAGTTCCAAGCCTCCTCGTAGGCTTTCTTTATAGCTACCTCCCCAGTTTCAGCCATGGCCACCCCTAGAGGAACTGTACCCATCTTCCATTTTCCTCAGGATCTAGAGCGTGCTATGGGGGAAAGAGGTGGTGGAAGCTCACGCCGTACGATGGGCAGAGCCAACTCCTCCGAGACTGTATGTTCAGGGAAACTGGATCCCCCTACCTCAGTCCTCCTCTTCTTTTAGGAAGGAGCTTATGCAGCAGGGGTAGACGTTCCCCTAGCCTTCTTTAATCCGAGTGTCTAGCCCGTCAAGACGGTTTTCTCCAGGATCTCTGACTTATCTTTCACCAGTCCAACGTCCATAAAGTTCTAAAAGGTAAGGACCTTGTCGTGAGGATGGTCTTGAGGGTGAAAAAGTCTCTTGTATTTTTCTTGTAGGTCGGGAGTGACAATTGACCTTCTCCAAGGCTTCTTATCTATGACAATAGAAATTTAAAAAAAGCGTCAATCAAGTCAGAAGGAGATTATAGTGTTAAAATTAGCATATAAAGTTCTGTAGGCCCACCCTTAAAATTGGTGTGCCGAGGAAAGAAGTTGTTTCAGTTCTCAAAGTCTTCATATTCCCAGCCACTATTAGCAAAGAAGTACCACTTCTTCCATGTTTTGCTGGAAGTAGGTACCGAGGTCAATGGCTTAAACTGCTTGTCAAAAGACATATAGAACATCCCCTCTAACTTCAGGTACTTCATATCCATATTATTTCTAATGAGGTTTAGATCTACTTCGACTTTGTTTTGATGACCTAGGACTAAGAAGGCCATTAATTGCCTCAAACTATTAAAATTCAGTTCGGTAGGGTAGATCTTGAACCAGTTAAAAAACTCGTTCACTAGAGGGTGGAGAGGGAAACGTACACCGACCTCAAACTATTCGAGATAAGCACAGATCTCTTCTATCTCAATAACCGATGGGCGATTTACAGCCCTCAGTATCATATAGGACGCATTTAGAGGAAAATCGAAATTGATTTTAAGGGCATCTAGCATGCCCTTAATCATAGCACTCTTGTATTCATCTCTTTTGTGAGGTTTGCTCGACGAACCAACCTTTCTATCCCTAGGCTCGAGGTGTGCTTCAATTAGAAGCATTCCTGAACTATCGCCTGAAGCATTCTTAACTTCATTACCTGAAATAGGTTCTAATGCCCCCTAATCCCCTATTTCTACCACTTCCCTCTCTTTCTTTCCCATGCTTGAATGAGCATTAGAGGTGGACATCCTCAGAAATAAAATAGAAAAAGAGAAGAAGGGCAAAAACAAAAGACAAAATAGAAAAGAAAAAGATGGAAAGGTATTTTTTCACAACAAACCGGAAGCTTAAAAGATGATCGCCAGAGTGGTCTTCGTGTACACCAAAATCGCATTGGGGCCTTCTTTTTGCTCAGAATTTCACTTGATATGTTAGAGAATTCGTAAAAGACTCTTCTTGTGGAGATTTCTTCTATTTATAAGACAACTCAATGAAGATCGACATTTATAGTCCCAAAATCCCAATCGACGATTGGCCAATAATGGTCTCGATTATCCAATCGGTGGCTAACGCAATAATGAGGCTGTAACTATCCCATTAACGACTATTTTATCAGAATATGAAATGACATATTTATGAAAATACGCGTGACTCTTCAGAATCCTAACATCAACTCTGCACGGGTCCCCTAGAATTGAGGCTCGAGTGAGAGCAGCTGATATATGATAAAGTGACAAACATACTTAAAGCATAACACGTGTCTGTATAGAGTTCTTCAAGATACAGATTAAGAAAGATCACTTTATCTAGATCAACTAGGCACGGAGGGTTCAGAGGTATATGGTCCAGAACATAAAGCCACCTTCCATATCCTACCGACCTCAGAATAAAGAAACAAAGTTCAATATGACAACTATTATCTTTGGATATCTTCAAATCTCTCCTTTTATGGCTTTTAATCCTACTCAACTTAGGATATCTACAACCTATAAATAAGACCACGATGTATGCTTTCAATTTATGTTCAATTCTTCTTTTTAATTACACATTCTTTCTATTTACTAACTTTATCATAGGAGTGGCTACTACCAGAGCCTTCCCGGTGACTCTCTGATCTCAAGTTTTTGACAAGTAGCGAAAAACGGGAGGTCATTCTAATCAAAAAGAGCAACATCAGGCTTCAACTACTGTTGCTTGTGGGAGTTCTGATGGAGTTAAAAACGAAGCTTTGAGCCATAAGTTTGGAAATGAGAAGTCGTGGATTTTAGGTTTGTTGGTACACAGAAAGAGAGGAAAGTTGATGTTTGGGTGTGAGCTTTTTTGGGTTTTTCTAAGGAATAAGAAGGGAGAAGAGAAGTGTAGAGTTTTAGCCACCACCATCTTTCTCTCCCTTCATACCTATTAGGATGTGTGCCCTCATATCCAAAACATTTTCTTATTATTTAATAGATTTGACTTATTAGTGAGTTTTATATTACCATATGTTTGGATGTTGCTTTATATCATGAGATGATTAGTCCTTAAATTGTTATTAGGAGTAGTTCATGTGTATAAATGAGATTTATACACAAGAGATATGAACTGCTTATATAGGCAATTCTAGACTTGTTCGTGACTATTGATAAAGATTGGACTTGTTATCTATAAAGTTGTAATATAGTTAACCTTTATGTGATAAGGTGATTTATCTCAACCATCAGAGTAGTGGACTCTAGGTTATTGTATCGGTGTATTGGGAATACACTGAACTAGATCACTATAAGAAACGCATCATTTGGAACTGTCACCTTTGATAAGTTTCTTATTCACTATTCGTAGTAAGCTCGTAATCCTAAGAGGATAATGAACTCAAGTTCTGAATAGTAATGACTTTGAGTTACCAATGAGTAAGATCTTTCAGATCAACACTTCAGTATCTTGGGAAGTCATTATTTAAACTGTGAAAACACATATTCTTAAGATGAAATCTACACTCTATATATTAGAAAGATAGATATCACCTTTGTGCTAATTCAATGGATGAATCACTGAAATTCAGATCCGGTCTTTTTAGTAAATTGTTTATTAAAATGAAAACCAATTGCAAGTGATTAATAATTATTGAATTAGGTTCTTAAAATAATTAGAGAATTAATTTGATAGTATAATAGAGAACTCTGATTAGTAGTATCCATGTAGAGGGGCCAACTGCAAAAGTATAGTGTATATGAGTTTACTCTATTCTACTAAGTTGGAGTGCAATTTCAATTATATAGCGGAGTTAATTGAAATTAATTAGTCAACTAAAATTCATTATGAGATGATTAAGATTTAATTGACCAATTGGAAGCCAACTTAGTGGGACCCACTAGATCCATTATTCTCTTGCCCTAATTAGGTTAACTCCTAGATATATGATATGTAGGGAACCGTTTATCATAAGTTTTTGTATTAGACAGAGTGGGTTTGCCTAAGAGAAAAAAAGAGAAGACCTAGAGGAGAAAGAGAAGGAAGATTGCATCAATCTCTTCAAGAAGCCTTTTTCAACAATCAAGATTATCAAGAACAATGTAATTCTAAGCCCTATTTTCAAGATTGTATGATTCATGTAAAGAAAAAGATCCAAATAGATTTTTGAAATCGCTTCTACTGTGGTTACGAATCCAACAATACCCTCCTGCAATGTTTGGGTTTTAAGGTAGGGAAAGAGCGCGTTAGATGCTTGATAAAATTATTGAGAGAGATTTAAGTGACGTGTTGTTTGTAGGGAATCAAAAACTATTCTTAAAGTTTCATTTCAAAATGTCATAGGCATTTCAACCTTCAATAGTAGTAGTTATTGTAGCTTTTACACAATAGCGTAATAAATATATTGCAAGTCATATTTTACATAAAATTATTGTTGTTTTTACGTAATAGCTCAAGTGATTGCGAACTAGGGCTGCAATTTGGTCTGATCAGATCAAGCTTGAGTCTTTATCAGGTTCAGTTTGTGATGTAATATAAGTCATAAAACCCAAGCTCGAGAATAATCCGAAGTGTGAACCTAAGCCCGAACTCGACAAAAATGCCTAGTATCGAGTTTTTCTCGAGTATCCAAACATTTGAATTTTTTTGGATTTTTTTCAGACTCGGTTGGTTCGGATTCGAGTTCGGGTTTCGTGCATATTTTAAAGACAAAAAGACAAGAATTTCTGATGAAACTAGATTTAAAAAGTCAATACAATTAGATAATAAAATAAATATTACATGCTTGAAATATTAATGAAATGAACAGTCATGTTTAAAATCTAACAGTTCATATTAATTGAAGTATAAAATATATGGTTTTAAGTAGTGGCAATTCGGGCTCGAGTACCTGATGTCCCTGCTGAAGCCTATCCTGATTTAAATTTGGGCTTAGATATTCGAGTTCGGGTCAAGTTCGGGTATCATATATTTTTGTCCAAACCCGTAATTTGTCGAGTCGAATTTCGTGAAATGGGACCATCCTCTTGCGCACAAGATTTGACTGAGCAATAGAAAATTATAGTTGATAGGGTTGGTTTGGTTAAAACAAACAAAGAATAGCATTAACATATATGGATTTTTTTTTAACATATTGGTGATCCATTTTTAGCTTTCATATTTTAAAAGTTTGAGTTGTGGGACAATGCCATCAAATAGCAAGGCATGCCCTTGGGCCCTAGGACACATGACACATGCAAAAAGTTTTTGAATAAGTTTGGTGCAGTAATGTGATAATGTATCATTTCAATAACACTATATGTGTGACATGATTCATCTTTTTTTAGTAAAATAATACATATGTCAGAATATTATTGATAAAACATATTGCTAGTATCTAGACACATGCTCCAATGGAATGGCAACCCTTGCATTTGAGCTGCTTCGTCCAAATTAAATTTAAGCCTCCACCTTTTCAATTCCAACGTAGAATCAGTCTTTTGAGGTGCTCTCTTTCTTTCTCTGTTGTGCCTGCATCAGAAACATGAGAACATTCTCTTATACTTATATACCAAAAGAATAAGAACTCTCTAGCCACTTTCAGAGATGCTGGAATGATAAGAATTCCATTTTTGATTTCACATTGCTTGCACTCATATATGGTTTCTCACTCTCAAATTACAGCAAGCTTTACTTAAAAGCCTAAGCCTTAATATTAATGTTGAGTATTTGCACACTCCGAAAGTCAAAAACAGAATGTCCGAGAGTCAAAAACAGAATGTCGAAGTTTATGACTTGTCCCATGACTTGTCATTATCACAGGACCACCCGAAAGTTGGATAACTAAGGTGAGTTATTATCCATTATAGCTTTGATTTCTAAAAATGCAAATCTAATTGGCTTGGGAGGCCATATGTCAATTAATTTGATAGGTCATATTTATAAGCTATTGGCAAAGGCGTTATCAAAAAGATTGAGAAAAGTTATGTCTAACATCATTAGAGTTATTATCAAATATGTGTGTGTGAAATTTGCCATCTTCTAAAATATATAACCATTACTAAATGCATTAAAAAAAAAAACTGAATATAGTACTATATATATATATATATATATAGGGAGAAGCAAACCATGGTTGGCATGCATCAGTACTCATTAGTAGCTAACATGAGCACTGAATGACACGATAACAAATACCATAGAAGCAGCATCAAATATAATATATATGTGAAAGAGATTTTCTGAAAGAGAACAATATATTTATATAATACATACCATCAATACATATATACTCATGGAACCAAAGCTCCTTTTCGCTCCCAAGTTTGGTGTTTGTCATGAATTAATCAGAACATTAATCCTCTTAGTTTGGGACCAACTTCAGAGCTGGTATGAAAAATACTCCTTCTTTGCCGGTACAAGTCTCAAATGGATATTAGCAGCAACTGTGTATTTGATATGGATGGAGCGTAATGCCAGAACCTTACAAGCACAAGAAGAGGACCCAGCAATGTCTTTGGAACCAGATTTCCCCAGAAAGGTGATGGGATCTGCTCTAAAGTCTAAACTAAAGCTTTATGAAGAAGATGGAATGTAGATACATATATCATGGTAGTGACACGGCTTGTTAGTTGGCTTCTTTTTGGCTAATACCCAAAAAAAAAAACACATACACTGATCAATGCACACACACACACACATATATATATATATATGTGCATAAAATGCTAAAAAATAAATAGCATAAACTCCGCAACATATATAACTTCCAAGTAGAATACCGAATACAAATTCTGTATCATAAAACTTCAACTATAGATTGGGTTTGCTTCTAAAACATTTCCATGGAGATTGTGGTCAATCAATAGTAACCTTCAGTCGAGATAGTTGGATTGAATCGTGTATATATATACATATATATATATATATCCATGAAAGCAGTTGGTCGATCAGAAACAAACAAACAAAGATTCTAGATAGTCTGTCCAAGAATTGGGCTGGGATTGAGAGGATGAGCAAATGGCCTAATCCGATTTCATCTTCATCTGATTAGAACTCATAATTTTATGGAGAAGAAGAAAGTAAAAGGATGTTGATGAAAGCTCAGAGTTTATGTTTAGGGAAGGAGGTTGAGATGGTTTAGTGGGTGAAAGGGGTGTCTAATCCGCTGTTTAGGGAAGGAGGTTGAGAGGGTTTAGTGGGTGAAAGGGGTGTCTAATCTGCTGTTTAGGGAAGGAGGTTGAGAGGGTTTAGTGGGTGAAAGGGGTGGGGTGTCTAATCCGCTGTTTAGGGAAGGAGGTTGAGAGGGTTTAGTGGGTGAAAGGGGTGTCTAATCCGCTGTTTAGGGAAGGAGGTTGAGAGGGTTTAGTGGGTGAAAGGGGTGTCTAATCCGCTAACAAATCAAAACCTGATTTATATAGCAGAAAAGGAAAGGAGATGGATGGTTGAGATGGCGAATGTGTATGTTGCACTAGAATACACTTCTAAATCATAAGCTGATCAAGAAGCAGAGTAAGAAAGAGTTTGTGGGAGAAAATGTTGAAGGGTTCATTGTAATAATTTGTGGAGGAAGAACTTGTATCTGGATACAACCATAGATGGAGCTGTTGCATGTGAAGAAGAACATTTGGCGGCTTCATCTTTGTTTCTTGTTGTTCCAGAGAGACAGAGAGAAGTGAAAATGGCTGAAAGTTTGCATCTCTCTATAAAGCAGAAGTTTACAATGAATTATGAGGAGAGCGAAACTGTTTCTTCTTGTTTCACGTTTTGCATGCCGCTTATCATGTTTCCAACATGTAAACGTGTTAAGTCTTTCCCCACATGTAATAAATGGGCGGTTAGGATCCCATCAACCTTATTCTTTACCGGCATTCACCACTTTTTCGCGGTAAGATAACGTAAAAAGTTAAATAAACTATTGATTTTTTTTTTTTTTTTGAGATTTATAATAATTATATTATTATTTTTTTATATTTCTAAAATTATATTAATTTTTTTTTATTTTACAAAATAATATACAGATATCTTATTCTAATAAATTTTTTTTAAAAAAATAACAAAACTACTCCTTTCATTTTTTTAATTTTTTAAATCTTGACCAATTTTTTTTATTTTTCAAATAAAATAAAAATAAATTATTTACTTTAAATTTGTTTCTAAATAAAAAAAATAAGAAAATCTTAAAAAAAAGTTAGAATAAATTGATTAAAATTAAACAAATATAAAAAAATTAAATAAAAGAAATAGTTTTGTTATTTTGAAAAAAAATATTGACAGAATGTATATATTATTTTATAAAATAAGAGATGTCATTATAATTTCAGAAACTTGAGAAATCAATATAATTATCATAAATCTCATGAGATGTTAATATAATTTCTTTAAAAAATTTTATAACAATACAGTATGGAGTCAAGTACTGTCCACAAAAAAATTTAAGAAAAAAATGTAAAATAATTTAAATAACAAATAGTTGAAAAATGCAAAATAGTTAAAAATAACATCATAAACCATAACAATAATGCTATGTTTACTTAAAAACTCTACCAAAAATGTTTACTTTCATGAGTTGACAGTGTTGTATTAGCTGGATATCACATCATGATATGATGGCAATACAACACTGCCAATTCATGAAGGTAAATATTTTTGGTAAAATATGGAGGTAAGACTAGCATTACTTAAACGCTAAAAAAAAAAATACAAAATCGTTGAAATAACAATTTTTAAATCAGTTTATGTACTTTGTATTATTATCAACGTGTTGAGATAATCCCATAAGTACTTGACAAAATAAATTAGTTGCATGCTTTTGTTTTTCAAATGAAGAAATATATTATTAAAAAACACATAAGCCTATCATAACTGAACTAATTATTATTAAATATATAATCATCCTGATTATAGGTACATATATAATATTATATTCTAACTGAATCCATCATAATATATAACAAACTACTTTGACCATCCAAACACATCTTAAATATCGCTTTCTCAAAGATATATTTATTTATTTTGAGAATCAGTTTGTACACATTTTAATTAATTAATTCTGAACTTTTGAAAATTAATGATCGGATAAACTTTCGATAATTATAAAAAAAATTCGAATTCAAAATTTTAAATTTTAATTTTCAAATCTTTACTGTTCGGCCAAGTCTTTAGAATTGTCAAGAGTATATAATTCACTGTATGTAACCAAGTACAATAAATCTTATGTTTAATGTTGATTTATATTTTAAAAAATAGAGAAGTTTGCATCAAATCAGCCATATATAGTTGCATTAGCCTCGATTGAAATGTGTTGATTTTTTTAGTTGCTTTTGTGGTCTCTAAGTTAATGAAAAATCTTTTTAAAAAAAGAGATATATATATATATATATATATATGTAAATCATACAAAAGAAATTATCCAAAAAAACAAAACAAAAACGTGTCCACTGGAGTACTGTGTTCTCACATGTTAACCAACTTTTCATCACTTTTTAGACCAAAAAAAAAAAAATTTCTTTTAAATCTATAAAATATATATTTTCTGTTTTTTTCCCTTCATATTTTTGTATTTTCTTTTCTTTGTAATTTTCTAATGTCAATATAATTTATTTTTCTTACCCTTCTAATTTTTGATAATATTGAAAAGATATTGAAGAAAAAATTCAAATGTCTCGAGTTCGAGTTTTCTTTTCGTTAATCGTTAGCAATTAGAGATTAAATGATTGGCTTAACTGTCATGGAGATGAATACTCAATTTGATACACATAAGCTGATCCAAGATACCTCTCGACCAATTCATAAAAAAATATACTAATGAAACCAAGTAAAATCACATGAATTAATTTATTTTCAAACTATTAAGAGGTACTTTAGAGATTCATAGACAACTTCAAGATGGATTTAGCCATGAATCTAAGTAAAATTGTCCTATTTTCCAATAACAATAACAAAAACAAAAATATGTAACAGTCTAATAGAGCAATGATGGCTCAAAGAGCCAAGTATTGTTAAATTTAGGATAAATCATACTAATTTTATCTAAGGTTTATAACAATTACACTGATCTTTCTTGAATTTTTTAAAATTTTACTGATTTTTTCTACTTTACCTGACAAACTACAAATATCCTCTTCACTCAAGTTTTATTATTTAAAGTGAGAAAATTGCCCTTCATTTTTTTTTTTTACAATTTTTTCATTTTCAAATAAATATTAATTAAAATATTAAATTTATTTTTATATAATATGAAAATAAAACCTTAAATTCTTTTTTATATATAACAAAAAGAATTCTTTGAAATAATTAGAAAAAATTGGTCAAAATTGAATAAAACAAAAGAAAAAAAAAACATGAAAAGGACAATTTTGTCTTTTTGAAAAAAGAAAATTTTGATTGGAGAAAAATATTTGTAATTTGTTAAATAAAGCCGGAGAGGTTAGTATAATTTTAAAAATCGAAAGAAAAATATGTGTAATTGTCAAAAATCTTTAGAGAAAATAAGTGTAATTTATTCTTAAATTTATATCATCTGATGCTCTTGACATATTTACACCGGACAAAATCAAACTATTTTAAATTTCAATGAGACCTTCTAAAGAATGTTCATAAATTAAGTGAATCCAAAAGAGATAAAAAAGACCATATTCAAAAACAGAAGTTGCCCAGTAGGAAATATATGGTTTTGAGTGGCTCTTACTATTTTTGTAGTCAAAGTCTTGCATCTTTATGTTCTCTGGTTTTTTATTTTCTTTTGCTTCTTCAGAGTTGTAAGGTGATTTGTGTTGTACAACCCTTTGCCCTATTAAAGAAATAAAAATGGAAAATAAATTAATTCAATTGATTTAAGGGAAATAGCAGAAGTTTACAAAGGAGTTATTTTCCATTTATTCATCCATTCATCATTAGAACACGTCACAAATATGTAAACAAATGTACACGAAATTAAAACCAAATAAAATTTAGAGAAAAAAAATAAAAAATGAGTAAGGAGAGGGGGGAGAGATGGAAATAGTTGGAAAACATACTCCTTTAAAGAAATGATTTATAATTTTTATGCTTGGTTTCACAGCCTACCTCTTCATAATTTCTGATGAACATACTAATCTGAATCGTGTCAATTTATGACAATGGCATAGTTGTTGGACGTATGAACGTTTAAAACTGATAAACTAATTTGAATTAGATGACTAGGATAAGTGTGAAAGTTTAAAACTGATACGGAAAATATTAAAATATTGGGATGTGATTAGAAGTCTTTTATATCTCACAGAAAGTAGATCGGATTTTATGTTTAGTGTATGCTTGTGTTCAAGATTTCAATCTTGTTCTACGGAATCACACTTAAAATCCATAAAAAAAAAATTTTTAGGTACTCACTAGGAACAACAAATATAGGATTGTTCTATCCTAAAAATACATCTTTTGATTTATTAAGCTACTCAGATGTTGATTTTTCCAGTTGCAAAGTTGATAGAAAAATTACAAGCAGGACTTGTCACTTTCTTGGACATTCCATTATGTCTTGTTTCAACAAAAAATAAAATTTTGTAGCATTGTCCACGACCGAAGTAGAGTATGTATCAATCGAGAGTTGTTGTGCTCAAACTCTGTATATGAAGTAACAACTTCAAGATGTTAAGCTTAAGTACAATCTAATTCTAATTAAATGTGACAACACTAGTATTGAAATTGGAGGCGCAGCCCATTCAGTTCCTTAAAACCCAAGTGTTAAAGAGAGGGGCAGCCTGCTATATAGATAGACCAGATGAGCTAGAGACGGGTGATGTGGACAATCCAACACGCCCTCTGGAGCACATAGCCCGTGGAGGGAGGCCAGGTGAGTGCGCCCCGACTCCTCTAGCCCAAAGTTAGGCTTTGGCTGACTTTGATACCATATTGAAAATTGGAAGCCCAACTTTAAATTAGCTCCTTAAAACCCAGGTGTTAAAGAGAGGGAGAAAGGGTCCTTATATATATAGACCAGAGGAGCTAGAGACGAGCAATATGAGACAATCCAACACGCCCCCTGGACTACATTGCCAGCGGAGGGAAACCAGGTGAGCGGCCCCGACTCCTCTAGCTCAAGGTTGGATCTCTGACCTGACTTTGATATCATATTGAAATTGGAGGTGTAGCCCATTCAGCTCCTTAAAACCCAAGTGTTAAGGATAGGGGCAGCCTGTTATATAGATAGACTAGAGGAGCTAGAGACGGGCGATGTGGGACAATCCAATAGGCCTTTTGGAGCACATAGCCCACGGAGGGAGGCTAGGTGAGCGCGCCTCGACTCCTCTAGCCCAAAGTTAGGCTTTGGCCTGACTCTGATACCATATTAAAAATTAGAGGCCTAGTTCTAAATTAGCTCCTTAAAACCTAGGTGTTAAGGAGAGGGAGAGATGACCCTTATATATAAACCAGAGGAGCTAGAGACGAGCGATGTGGGATAATCCAACACGCCCCTTGGAGCACATAGCCCGCGGAGGGAGGCCAGGTGAGCGCACCCCGACTTGTCTAGCCCAAAGTTAGGCTCTGACCTGATTTTGATACCATATTACAAATTGGAGGCCCAGTTCTAAACTAGTTTCTTAAAACCCAGGTGTTAAGGAGAGGGAGAGATGACCCTTATATATAAACTAGAGGAGCTAAAGACGGCCCAACTCTAAATTAGCTCCTTAAAATTCAGGCGTTAAGGAGAGAGAGAGATGACCCTTATATATAGACTAGAAGAGTTAGAGACGGGCGATGTGGGCCAATCCAACACTAGTACAATAAACATAAGTAAAAATTCAATTCAACACCCTAGAACCAAACACATAGAAATTAGACATCATTTTCTTAGGGACCATGTGCAAAATGGTGATATAATCCTTGAGCTCATTGATACTATTCGTCAATTAGCGGATATATTCACCAAACCACTTCAAGATGAGAGATTTTACCTTATTAGAAGAGAATTATGAATGATTGACTCAAACAATTTAAGTAAATAAGTGATAAAAATCACTTCTGCTCAAATCAGTCGACTGATAATAGGAATTATTGACCATAAGGTCTACTTAAGTTAGTTAACCAAACAAGAAATTGGCCACTAGTCAAATTATTCAACCTACTAGTTGAGTGAGTACAGAACCAGTTGACTTCATGGATAAACCAATCGACTAACTAAGTTTTTAAGAGAAATAATTAAAGGTGATAGTTGAAACAGTCGACCTACCAATCGACTACCCCAAAATTAAGGCAAAATCAGTCAATTAAATCAGTCGAATCTATAAAAATTGAGCGGTTTTCAAACATTTCAAATGTGCGCTCATGTAGACAAAAGTGAAGAGCATGTCAAATGAACATGTCGCAAGAACATTTTGTTTTGTTGTTGTTTTACGGCCGCGAAACGTCGTTTGCCTAGATGATGGTGCCCATGCTGCCACGTGAGTCCCATCTATTGCACCTATGTAATCCTAACAAAATATTTTGGAATTTATAAAGCTAGTTATAATTAATGGAGATTTGGAAGAAAAATATGAGTAAGGTTACATACGAGAATGTTTGGGTTAAAGTGGTAGATATACCGAAAAGCATGGATTAAATTTCGAATTGTTCAAAATTTATGGTGGAGTTTTATATGAATTTTTTGGGTGAATAATTTACACACCTAATTTACATAAACTTCTCACCACTTGTTTGATGTGTCTTTGTATTGTTTCAGTGGAATGTTGAAATCTGTCAACCACAACTCTTTGACGATTGCTATGACCTACAATGAGTAAAAATATTGCTAAAGATTCCTTAACTGGCATATGTCGGTGGGTATTGTCACTATCCTCAATGAACCCATTCCTCAATGTATCACAAAACACCATAAAGGTTGGGGCATCCATCTGTAGCATTTCAAAAATTCATGCTGGGTGCCTGGTTAATAAGCTTCTGGACATACTTATAACCTGGTAAGGCAGATGTCCTATAGGGTTGTTTCGGTATATTATTTGTCATTTGGTGATACATTTGTGTCACTAATAAGGCATCCATCATCATATCATCATCATTAATATCAGAGTCATACATATTAAAGTTGGACATAGTGCTACATTTTATGAAATACATATATTGAATTCCAAACATTGTACAATTATTCAACCGAATTTATAAATTTGAATCCATGTACATCATTGAATATAGTAAGTATATGAAATGTATTTTGAAATAGAGAAGCCTCGTATATAACTATGTGAAATGTATAGTAAAACAACTTAATAAATAAGAACATTGGTTTCAACACAAAAATGCAGGATAAAAAAACCTTAGAATTCTTACAGCCGAAGTGTGCAGTTAGTGGATAAATGTGTGACCAAAAATTTTTTTACGAAAATATTACCTGTAAAGAATAAAATAGAATTAAGTACCAAACAAATACTAACTCCATACCATAAATCTGTAGATGAGTCATTGCATATTCACAAAATATAATAGTAGTAATATTGGCATTATAACCATCATCTAATTATACTATTACTACATATATTACTTATTACAGGCAATATATATATATATATATATATATATATAATAAAGAAAACATTAACATAATACTAAAGTAGTCCATCATTTGAAACATAAATTAAAAACAAAGTAAGCTTGACAAGAAGAACAACATTAGATTTCAGTACTTTAAACAAGTCTTGATTTCAGACCTTCAAAGCTTTGTAATAAAATTTTAAGTTTCTGACCCTCATAACTTGTAATTAAATCAACTAAGAATCTTCAGAACTCGAAATTGAATCAGGCTTTCAGCCTCAAATCTCCTCAACTTGTAATTAAATTAAGTACAGATCTTCGGGGCTTGAAATTGAATTAGGCTTTGAGCCTCAGATCTCCTCAACTTGTAATTAAATCAAGCGTAAAACTTTGAAATTGTACCAAAACCTTTAACACTTATAGTTAAGCATTGATCTTCAGGAGTAATAATCGAACCAAGATCTTCAACACTTGTAATTAAATCAAGTATTAATCTTCAGAACTTGAGAATAAGCCGAAGTCTTCATAACTTTCAATCAAGCTTTAATTTCATAAAAGATGGGGGTCATGGTAGACTGGATAGTCAATGCCTCTGACTTTTTCATTGTTTGCTTGAATGAAAAGCGGACCAGGCCCATAGCGCTTGCAATAAATACAAGGCTTTTAGGGATCTATTTGTTGGAATTGACCAGACCTGTAACACTTGCAGTGGCTGCAAGGTTTTTAGGAGTCTGTACATTGAGATGGACCGACTTGTAACAATTGTAATGGTTGCAAGGTTTTTAGGGGTCTATACATTGAGATGGACCAAACCTATAACACTTGCAATGACTGCAAGGTTTTTATAGGCTTGTACAATGAGTGGACTAGGCCCATAGGCTTTTAGGGGTCTGTTTGTTGAAATAGACTAGACCTGTAACACTTTCGGGATCTGTACATTGAGATGGACAAGACCTGTAACACTTACAATGGCTGCAAGGTTTTTAGGGGTCTGTACATTGAAATGGACCAGACCTGTAACACTTGCAATGGTTACAAGGTTTTTAAAGGTCTGTACATTGAGATGGACCAGACCTGTAACACTTGCAATGGTTGCAAGGTTTTTAGAAGTCTGTACATTGAGATGAGAGCACTTAGAATATGAAAAAAGAAACTCTTTTATTGATAATATTTTTGTAAGTGCTCAACATTCCAAGGCCTGGGCACAGGTTTCCTAGTTACATCTTCTAACTAATAAGTCGTGGGCTTGACGATCTTGGTTATCTTGTAGGGCCCTTCCCAATTGGGGAAGAGCTTTCCCATGGTAGGATCTTTGGTGTTTGGTAACACTCTTCTTAAGATGAGATCTCCGACCTGGAAGTGAACAGGTCTCAGCCCATGGCTGAAGCTCTTGGCCATTTTATGCTGGTATGCTTCAGTCTTGATTTGGGCTTGCTCGCATTTTTTCTCAAGCAGATCCAGATTTTCTACAAGCTGAAGGTCGTTAGTTTCCTGGTTAAAGGCATTCGTCCTCAGGGTTGGCATGCCAATTTCAATAGGAATAACTGCCTCAGTACCATATGCAAGTGAGAACGGTGTCTCTGCAGTTGGTGTTCGTCTAATGATACGGTAAGCCCAGAGTACTCTAGGGAGTTCTTTGACCCATCTTCCCTTTGTTTCTTCCAACCTCTTCTTTATGGTACCAAGAATTGTGTGGTTGGTGACCTCGGCCTGCCCTTTAGCTTGGGGACGCCCTGGTGAGGAGAAGTGGTGACTGATGTGCAGGTTTTCATAGAACTTCTAGAACACCTTTCTAGCAAACTACGTACCATTGTTTGAAATGATGATGCGAGGTATGTCGAACCTATAGACTATGTTATTCAATGTGAAGTTATTTACCTTTACTTCTGTGATGTGAGTCAGAGGTTCGGCTTCTGTCCATTTGGAGAAGTAATCAGTGGCGATCAGCAGGTACCTTTTGTTTGGAAAGGCTTTCGAAAATGACCCTACAATGTCCATCCCCCATTAAGCGAAGGGCCATGGGTTAGCAATAGGAATGAGCTTATGATAGGGTTGGTACTGATATGAATCAAATCGTTGGCACTTTTCACACTTCTGGACATACTCATTGGCTTGTTTTAGCATGTTAGGCCAGTAGTAGCCCTGAGTCAGAGCTCGGTGGGCTATAGTTATGCCACCATTGCGGTTGCCGCAGATCCCTTAGTGTATCTCAACTAGGACATATTGAGATTCCTCTAGAGATAGGCACCGCAAGAGGGGCTGCATATAGGATCTTCGGTATAGCTTCTTGATAAACCACAAAATGACACGACCAATCATCACTTGACATGTGTATCTACAGTTCAGCCCATGCTCGGCCAGTACAGCTCACCCTCGGCCATTTAGGGCAGACCTACAGATCTGAAAGGGTCGAGCATATTCCTCCAGAGCAGATCCACATTTTAGCAGAGCTCACGGGACTGAACATAGAACTTCGGAGTAACACTCTAGAGCTCATCACCGCCTTAACATCTGCCAAGCAGAGAATAAGGAAACAGTCTTTTACAAGGAAACTGCACACATGGTTATCTCTATTTTGATACAATATCCAACAATGTAACTACTATCTCCGATGATCGAATCCCTACTTTCATGGCTCCAAATCCTAATCAACTTAGGAAAGCCACAACCTATAAATTAAACCCTAAAGGTACGCTTTATTTTCATGCTCATTATTTGGCTTTCATTACAGTCTTTCAATTCAGTTTATTGACTTAAGCATCGGAGCGGCTACCGCCGGAGCCAATTCGGTGGTCCTCCGATCTTCTTCTTTGAGTGTTCTGCAAGGAGCCGAACTCGGATTACACGTGGGCCAAAAAGTGCAACATCAGTTTGGTGTCGTCTGTGGGAACGACAATCACCAAGTGCTTTACTGATTCAAAACTCATTCTCCTTTTTCTAAAGGATTATAGCTCCCAATCTCCGGCCAAGGAAGAATACTTAAAATCCTCAGAACCCTCAACCTCAACCGCCTGTCGGACGAGGAAGAGGACGAGTGAATGATCCCATACAATAAGAGCTTGCCGAAGTCAAGCGACAAAACCAGTTGTTGCAAGAACAACTCCTGACCATGTCTAGAACTCTGGTAATGCTCACCCAGAGTCATGACACTAATCCTCAGAATCCACCTGTCAACACAAACACTCAGGAGGCACAGCCTCCTGCTACTGTCCACATTCAGGGAGATCCCCAGCCATCAGCAGTCATCGGCAGAGGGGTACCAGCTTTTATCCCAGAGGTCCATTACCGAAGCACCACTAGGGTTCCAGTTCTTGGGACTTCAGGAGTAAACTCTGTACCACAAGAGTCTCAACCTCAAATGGATTCTGCACCACCAGCCCAGGAGAATCAGAACAACCCCCCAGTAATGGGCTGAGATCATCTTGTCCATTTAGGCCCTTATGCTGCAAGGCTTGACTCGAAGCAACCTATCTTGCCAAGAGGATCACTAAGAGCTGAGGAAGTTGCAGAATCAATGGACTGCACTGTTGTTATGAGGGGTGCTTAAAATCCCGTAGAACAAGACGAATTGGCCAGGCTGCTCGGCAGGTCTGCCACCCCATTCACTAATGCTATCATGGTCGAGGAGAGACCTAAGAAATTCGTTATCCCAAAATTCACTCCTTATGATGGGATAGAGGATCCAGGGGACCACCTCTCCCACTACCAGCACACCATGGCCCTTCACGGCACTTCTGACGTCTTTTTATGCCTAACATTCATGACCAGCCTCAATGGCACTGCTCTGAAGTGGTTCCATCACCTCCTGCCGAACTCAATTACTAGTTTCTATGAGCTCGACAGAAGATTCCTAGACAGACTCATGACCAATAGGAGGTTGAGGAAGGGTCCTGAATTCTTGTTGAATATAAAGCAAACAAAGGAAGAATCCCTCAGAGGGTATATTACGCGTTTCAACGCCAAACTCACTAAGGTTACAGACTACAGCCCTAGTTTCCTTGTAGCTGCTTTGGCTTCTGGCCTTGCACAAGGAGGCTTCAGAGACTTCTTGACAAAAAATCCCTCTACGGATATGCCAGTACTCATGGACCGAGTAAGGAAATATATTAACTTGGAGGAAGCCAAAGACACTTCTAGAAAGATTAAGGAACAATCCTAGAAAGACGACCAGAAGAAAGACAGTCAGAGGAAGGACGACCAAAGGAAGGACCCTAGCTCGGCTAGGAAGAGAGCCAGAAGCCCAGAGAAAAAGGGGGATACCCAGAACTTCCTATAATTCTGGGCTAAGAGAGTTCAATAATTTTACTCCTCTGAACACCTCCCCATACAACATACTGAAGCAAGTAAGATCTCGAGAGAACCTGAGATGGCCAGAGCCTTTGAAAGGTGACCCAGCTACCGAGATCAAACCAAGTATTGTGATTTTCACAAAGACCATGGGCACACAACCAACACCTATAAGGCTCTCAAACACGAGATTGAGCAGCTAATCAGAAGAGGATGACGACAGGAGTTTATCAAGTAGGATGGAGGGCGGAACCCCGGTGATGATTGGCCCCAACAGAGGAAGCCCGACCAGAGACAAGAACAAAGGGAAGGACGGAGTGAGCCTCCACGGCAAAACAACCAAGTAATCTTTGTCCTACATGCAGATTCCCCTACAACTGGGACTTGCAACAGATCAAGGAAACGTTATGCTCGGGAGGTTAGGGCTACTCCCAACATCATACAGATTTCTAACATGCAGAAAAGATTAAGACCGTTGCCAGAAATCTAGTTCTCAAATCAAGACCTTGCAGGAGTACACTGTCCTCATAGTGATGCCCTTGTCATCTCCCTCAAAATTCCCAACTTTGAGATCCGAAGAGTCTTCATAGACACCGAAAGTTCAACGAACGTTCTATTCTACGAACCTTTCAAGCAGATGAAGCTCAATCCCAGTGACATTAAGCCCACTGGTATAATCATGGCAGGTTTTGATGGGAATCTCAACACCCCATTGGGAAGGATTGATCTTGCCACCACTGCAGGAGAAGGGAACGGGCAAAAAACCACAGTAACTGAATACATGGTTCTGAATGCCAAATCCCCCTACAATGTCATAATTGGGAGGCCTTGGCTACACGAGATGGAAGCAGTCACATCAACCCTTCACCAATGCCTAAAGTACGTCCACGATCAGATCGTCTATTCTATTAGAGGATGCCAACCAACCTCCAGAGGATGTCATGCTCTTGCACTCAAGGCCAAGGCCCCAAATAGCAATTACTGCATGCTCGTGAATGTGGGGATCCAATCCACTCCTACTATCACGAGGCAGAAAACTGTCCCTCTAGGATTGACGAGCCATTAAGTCCCAGAGGAAGGGACAGCAGGGCCAAGCCCATAGGGGAACCCATTAAGGTCCTGGTCATCTCGGAAGACCAGGGGCACTACCTACATATAGGCCCAGACCTGACATTTGCCGAGCAGGATGAGTTGATCAAATTCCTGAAGAAAAACCTCTCCGTGTTTGCCTGGGAAACAAGGGATATGGAAGGAATAGATCCAGACCTCATCACTCACAAACTAATGGTGGATCCAGACCATCCACCAGTAAGGCAAAGGAGAAGGCCACTCGCTTTAGAGCGGCACCAGATTATCAACGATGAGGTCCAAAGGCTACTCGATGCCAACATGATACGAGAGGTATTCTATCCTGATTGGCTAGCTAACACTGTTCTGGTTAAAAAGAAAAATGGCAATTGGAGAGTCTGCGTCGACTACACAGACCTCAACAAGGCATGCCCCAAAGATAGCTTTCCTCTACCGAGGCTAGATCAGTTAGTCGATGTTACAACAGGGCACGAACTTATGAGCTTCATGGATGCCTATTCAAGATACAATCAAATACAGATGCACCCTCCTGATCAGGAGAAAACCTCATTTATAACCGAACGAGGTCTCTATTGCTATAGAGTGATGCCGTTTGGACTAAAAAATGTTAGGGCCACATACCAGCGTCTGGTTAATAAGATGTTCAGCCCCTTGATCGGCAGTACTATGGAAGTCTATATTGATGATATGCTGGTCAAAAGCCTATGGAAGAGCAGCCATCTCCAGGATCTGGCTCAAACGTTTGACATCCTAAAGCAGTACAAGATGAAGCTCAATCCCTCGAAATGCACCTTTGGTGTAGCAAAGGGAAAATTCTTGGGATACATAGGTTGCGTTTGGATAGTGATTCAGATACGATTTTCTGAAAAATATTTCTGAAATGTGTTTCAGAATTTTGTAATTAATTTTTTGAAAACTGTGAAAATGCGTTTGTGAACATACGTTTGGATATAATAATATTTGAATTTATATACACAAAAAAATTGAAGTATTATTTACCTCTGTCCAATCTCTAGCTTATAATTTATTAAGTTCAAACATATTTTAAAATTTATTAATTTAATTTAATAAATAAATAAATAATTTAATATTATTTAAAATATTAAATTGTTCAAGTGTATCTCTTAATTGGTTTATTCAAGTGACTTGTGGGTGAACCCATACATCTATAGAATTTGATTGTCTTCGAAGTTGAAGGCACGATCCATCTGCTTCAAGCACCTCTCCACTGGATAATCACCAAACTTCCCACAGGGCTTGCAACCAACAAAGTGTGTTACAAGGGGCCACTGATGATCACCAAGGCCTGGATGAAAATTCTTCATCATCCCCTCATACCGATCAAATGTAGCGTAATTGTTGTCCGATGCAGACTCAGCAGCCGTGGTGGTGGTTTGGGCTTTTACTAGGACGCGACGAGGCTCGGCACACTTGCGATAGTAGAAGCGCTCACGGATCTCTCAAAGTCTTGTTGGGGAGTCCCGAACTTTCCGGCACTGAGGTTACCCCGGAGAACGATAATCGTCAAGAATAAGCAAAAGAAGGTAAGCTTACCGTTCCAGAGAATTCTCTGCAATTGCCAAACCCAGCGAGCTTCGAGGCACCAGTCCAGCATTTTGAGCTGGGGAATCGAAAACACTGAGCTGGATTGAAGACGATGACCTTAAAGATAAGTCAAGAATTGGGAGATTCAGGATATGAAAGTAGAAAAAAAAAAGGCTGAAGATGGAATCCTTTACAGCTCGATGATTGGATCGGTGTGATTGGGATTGTAAATATAGAGTGAAATTGATGCTACGGAAAAGAGAACGTCGGTGGAGAAAGTGAGAATACAGTGGGAGGTAGATTCCGAGTGACACACAAAAGTGAAAAAAACAGAGATGGAGGGGGAAGATTTTTGAAAATTTTTAAAAAGGTGAAAAATGTATATTCAGAATCAATTTTGAAACAAATATTTGAAAATCCTATCCAAACATAAATTCAATTTTCAAAAATTATGAAACAGATTTTGAAACACTAACCAAACAGGGCCATAGTCTTTCAGAGAGGTGTAGAGGCAGACCCCACCCAAATTGGGGCCTTGATTGGACTAGAGTCCCCAAGGACCAAGAAAGACATACAGGCTCTGAATGGCAGAATAACAGCTCTGAGCAAATTTATCTCAAAATTCACTGATCGTTGCCTACCATTCTTCAAAGCTCTGAAAGGTAACAAAGCTCTACAATGGACTAACGAATGTGAAAAATACTTTCAGGAATTAAAAGAGTACCTAGCTTCACCTGAGCTCTTGTCGAAGCCGATCCAAGGGGACAAGCTACTTCTCTACCTTGCAGTCTCCGAAAACCCTATTAGTTCTGTACTAGTCAAGCAAAACAAGGGCGTGCAGAGGCCCATATTTTATGTCAGCAGAGCACTGTTAGACACAGAGAAGAGGTACCCCGAGATCGAGAAACTGGCCCTTGCACTATAGTATCTGCGCGGAAGCTCAGACCCTACTTTCAAGCTCATCCCATAGAAATTCCAATTGCTTATCCCTTGAAGTCAGTACTGAGAAAACCAGAGGTATCAGGACGATTAGTCAAATGGTCTGTGGAACCGGGGGAGTTCGACATATCCTATGTTCCACGGATCTCAATTAAAGGGCAAGCCTTGGCAGACTTCGTTGCCAAATTTACCCCCAGCACTACTGGACAGAGCACAACTTTGTGAAAATTTGGGGACATGGCAGCTGTACACAGACGGGTCGTCCACCGACCGAGGTGCTAGGGTCAGATTGGTATTGCAGTCTCCTGATGAGCTCATAACAGAAAGGGCAATTAGGCTAGGGTTCAGAGCGTCTAACAATGAAGTAGAATATGAGGCCCTTATCCTTGAGATGAAGTTAGCATGGGAATGCAAGGCTCAGAACCTTGAAGTCTCTTCTGATTCCCAATTAGTGGTCAGCCAAGTTCAGGGAAAGTTTGCCATCAAAGATGAAAGGATGCTTCGGTATGCAGAGCTAGTCAACTTGTTGAAACGCTCCTTCCGATCAATCCAAAAAATAGAAAGAGAATAGAACTGCAGAGCTGATGCCTTGGCGAACATGGCATCCCACATAAAGTCAAAAGGGGACTCTACGCTACAAATCTCCCATCAGCCAAGGCCTAGCATCGAAGAAGTCCAGGTCGCCCAAATTGCAGAACAACCTCAAAACTGGATGACTCTCATCCTCTAGTACCTAGAAGAAGGGCTCCTCCCAGAAGACAAGAATAAGGCAAAAAGAGTCCGAATCAAAATAGCTCGGTACCTTGTCATGAATGGGAGACTTTACCGAAGGTCTTATTCTCAGCCACTGTTAAAATGCTTTGCTCCAGAAGAGTCTCAGTACGTCCTGGCAGAAATTCATGAAAGAATATGTGGAAATCATAATGGGGGCAGAACCATAGCGCACCGAGCTCTAACACAGGGCTACTACTGGTTTGGAATGCTAAGGGAGGCAAAAGAATACGCTCGGAAGTGTGACAAATGCCAAAGGTTCGCCCCTACCAACATCAGCGCTGTCATGAACTCATCCCTATCACAAGCCCATGGCCCTTTGCACAATGGGGAATGGACATCATAGGCCCATTGCCTAAAGCCACGCCGAACAAGAAATATTTATTGGTAGCTATCGACTACTTCTCAAAATGGGCGGAAGCAGAGCCACTAACACGTATTATAGAGAAGGAAGTCAAAAGTTTCACTTGGAAGAATATAGTCTGCAGGTTCAGCATACCTCGCGTGATCGTCTCAGACAACGGCACGTAGTTTTCTGGTAAGACATTCAAAAAGTTCTGCCAAGACTTGAATATCAATCAACACTTCTCCTCACCTGGTCATCCCTAATCCAATGGGCAAGCAGAGGTCACTAACTGAATAATCCTTGATACTATTAAAAAGAGATTAGAGGGAGCTAAGGGAAAGTGGGTTGAAGAACTCCTTGGAGCACTCTGGGCCTACAACAACAAGGAGAACTCCAACATCAGAAACTCCCTTTTCACTCGCCTACGGCACCGAAGTAGTGATCCCTGTTGAGATCGACATGCTTACCGTAAGGACTGAAGCTTTCAACGAAGAGACCAATGACCAACAACTCGCAGAAAACTTGGACTTGCTCGAAGAGAGAAGGGAGCAAGCCGTGGTCAGGATGGAAGCATATCAGCACAGGATGGTTAACCGCTCAAAACTAGGGCTTAAGCCTGCCAGCTTCCAAGTCGGAGACCTTGTTCTAAGAAGCATGTTTCAGAACACCAAGGATCCCACCATAAGAAAGTTATCACCCAACTGGAAGGGCCCCTATAGAGTCACCAGAACAGTGAGACCGACCACTTATTGGTTAGAGAGCATGGATGGGAAACCTGTTCTCAGACCTTGGAATATGGAACACTTACGGAAGTATTATTAATAAAGAAATTTTTCATTTCAAATATTCCATGAAGTGTTCTCATCTTAGTAAACAGACCTCATGTCTGGTCCATCTAAATGTACAGACCTTAAGTCTGGTCCATCTTAATGTACATACCTCGTGTCTGGTCCATCTTAATGTACAGACCTTATGTCTGGTCCATCTAAATGTACAGACCTTGAGTCTGGTTCATCTAAATGTACAGTCCTTGAGTCTGGTCCATCTAAATGTACAGAGTGAGTCTAGTCCATCTCAATGCACAGACCTCGTGTCTGGTCTATCTTAATGTACAGACCTCATGTCTGGTCCATCTAAATATACAGACCTCATGTCTGGTCCATCTCAATATACAGACCTCGTGTCTGGTCCATCTCAATATACAGACCTCGTGTTTGGACCATCTCAATGTAACGACCTTCATGTCTGGCCCATCTCGCTAAAGTTACATGGTTATTTCTCAGAACAAAGGGGAAGGGATCAACCCAGCTGCTCAGCTACATGACTGAGAATATTCATTCAAACCAACAGTTGTGACTCTAATTGCTCAGATTCTTATCAATGAGTTCTGGAAAAGGGTACTGACTATCAAGGATTTTTCTCCATTTTATTACAAGTCTCTTTGTTCGGCAGTTAAGCTCAGAGTAGTTAAAGTGACAGATTACTACAAGTCTTTCTGTTCGGCAATTAAGCTCTGGTTGGTTAGTTCCTATATTGACTACCATCCTTATTGCTTAGAGCAAGTTCATGATTCGAAGCCCCTCCAATTTCAAGAGTCAGGCTTAGTTGTTTATTGTTACACTTTGGCTCAAAGTTATTGCAAGTCATGAAGCTCGGAAGTCAGCACATCATCTGTGGCCGACCAAAGAATGATATTTGGTCCCCGAACAGGTTTACCTATGTCAATTCCAAGTTTTAAGGGTCGAAACCCATTTGTACACTACAGAACAGTGGTACTTTGGACAATGCTTGATCAAACCACAAAGTTTGCAAATGTTCAAAGAAAAAATAAGGCAAAAGCTCTGAAGAAAAGATATTATCATTAGTATGGGCGTTTGGTTACAAAAAAGAAGGAGCAGAACTACAAAATGTTTTCTTTCTTAAACTAGAGGATTGGCAGACGCATCATCACCATCATCATCATCCTCATCGCCATCCTCCTCATCAATACCCGACAGGTCAATGTCTGGGAACTTAGCAAGAAGCTTGGATCTGAGGTTGTCATAATCGAACTGCACAAACCTATAGCCAATCTTCTCCAGCTCGGTCTTCATCCTGACCTCAGTCTCAGCCTTGGCTTCATCGACCTTCAGAACAAGGGAGGCATGGAGTACGCTGTTCTCCTCCTTCTGCCTCTCCAGCTCCTGAAGGAAGGATTCCCTCTCAGACTTGAGAGAATCCCTCTCTGACTCCATGATGGAGAGGGAATTCCTCACTTCCTTGAGCTCTTCCTCGGCAGCTAGACCCTGATGGCTCGCCTCAACCGAGCTTGCTGATCAAGTTACTAACATTACATTACTTAGAAGGATATACAAATGAAACCGCTTGTGGAAGGCAGTAAGCAACAGTACTTAGAAAATTACTCAATCTCGGAAAGATCATAGTTTACCGAAAGTACACCAGAAATAAAGAAAAAATTCTCAGTCTTATTGATAATTCGGAATAAGTTACATCAAACTCGGAGAGCTTACAATGAAAGCAAGATACAGAAACAAAAAGGAATCCTAGACTACAGCTTAATCAGCCAAAAGGTCGCCGGCCTGCTCCATTTCATCATCACTGTCCGCAGACCCCATTTGAAAGGAAGGAACCCTCCTTCGTTCTCCTCAAATTTAGCATGGCGCCTTAGCCAGCTTAAACAAGGGTCTCTACCAAGAACAGAATGAGAGAAGGCACTCTTCCATCATCTTCATCATCAACAATCCAGGCCTCGGTGGAATCAAGGGAGTCCACTGCCTGGTAGGGAAGTCCTGGCCTGATACGAAGATGGACGAGAGGACCACCACCTCCACCGACCTGGCCCTGGTAACAAAGGCAAAATACTGGACTATTCCTAGCCACAATTTAGTCGCATCTGACTTATATTGAAAATCATCAATCATCTCCGAACCCTTGATGGCAACAAAACCCTACACAGATCATCGAAGTATACAAGTCAGTAAAATAAAAAACATATATCCACATACATGTGCATATATATATATATATGTGTGTATATAATGCCTTCACCAGGAACGCTAATTGAGATTAAAGAGGCAAAATAAGAAGAAAAAAATAAAAAAGTCGAGAGTAGATAAAGCCCGAACAGTGGCAACAGGGGGAAACTTCGGACGGCGACGGCGTCTATGAAAATTCCGATCACCATGGTAAAATAGCATCTTAAAAGAAAAAAGGATGGGGAATGGGCAAAAACTCTACCATCTTCCCGTATAAATAGACGCCTAAGAACCACAAAGACCACCCAGTCAAACCGTCGCAACGGTTGGGGTGGCTTCGAGAGCCCAAATAACGAAGCGGATCATTAAATGATGCGCTAACAGTCGTCTTAGAATAGGAAAGGACGAAACACGTGGCCTTCTTGAAAGTCACAGCCTTAGTTACGCTTCTATCTCAAACTAAGGCTTGGGGGGGAGTAACTGATATACCACAAAATGACAAGACTAATCATCACTTGACACGTGTATCTACAGTTCAGCCCATGTTCGGCCAGTACAGCTCACGTTCGGCCATTCATGACAGACCTACAGATCTGAAGGGGTCGAGCATATTCCTCTAGAGTAGATCCACATTCTAGCAGAGCTCACGAGATTGAACACAGAACTTCGGAGTAACACTCTAGAGCTCATCACCACCTTAACATCTACCAAGCAGAGAATAAGGAAACAGACTTTTACAAGGAAACTGCCACACATGGTTATCTCTATTTTGATACAATATCCAACAAGGTAACTGCTATCTCCGATGATCGAATTCCTACTTTCATGGCTCCAAATCCTAATCAACTTAGGAAAGCCACAACTTATAAATTAAATCCTAAAGGTTCGTTTTATTTTCATGCTCATTATTTGGCTTTCATTACAGTCTTTCAATTCAGTTTATTGACTTAAGCATCGGAGCGGCTACCGCCGGAGCCAATCCGGTGGTCCTTTGATCTTCTTCTTTGAGTGTTCTTCAAGGAGCCGAGCTCGGATTACACATGGGCCAAAAAGTGTAGCATCACTTCCCATTTAGGATTAGGTACCGAGCCGCCCTGATTCAAATTCTTCAAACTTGGTTTTTGTCTTCTAGAAGAAATCATTCCCTTATGTATTAGATAATAGGAGTCATCCAATTCTGAGTTTGTTCTAAGACCTGGGAGGATTGTACCTTTTTAATGCTTGGCTTTGGTTGGTAAGAGGCTCTTATAGTTAAATTATTTTCTGACTTAAAATAGGAAGCCATATTTGCCAAAGCATCCGCCCTAGAGTTCTGACCCTTTTTAATTTTCTGAATGGTGAACTTATGGAAGGAGAGCTTCAATGATCCCATAAGCTCTGAGTATTGGATCATTCTGTCATCCTTGATGGAGAATTCTCCCGAAACTTGGCTTACCACAAGTTGAGAATTAGAGAATGTTTCTAGATCATGGGCTTCGCATTCTAGGGCCAGCTTTATCCCAAGGATAAGAGCTTCATACTCAGCTTCGTTATTAGAAGCTCTGAACGGCAAGCTGACTGCTGTCTCAGTTATAAGCCCGTCGGGGGACTAAAGTACTATGTCGATGCCCGAACCTCTGTCAGTGGATGACCCGTGGGTATAAAGTTGCCATACTGAGGTGTTTATGTTGGTTTGTGCTTTAACGTGCAGCGCTAGAGTGAATTCAACAACAAAGTCCGCCAGTGCTTTCCCTTTGATGGAGGTCTATGGTACATAAAATATATCAAATTCTCCCAGTTCCATAGATCACTTAACCAGACGTCCTGAGACTTCAGGTTTGTGTAAGACCGACTTCAAAGGATAAAAGGTAGGGACTTTAATGGGATGCGCCTAAAAGTAATGCCAATTTCTCAATTTCAGAGTACCTTGTATCATTGTCCAGGGGTGCTTCGCTTATATAAAAAACAAGCCTTTGAATTCCTTTGTCCTATTTGATTAATACAGAGTTGACGGCATTATTTGAAACTGCAAGATATAGGAGCAGTTTTTCTCCCTGGACTGGCTTTGAAAGGAGCTCAGGGGATGCCAAGTACTGCTTCAATTCTTAAAAGGGTCTTTTGCATTTTGGGGTTCATTCTAGTGCCTTACTCCCCCTTAAGGCTTTGAAGAACGGAAGGCATCGGTCAATAGATTTGGAGATGAATCGATTCAGAGCTGCAATCCTTCCATTCAAATCTTGAATGTTTTTCTTGGTTTTCAGTGACCCTAGTTCGATTAGAGCTTTTATCTGCCTGGGGTCTGCCTCAATTCACCTTTGAGAGACTAAAAAACCTAAGAACTTCCCTTTAGTGATCCCGAAGGTACACTTTAAAGGGTTCAGCTTCATCCTGTGCTGCCTTAGGATGTTGAATGTTCGGCTCAGGTGCTGGATGTGGTCATTCTTCTGTAAGCTCTTGACTAGCATATAATCTATGTAAACCTCCATCGTGTCACCAATTAAAGAGCTGAACATTTTATTTACCAAACGTTGATAGGTGGCTCCAACATTTTTCAAACCGAACGACATCATTCTATAATAATAGAAACCTCGTTTGGATATGAAGGCTGTCTTTTTTCTTGGTTTGGGGGGTACATCTGGATCTAATTGTATCCAGAGTAAGCGTCTATGAAGCTCATGAGCTCATGCCCAGCGGTTGCGTCAACTAGCTGATTAATCCTTGGGAGAGGGAAGCTGTCTTTGGGACAGGCTTTGTTGAGATCTATATAGTCAACGCAGACCCTTCACTTGCCGTTCTTCTTCTTGGCAAGGACTGTGTTGGCGAGCCATTCTGGATAGAACACCTCTCTTATCATTTTGGCATCTAGTAGCCTCTGGACTTCATCGTTGATGATCTTATGGCATTCAGGAGCAAACGTCATCCCCTTTTCCTGCATAGGAGGGTGATCAGGATCGGTCATTAGCTTATGGGAGATAAGGTTAGGGTCTATCCCTTTCATATCCTTAGTTTCGCAAGCGAATACCGATAGGTTATTCTTCAGGAATTCAACCATCTCTTGTTGCTCGGAGGGGGATAGATCTGAACCAATCTGTAAATACCGTCCTCCCCATTCAGAGCTGATGACCACCTTGGTAGGTTCTTCCATTGGCTTAGCCATGTTGTCCCTTTCTTTGGAGCTTAGTGGCTCGTCGATTTTGGAGGGGCATTTCTCCGTCTCATGAAGATCGGAAGGGGCAAGACTTCCTCCTTCACGAGGATGTTATGATTGCTAATTGGGGGCCCTTTCCTTCAACGTGAGAGTGTGGCATTCTCGGGCAGTTGGCTGGTAGTCCCTAATGGAATAGACCTCGTTGTTGTGCACGTATTTCAAGCACTGATAGAGGCTCTAGGTAAACCGTTCCTATTTGATAGAGCCAAGGTCTTCTAATGATGATGTTGTAGGGGGACTTGGAGTCCAGGACCATGTATTCAGAAATCAACATTTTCTGTCTGTCCCCTTCTCTCGCTGTGGTCGGGAGGTCTATTTTACCTAGCGGGGTGCTGAGGTTCCCGTCAAATCCCTCCATTACAGCGGTGGTGGCCTTGATGTCACTAGGGTTGAGTTTCATGTGCTTGAGAAGCTCATAGAATAGCACATTGGTGGAACTCCCTATGTCCACCAAGACTCTTCTGATATTGAAATTTGCAATTTTGAGCGAGATGAGAAGGGCATCACTGTGAGGATAGTGCACCCCAGTAAGATCCAGCTCTGAGAACTGGATTTGTAGTGCGGGCTTCAGCCTTTTCTTAATGGTAGAGATCTAGAGGACGTTAGGTGCTGCCCTAGCCTTTCGAGCATACCACTTTTTGGCACGATTGGACATTCCTATCATCGAGTTGTCAGCGTGAAGGACAAAGATGACCTGTTTGTTGTGTTGGGGTTGCTCGTTCTGGACCTCCCTCTGTTTAGGCTTTTGTTCTTGCCTTCTTTGTTGCGGCCTGCCATTACGGGGGTTCTGCCTCCCGTCCTGTCGGATAAACTCTCGTAGCCGCCCTTGTCTAATGAGTTACTCAATCTCCTGTTTGAGGGCTCTGCATTCGTCAGTGGTGTGTCCGTGATCTTTGTGAAAATCACAGTACTTGTTTTGGTCCCTAGTATCAGGATTGCTCTTCAATGGTTTCGGCCACTTTAGATCCTCGCGGGTCTGCACCTGTCGAAGTATGTGAGTGAGGGAGGCGTTCAGAGGAGTGAACGTGTCGTTTCTCCCAAAATTAGGGTTATTTTGGGTTCTGGGTGTCATCTTTCTATGAGGACTTTTGACTTTCTTCTTAGTTGCACTAGAGTCCTTCTTGTGATTGTCCTTCTGAGCCTGCACTTTAGCCTTTCAGAAGGATATCTTTGTGTCCTCCAAGTTTATGTATTTTTTTGCCCACTCCACGAGTGCTGCCATGTTAGTGGGAGGATTTTTCGTCAAAGAATCCTAAAAGCGCCCCGGCCCTCGGCCAATGGTGAGATCTGCTACCAGAAAGTTTGAGCTGCCGTTTGTTATCTCTATTAGCACGGCATGGAAGTGAGATGTACTCCCGAAGCGAGTGGCCCTTGGTCTGCTTTTTAGTTAGCAAAAATTCTGGCCCCTTTCTCAACTTCCTACTGGTCAGGAATCAATCAAGGAACTGCCTGCTGAGCTCGTAGTAGTTAGTAATCGACTCCTGAGGAACGCTGTGGAACCATTTTAGAGCGATACCTTTGAGGCTGGATACAAAGGTTCGGCACATGAAGGCGTCAATGGCCCCCATGTAGAGCCATGGTGTGCTGATAATAAGAGAGATGATCTCCGGGATCTTCAGACCCATCATAAAGGGTGAACTTCGGGATGATAAATTTTTTTGGCCACTCTTCCACCATTATGGCAAGAGTGAACGACGTGGCAAACCTCCCGAGTAGCTTCCCCAGTTTATCCTGCTTTAGAAGGGCATGGGTCGCTTTGGTGAAGATGGTTTGTTCCACATAGTCCGCTATTTCCTCCATCCTTTAAAGGACTCGGGAGAGCACTAGCTATGGATTTAGGCCTTGCTGCTGGCCTTGTCTTGCAGCTTCAGCCCCTATGTGTAGGGGATGATTTTGCCCAGTAGTAGTAGAGGGACGTTACCCTCATTGGACAGGGGAAACTAGTTCCAGTGGAGGCTAAGACTCAAGTGGAGTTGGATTGGCCCCCGAGGCTGCCGGAGTCGAGATCTTTGTCTTGTTTTGATAGTGGACAACAGGATAAAAAGCAGGCATCCCTCTCCCTGCTGCGGTTGATGGCTGGGGATCACCCCATATGTGAGTGGTACCATGAGGGTGTACCGACTGCACGTTAGGGGCCTTCAAGGGAAGTCTTCCGCCCATGGTGGTGACAGGAGGCTGAGCTTCTTCATTAGCAGCACTGGTAGGAGGATGAGTGGGATTATTCTGCTAATTATAGGCCAGCAATGCCAGGGCTTGGGACATGGCGAGGAGCTGTTCCTGCATCTGATCGGACTGTTGTTGGATCCGATTGAGTTGTTGTTGTAATGGATTAGGTGCTTGCCCCCTTCCTCTTCCAGCAGGAGGCTGGTTTCAAGGGGGTTTTGAGAACATTTTCTTGGACGAAAATTGGGAGCCATCGTCTTTTAGAAGAAAGAGACAAAAAGTTGTCGTTGTCGGAGAAGAAAATTAGCAAGAAACAGTTTTCGTTTCCCATAGATGGCGTCAAACTGATGTTGCGCTTTCTGATTAGTGGGGCCTCCGCTCTTTGTCCTCTGTCAATAACTAAAAGAAAATGATTAAAGGGCCATCGGGTTGGCTTCGGTGATAGCCGTTCCGATGATGAAATTAGAAAAAATTAAAAGAAAGACTGTAATTGAAAGTAATTGAAAGAGCCTAATTGAAAAACACATCTTAGGATTTAATTTATAGGCTGCAGATTTTATAAGTTAAGTAAGATTTGGAGTTGCAAAGATAGAGATTTGGCGATATCCGAGAATAGCAGTTACCATATAGGACTTTGTTTTCTTTATTCAAAATCGGAAGGGCGTGTAAAGCGGTGATTAGCTCGGAACCCCTCTATTTGTATGCCCAGTATTTCCTGTTTTGGAGGGAAGACTAGAGATCTCGCGGTGTTCCGAGTAAAGAAGCTCTGAACCCTCTGTAACTGTCTTGTTCTGGATAGGAGAGCTCCCTTTAGTCTGTACGCATAGGTGCTCCAAACACGTGTCGTGCTGGGAGTCGTTTGTCCTTTTGTGGCATATCATATATATATATATATATATATATATATATATATACACACACACACGAAGTCTTAAGATAAATATGAAATTTAATAAATAATATATACACATATAATTCAATATTATATAGTTCAATATATGTGTGAAATGTCTTGTTTAAAATTCATTAAATGTAAATTTTTAATAAATAAATACCTAATGGACCAGCACATTTAATGAAGATGCTAGTTAAACGGTTGGAGGAGCACTTTCTTTACGTGGTGGGGTTAGGGAAATGGTTGTTTGTAGTTACAACAACACTGAAAGGAACATTTTTGCCAAAAATAAGACAAAGCTCCCTTGGGTAGCTTTTGGCTCTATTACCCTTTTGGACATTGATTACCACCCCTTCTTTCACTCTCTATACAGAACCAAGTCAAGAATTTATTTTAAAGGGACAAATTGTGTTACTAAATATTAATCATAAATTTAAAAATTTAATATTGATGGGACGGTTCAAGCTAATTTGAGACTTGAAAGTGATAACTCTAAGCCTTTGTTTGGAAGTTGTGGAGAGAAAAGAAAAAAAAAAAAGGATAACCTAGAAAAGAGAAGAAAAAAAAGTGTTTGTTCTCAACTTGCTTAAATATTTAGGAGAGAAATGAAAATAAAATAACTATTTTTTGTTTGAATAGTTAGTAGGAGAGAAAAGAAAATAAAATGTATAAATTATTTGACAATTAAATATATTTTGTTATAAAAACCCTAATTTTTTACACAAACATTTAAGGGTATATTTAGTATTTTAAGTAAAATTTATTAAAAATGTTTCTTTTCTTTTCAAATCTCTCCACTTTTGGAGAGGTGGGAAAAGTGCTCCATCTTTCTCTTAGTGTCTCCAAACCTTTTATTTTCTCTCCAAATCTCTCCATCCAAACAAAGCATAAATGAAGCTTTTTTCTATTTTTTTAATCTTATTTTTAGATGCAAGAATAATCAATTTTAATTAAAATTCATATTGATTTAAAAAAAAATAGAATAGTTTATACTATAAGAGTTTTTATTAATATAATTATAAATAAAACTCTAATAAATATATAAAAATATTTTCAATATCTTTGTTGTGATATATAGTTTTGTAATTTAAAATTGTAATAATATTTCAATAAGAAAGATAAAGATACTAAATATTAATAGAGTTATTACATAATTAAATAATGTTGAGTAATAAAAAATTTGAAATATAATTTAAGTAAAAGAATTTACAAAATTCTAAACTACGCAATACAAAAAATATATATTTATTTTTTATGTAAGCATATATTGGTAGAAAATGATAATAATTTGAAATAGGACTATTAATATAATTAAATTTTTTTAAAAAAATGTTTATGGCTCCTTCTTTGTAAAATAGATTTTTATGAGTTTTAAACTTTTATATGGATTATACTATAAAGACCTAAAAATTGAGGCATTCTTTGTAAAATAGATTTTTATGGGTTTTAGACTATTATATGAATTATATTATACACATAAAAATTGGGACTTTCTTAGTAGGTGGGGCTACAATTATTGCTTTTCTTGCCTTACGGTATAGCCGGCCTAATATTGGTTAAATGTTTTTTATTAATAATTATATGCATTAATATAAAGGAAGTTACAAATTAAAAAAGATGTGTAATTAAAAGAATAAATAGACGCTTAAAAGTTTTTAGTTATAAAAAAAATTATCGGTAAAAATCTCAAACTTAACTTAAAAGAAGGTAAAGTGAAAAAAAAATCTAGGGGGCACAATATAAATTCAAGGGATATATTTGAAAATTTTTAAGAAAATATAAAATAAAAAATTTGAGGGGGGGCATTTTTAGCTCCCTCGGTCCTTGTCTACATATATGATCTAAAAAATATTATATTTGATATATATATATATATATATATACACACACACACAAACACACATACCCACAAAAATAATTTATTAAATAAAGGACAAAAAAAATCATAGTACAAAATCGCTTCTACATAATCTTTTCAAACACTTAATTAACAAATTGATTCTATCAAAATTATTTTTTCATAAGAAATTTACAAAATAATTCTCAAAAACCAATTCTCTATAATATGAATATATATACACACACACACACACACATACACACACACGCACACAAAGAGTTTGTGCCCGTCGATTTCTTCAATTTTCAAGTGTATGATAGGGTTTCGGGATTGCCAAGATGTTATTAGGTGTTTTTTCTATAAAATCACAAATAAGTTTTTTTTTGGAAAATTAGGTGCTTAAAAAGTCAAAAAGTTTCAAAAGTTTCAAAAGTTGCAAATCGGGATCCAAACCGAGTGTCGTAGGTTTGTGCTCATCTACTTTGTCATTTTCTCAAGTGTATGATAGGGTTTCAGAGTTGTCAGTCTGTTATCCGGTTTTTTTCCTTATAAAACCACGAATAAGGGTCTTTTTTATTTTTGAAAATTAGGTGTTTAAAACTTAGAAAAGTTTCATAAGTTACAAACCGGGAATCCAAACTGAGTGTCGTAAGTTTTTTCTTGTCTAATTTGCCATTTTTCAGGTGTGGAATGGGGTTTTGAAGTTTTCAAGCCGTTATCGAGTGTTTTTTCCAGTAAAATCCATAAGGCAGGTCTTTTTATTTTTGGAAAATTAGGTGCATAAAATGTGGGAAAGTTTCAAAAGTTACAAACTGGGGATCCAAATTGAGTGTTGTAAATTTGTGTTGGTCTATTTTGTCATTTATCAGGTGTGTGATGGAGTTTAGAGTTGTCAGGCCATTATTAGGTGCTTCTTTTTAATAAAATCCACAAGACGGTTCTTTTTTTTTTTTGTGAAAAATTAAGTGCTTAAAATGTCAAAAAGTTTCATAAGTTGCAAAACGGGAATCCAAACCGAGTGTCGTAAGTTTATGCTCGTCTATTTTGTCATTTATCAAGTGTGTGCTGGGATTTTGGGGTTGTCTAGCCGTTATTGTGTGCTTTTTCTAATAAAATCCAAAAGACAGTTCTTTTTTTAAAAAATAATTGCTTAAAACGTCAGAAAGTTTCATAAGTTTTAAATTGGGGATCCAAACTGAGTGCCGTAAGTTTATGCTTGTCTATTTTATCATTTTTTAGGAGTGTGATGTGGTTTCGGGGTTGTCAGACCGTTATCGGGTGTTTTTTTTTTTTTTTGTAAAACCCAAAGCCCACACGGCTTGCAAATAGGCCAACATAATCTATAAGCTCTCAACAGTAACATTGACTTTTGTCTTTGAGGCACCATCCAAAACCACTACACATTATGAAAACAGTCTGGTTAAAACTTTGGTATTAAAACTGGCCATGCAGTTGATCGCCAGCTAATTTCAGCTTCTTCGTTTAATGAGAGGATTGAGAATAGGGATTTGATTTTTCCAACCAAATCTCAAAAAGTTTGATATGCTTACGATTGAATCCGTCCAAGTTTCCACCGTCGCTGGTATGGTGGAGTCTACTCCGTCCAGTGGCGGATAACTATGTCGGCGGAAGATTGGATGAACCAATTTTTTTTTTAACGTTAAGCTTCTGCACTGCTTCACCTTTTCTTTTTTTTTTTTTTCTTTTTTTTGCTTGGGGCACAATCACACTTTTACATGAAAAAAATGGCAGCGGCATATTTTTACACTTTTATAAATTTTTTTTCTTCTCTTTCCAGCCGAATCATGAAAGAATATTAATCAAATCAATCTCTACATTAAAAGAAAAATCATGATAGTTTTAACCATGCTCTGATACCACATGTAAGATAAATTTGATTTACAGAAATAAGAATCTTTAACTATCATGAAAATCACATAATAATAATTTTATGAGAAAATAAATATTTCATGAAATATACTAGAATCAGCCATAATGAGATCTCCTTCTTGAAGATGACTTGTAGAAATTATTTCTCTCACTTGACCCCTTTCTTTTTCTACGCCAGAATATTATGGGAAAACTTGGTTAAAATAAGTGGGTAGAGAGAGGACAATTCCTACTTAAAATCAAACCTTATCCTACTTCCCATAAAAGTAGGTATATAGGAAAAACACTTTCCCTATTGTATCTCACTAATTAAGTAACCGTACGTAACTATTCCAAAGCCAATAACCACCTAATTTCATTAAGTCCAAATAATGTCCATATTACCCTTTCATGTGGGACATATTATAACACTTAAAATGTCAGAAAGTTTCATAAGTTTCAAACTGGGGATCCAAACTGAGTGCCGTAAGTTTATGCTCGTCTATTTTGTCATTTTTTAGGAGTGTGATGTGGTTTCCGCATTGTCAGACCGTTATCGGGTGTTTTTTTTTTTTTTTTGTAAAACCCACAGGACGGGACTTTGTTTTAAGAAAATTAGGTGCTTAAAACGTCGAAAAGTTTCATAAATTTCAAACCAGGGATCCAAATTGAGTGTCGTAACTTTGTGCATGTCAATTTTGTTATTTTTCAAGTATGTGATGGGGTTTCAGGGTTGTCGAGCCGTTATCGGGTGTTTTTTTTTGGTAAAATCCTCAAGACAAGTCTATTTTTTTAAAAAAATTAGGTGCTTAAAACAGTAGAAAGTTTCAGAATTTTCAAACCGGGGATCCAAACTGAGTGTCGTAAGTTTGTGCTCGTCTATTTTACAATTGTCAAGTGTGTGATAGAGCTTCGGAGTTGTCATGCCGTTATTGGGTGTTTTTTTTGTGTAAAATCAGGAAGAATTGTCTTTTTTATAGAAAAATTAGGTGCTTGAAACGTAAAAAAGTTTCCTAAGTTTTAAACTGGGGATCCAAACTCAGTGCCATAAGTTTGTGCCCGTCTATTTTTTCAATTTTTGGGTGTATGATGGGGTTTCGGGATTGTCAGGATGTTATCAGGTATTTTTTCTAGTAAAATCAAGAATAAGGGTCTTTTTTTTTTGAAAAATTAGGTGATTAAAAAGTTGAAAAGTTTTATAAGTTGTAAACCGGGATCCAAATTGAGTGTCATAAGTTTGTGCTCGTCTATTTTGTCATTTTTTCAGGTGTGTGATGGGGCTCCGGAGTTGTCAGGCCGTCATCGGGTGTTTTTTTCTTGTAAAATCACAAAGAAGGGTCTATTTTTTTTTGGAAAATTAGGTGCTTAATGCTTAGAAAAGTTTCATAAGTTTCAAACCGGGGATCTAAACTGAGTGTCGTAAGTTTTTGCTCATCTATTTTGTCATTTTTCAAGTGTGGGATGGGGTTTCAGAGTTGTCAAGCTGTTATTAGGTGTTCTTTTCGATAAAATCCACAAGACGAGTCTTTTTTTGTGTGGAAAATTAGGTGCATAAAACGTCAAAAAGTTTCATAAGTTACAAACTGGGGATCCAAACTGAGTGTCGTAAATTTACGCTCGTCTATTTTGTCATTTATCAGGTGTGCGATGGGGTTTTGGGGTTGTCGGGCCATTATTAGGTGTTTTTTTCAATAATATCCACAAGATAGTTCCTTTTTTTGAAAAATTAAGTGTTTAAAAAATCAGAAAGTTTTAAAAATAATTTTTAATTATTTTTATGGGTAAATTTCTAATTAACCAAAACTAGGGGGTCAATTCATAATTTTCAGAAAAGTTTAGGGTTCAAAACAGAATTTTAGAAAAGGTTCAGAAAACCAACTGATTTAAGGGTTCAAGGACTAAGCCACTTCAAGAACCATCCGGCTCACATATTTCGCTGCATCATGCTGACATCACAATGATGCCAACCTTCATTAAACAAAACGACAACATTTTGTTTTAGGTTGAGATCCATTTTAAACGGTTAGGATCCAACCCGAATCTGAAGACCCGAACCGCACTATTCATCATGAATATTTTCGAGACAAGATTTAATGGTGGGAGATAGCTACTATGATTGATGGGAGTGATTATTGGAATCCTATGTTCAATGCTTCTCACCAGTGTATATCTATATTCATTTATATATATATATATATATATATATATATATCCTTGTTGAGAGAATCTTTCCTAGACAATAATTAATGGTGGTGTCATGGTTTGTTTCCCTTCTTGACATACATGTATTATGTATGTACATACACACATATATATATACGTTTATATGTGTACCTTACATTTTTTCCTTCTCTCTCATCATATGTAGGTCACATGGTAGGCACTATTCTATTCTATTTTTTTTATTATTTAATTATCAACTTAATGAATCATTTCTTCTCAAACTAATGGTGTATTCAATCCTAGGTTAGGTTAATTCCACTTGTGGTTAGGTTGTCTAACCTTAGGTTATAATATTACATATTTACCCCCAAAAAGGGTTTCCATAACTTCCAATGCATTATACATATATCACCAAATTTATCGGGTACAGATATTACCTAATTTCTCATTCTAGGTGTTACAAAGCAAGTTTGTAATGATGTAATGGTGGACTTAGGACCACAGGTGAGTAATCTGAAACTTTGAAGTACGGATTTTCGCACTCTATATTTTAGAACTGTGTTTTCTATCTCATTACTGTTATTGAACAAATTATTTTCGTCTTGATTTATCAAATTATTATCATTTTATCAAACTAATTGTCATTGTTTTAAAGAACAAATTGCTATCATTTCATTGATCGAATTGTCATCATTTTATTGATTGAATTACAATTGGTTTATCATCGAATTGATATTGTCCTATTGAACTTGGTTTTAAAATATGAAGCATGAAAATTGTATCCAATTGTTTGACTTATTCCAAATCGTCTATTGAATTATTTTAAATTGTTTTTCCATGCCATTATGCAGTTTTGATGTGTTATCGCTCTCAAAAAGCAAACCTTGTACGTACACCTAGTGTATATGATTGGCAGTAATCGAGTCATGACCAGGCCTACGTTGGGCTACCTGTAGTAGTCATTGATTATCGTGGCGACAACCACATTATTTACTGTAGAATTGGCATGTTCCTTATTTAATTGGGAAGTTTATGGCCTTTTGGCATAACTTTCATTGCATTAAAAATTGTTATCTTGCTACCAACAAATTATTTATTTCAATTTTATAACTAGTGGCCAAATTGCCTATATTGAAATTGTCAAATTGATTGTATTGTGTTGCAAATTATTTTGCAACTCGATTGATGCTTTAAAATTGTTACTTTGCTTCACATTTACTATTGCTTGATTGAAAAACCTAGATCGATGGAGAAATGCTTCAACTTTCTCTTAGATCCAAAACTCCATCGGTCATAACCTATGACAGAAAACCATGATTATTCACGAGCTTTTCACAAAGCTCGCATGGATTTATCCATGCACATTTTAGGTGCTACAGAGAAAGAATAGACAATAAGCAATGACTGAAGAATTTCTAAGCATAGAAGGAATCTATGAGAGAAGCATCATAGGATATTCCAGTTTCCTTAAGGATGATATGATAAGAGTAGACAACAACTTAGAACAAGAAGAATAGAAATATAATAGCAGATCTTTAGTGATGTTAGTCATTGATTTTATTTGTAATTGGGACCACAATGTTATAAACCTTGTACACTTATATATGTACAGTTATGAAATAGTATTGCTCTGCCAAGTGTGATTGCATTCATGTTTTTAAAAAAAATTTATGAAATTTCACTGCCAACTATTGTTCTAAAATTTACGAAATTGCATAATACAATTGCATTCTGCAATCCGCATAGGGTGGATTACATGATGAGACAGTTTTGTTTTTTTGGGTAGTTAATAAAATAAATTACTTATCACAAAAATAGTTAATTTTATGGTTAAAATTTTTATAAATTACTTAGCAATGGGGATTTCATAGATCCATTTTTGTTGTATATAATAAAAATGATCAATAGTTTCTTTTTCCTTTGTATAATTATTCTTGTTGGGGATTCATAGCCTAAACGACCCGTTCCTCTCTGTTTAGTTGTGTTTTTGCTTAATAAATTCTTATTTACCAAAAAAAAAGGTACATACTTAACAAGCAATAGTGTAATGACAGTCATACCCATAGTTGATTGCTTTGTGATTTGTTACTTTTTCTGATACCGTTTATTTCTAATCGTTTTTTAAGAAGTCGGTAATGAACTTGTGGTTACTTGATTATTGAAGGATATTTATTAGTGAAAATTTCTTCTTGAAAATAATTTTAAGAAAATTTTGATTAATACTTTGCTATTAAAAAAGAAGATTTGCACCCAAAAAAAAAAACATGATTACAAATAAATGTTGTCACTCTTAAAAAACATGTTATTTTTACAGGGACGCTTTGTTCTTAAATCATTATTAAGCCATTGAATGCGTTGTTGGGCTCACGTTGTTAAAAAAGAATTAGATCAAAATTAAACATTGAACCAAGTATTATGCCTAAACCCTAAATGTTTTTTTCTCCAATATGACATTTTAGAACATGTTTGGCATCACCAAGTTTTGGCATCGGATCAAAATGGTTGAAGTGGATAAAGGAATGTATTGGCACTGCATCATTGCCGGTTCTAGTAAATGGATCACCATCTAGTAAAGGAATTGGGGTTGATCAAAGGGATTCAAGTGGGGTCAAATGTCTTGGTAATATCACATCTTCAGTTTGTCGATGACACAATAGTCTTTTGCAACACAAATTGGTGAGAAGTTGTGAACATCAGAAGGATACCGAGATGCTTTGAAATAATGTCTGGTCTTAAAATAAACTACTACAAGAGCATTGCGTGTGGGGTGGGCTTATCAGAGGACAAATCAAATATGTTTGTTTCAACAATCAAATGCAAGTTTCAAAGGCTGCCTATCAAATATTTGGGGCGTCCTCTTAGGGCGAGTCCTAAAAGAGTGAAGGCATGGAATCGAGTGATAGCAAATTTTAAGAAAAAGCTTGCAACCTGGAAGTGAAGAGTTTTTTCCTTTGGTGGGAGACTGGCTCTTATAAATTTTGTGCTAGGTAGCCTTCCTTTTTTTTTTTATATGTCCTTATTCAAAATGCCCAAAAATTAGCCAAGATTTTGGATTGCATACGGTCCAGATTTTTGTGGGGTGGGGATGTTGCTACGAGGAAGATTCATCTTGTAAGATGGGAAATGGTATTGAAATCTAAAGAAAGGGGTGGTTTAGGGCTGAGGAATTTTGTGGTGATGAACTCTTGGATGCTATTTAAATGGTGGTGGAGGTTTGCGGTGGAGGAAAATTCTCTCTAGAGGAAATTTCTTTGTGAAAAATACAATGTGTCAGGTCAAGCATGGTTTTTGAATTCTATAGCTGAATGTGGAATGTCATCTATATGGAAGGATATAATTCAGGTGTTTTCTCGTGATCAATCATTATTCAATGTCTAATATTGGGTATAAAATTGGCAATGGTCACAGATTTTCGGTTTGGAGTGATGACTGGATGAGCATTGGTCCATTAAAGGAAATATTCCCAAGGCTTTTTAGTATAGCAATGAAGAAGGAGGCTCCATTATCTGAGGTGCTGAAATTGTCGACAAAAGGCTTTCAGTGCTAGTCTTTATTCAGAAGAAAGTTGCGTGCTTGGGAAGAGTTAGAGGTAATAAAGTTGCAGGAATCAATCATAGGCTTCCATGCTTCTCCAACCATCCTAACATAATCTCATGGAAGCAACATAAATCAGGTCACTACACAATCAGTTCAATCTATCAGTGGTTCGATTCTACATTAGGTTGAAAAGTTAAACTGATGAATTTTATTTGGAATTGGTTTTTGCCTCCTAGAATTCAATTTTTTGGTTGGTTGTTATGGAATGGTAGACATAAACAAGGGAGTTCTTGATGAGAATTGGGGTTGTGGTGGATCCTGAGAGTGAAAAATATTGTTTTTGTGGGGAGTCTATTGAATCAGTCGATCATAACTTTCTACTGTGCAAATTCAGTTGGAAGATATGGTCATGTTGCTTGAATTGGTGGGGTGTACTATGGGAATCTCCGGATCAGTCAATCAATTGTTATGGTGGGGGCAAGGATTTGAGTATAATAAAACTGCCAAGTTAATGTGGGAAGTAATGTTCTTTGGTCTATATGGAAGGCAAGAAATGAGTGGATCTTATGGAGGGGGAAAAATAATCAAATGTTATTTACTTCCAAAAGATATCTCATCATTCACTTGGGGAAACACATTATTGATCAAATCATACAAAACAAGACACAGTGTATTTTATATATATATATATATATATATATATATATATATATATATATATATATATACTTCTTCTTCTTCATTCGAATGGAACTCACAAACTACAACATTAATTTCAACCTTGACATGCATTGCACTTTAATTAATTGTATGAAACATTCACATTCACCTGCATGCTGCAAATCACCTTCTTCAATGGTAATACTATTAATTTCTATGGATGCTTCATTTCAGTACTCTTATTGTGGAGTAAGGACATACATTTTACAGTCGTGGGAATCCACAGATGCAGTGAGTTGGCCCTTCAATGACATCTCAGTTGAATGCTGTATATATAATCCAATAACATTTATGTTGTGTTTGGTCGTATGAAATTGAGCCCTTAGAATTAAAATTGATTAGAATTGAAGCCAAAATCATTCAATTTCTAGCCAATTCTAATTCCAAAGGTCCAATTTCACTCTGTCAAACACAATGATAAATAAAATTAATATCTATCAAATTAACTCAAGGGTACCTAACACCTCATCAAATTAATAATAAAAATACAATTTTAGACTTACCGCCCATAAATCTCGTGCTTCGACCACCGTTGTTGGCTCGAGACCAATATCAGACCAATCAGCAGTAATATTTGCTTTAGAAGCTCCTCTATTCCATAGGACCAGTGCAACTCTTTCATTACTAAGGGGACCTCCCCAAACCTGTATTTTTTTCTTTTCTTGATGATTTGATTTAAATATAAAAATTTATATGCTAATATATAAGTTTATAGTTCTCCATTTAATATTTTTTATTTTTTATTTTTTACAACTTAGCAATCTCTTTTAATTAATAATTCTTTAAGCAACCAAGTACTTCAACCTATATATGGTAAGTAATTAATAAATGCAGTACTCAATAATTAATGATCTTTTGAAAATAATCATTATATATAATTATATTTGTGTATGTAGATGTTATATAAAAATTATTAGTGACTTTAATTTATTAGTAATAAAAAATGAGAGTAAAACTAAAATTGGAAAATTTTGAAAAAAGTTCACACCCTTGGAAATAAGTATATATATGTGTGTGTGTGTGTGTGTGTGTGTGTGAGTGTCTTAGTTTTATGTTGGATGAATAAGAAATTCATTAATAAAAATCATAAAAAAAAACTTTATAATTAATAATTTTATCAATTATTAAATTATAAGTCTCCCGATATTATTAGAGAATTAATTGTATATGAATATAAATTATGTACACGCATGCATGAATATTCATTTACACATACAATATAAGTCAAGATAAGAAAAAATTTAGACAAGGAGTTTAAACAATGCATGGTAAAGGAAGCTAAGAAAAATTGAAGTATGATAACTATGTTACCTCTAAATCTCCATCCTTCTTAACCTTTTTCCCTTGAACTCCAAGTTTATCTATGCACACAATGCTACAAGTTTAGAAACCGAATACAATAACTTCTCCAGGTAAATTAATGCTTATAAAGTTTAAATAATTTTTTTTGTTCATACCTTGATTTACTGCAATAACTTCGTTGTTGCTAAGTAGTTCATAAGTGACATTGTCCATGGATCGAATATCACACCCAATCAACAAAGGGGCCTATTCCCATACAACTAACATGTTAGTTAATAAAAGAAATAAAACATTTTCTACCTTTTTACTTATTTTATGAATGAGTATCTATATTTATTTATTATTATTTTTTTAGAGGTAATTGCATGAGTATCTATATTATTTCCTTGCCCCGCATTGTTTGGAGATAAAAGAAAAAAGAAAAGTTAAAGTTCATACAAGTGTATCTAAATTCAATCATTGAGTTAAACACAAGGACAGGAGCTAGCATGCATAGGCTCACCCTCAAAAAAAAAATTTTTTAAATTTTTTTTCAAATATATACCTTTAAATTTAATATAAAATATTTAATTTACACTAATGTTAATTTCAATTTAGCCCCCTCAACCTTTTTAGATTTTTGAATCATAACTGGCTTGGGACAAACTGAGATTATAATCCAAAAGGCCTAAAAATTCAAGAAGTCTTATTCATCTTCTCCTCTCGAGGACATTTACAATTTACAACTAATACATACTTGAAGGACATCTTAACGTATATGTGTGAACTCTTTAATATTGTAAGATGATTGTAATTTTCTTCAGTTAATTACCTTGGCTAATGCCCATATGCTGAAATGTGAACGGTATTCTGCTATTGTCATTCCACCATTTCCGACTTCCAGCATGTCAGGATCTGACATTAAATTATGGGAGAGTAATGCTTAGTTTCAAAGTTATTGTGTGAAGGAAAATGTTCAAAATAATGCAGCAACGTTCATTTTTTAAATCATAAATCATATTAATTGAAGAGTCATTTAAATAATTAATGCATGGTGTGGACTAGTTTCACTTATTAAATGAGATATAAGAGATCAATTATGCATCCAGTACTAAGACATCATATTGATAATTTAAAGTGTAATTATTGCCAAAGGTTCATTTTGAATTAGCAATACGATTATTAGAGTTAAATTATTTGCTAGATATTCTTTTTTTTTTTTGGGTAAAAGAAAGGTTTATTAGATACTCATGATAGCATTTAAGCTATGTTTTGAAGCGTGAAATACCCGCCTTATAATTCAAGCTAGAGGAAAACTAATTTATAGTTTAAAATATCATCTTCAAATTCAATACTGAGGCTGAATTCCATGTTGTTAACCCTAACAAATAGTGAAATGGCTTATAATTTTCCTATGCCATAAACGATCGAGATTAAAGTATTGCAAAAAATTTCATTACCATTCCAACCACCAGGCCCAGCATAAGATGCCCATTTGTCATTCTGATCTGCACGTAAAGTCATACTAACAAGAAAGTGAAAAATCAGATTTTCACACAACAAAGATTCATTGAAAATTTTATGTAACTGCTTTATTAATATTTATTAGTAATGACATTATACAGTAGTGTAAAAAATTTCTTGCCTTCTTCATCAGTACATTTTGAAGTTGTAACTTGTGAATTGTGAGAGTATAATATATATATATATGTGTGTGTGTGTGTGTGCGTGCGTGCATGTGTGTGTGTATGTGTGTTTAAAGTACTAGCCCTCTAAATTTTCTTTAGTAATGGTATGAATAAATAAAAATTCTAGTACAAGAATTGTCATGATATTTAACCTGTGAAATTAAATCAATTACAATCTTTCTAGCTTACTCTTACCTTTCCCAATTATCACCAATGTCATCAGTGGTTCTCCAACTGTTTCCAACAGCTTCAGCCCAAGTTGCAGGGTCTTCCAGTCCCCTAAAATCAAAAACAAAATGAAATAAGAAGCATATCAAAATAATTTTTAATTTTATTTAAGACAGAGAAATAATATAAGGGAGCTGCTTTTTCTCTCTGTTTTTTTTATTCTTTGCCTCACTAAACCCGTAAGCTAAACAGAACCCATGAGATGAGATCATTAAATAACAATAACTTTGTTCTTGACACTTCCGATGCAAAAATATATCAACAATCAATGTAAATGAACTTATATTGGGATGCCAGATATCTTTTTCTGCAGTACAAAATTATTCTACATAATAATAAATTAATAAGAAATATGGATGACCTTATCAAACAATTTATGACAATTAACATAACTAATGTAAACAGAAAGTTTAACTCACCATTCACATAGAGAAAAAAAGATGGATCTTCCGGAGTTTAGTAAAGCTTTACTCATTTTAGGATACCTATTTCATAAATAAATAAATAATGAAGGTTATTATTGTAGAAAATATAACTTCGCCTATGTAAAACTGTAAAACACACACACACACACATATATCAATCAAGCATCCATATGTTGTGTGGCAAATACCTTTCTTTAGGGCTTATATTATTGTTGTTGCAGTTATCATACTTCAAGTAATCAATTCCCTATGTAGAAAAATAAAATGAGAATTAGCCAACTAAAAAGAGCTGTAAGTATATTAGAGTTAATTGCAAGTCAAAATAAATTGAAGCAAAATACAAATATGCATTTGTAGTAAATTAGTTATTAAATGAATCAAACATACCCATGAAGCAAAAGTTTTTGCATCTTGTTCTTCGTATCCTAGTGATCCCGGCATAGTGTTACTACATGTTTGCACTCTACCCAAAAAAGAGGGTGAAAAGAAGGAAAAGAAAAATTACAAGTACAAAAGCAAATATATATATTGATTATATCATAATTATCTACCATAAATATAATTTTAATAGAAATGATACCCTGCATCAGAGTATATCCCAAGTTTCAATCCTTTACTATGAACATAATCTGCTAGAGCTTTGATTCCAGAGGGAAAGGTTGATGCGTTAGGAACCAAATTCCCCTGCAAAAATTAGAACTCTTCCCAAATTAAAAAAAAAAAAAAAAATGTTGCAACATAAAGTGAATTACAATCAAAATCAAACAACTGAGTAGCAGTACTTTCCTATGTACCTTATCAAAGAGAAAAAATGTAGTAAATAGTAAGGTGTTAATTGGTTAATGTAGCTCTATTTTCCATTGTGCAGATAAAGTGAAATTCATTCTTATGTACCTATCCAAACAAAAAAAAAAATCTTTCTTATGCTAAGATGTTGTATCTTAATTGTGGGCGAAATGTTGGCAGCTATTGCATCGGAGGGGCAAGAATGACTTGATTGACGCCTCAAACATATATCATACCACTATTTTTACCATTGCAACACGGAGAATTTTAACCCTATAATTGCACCAGTACTCTAAGAATTCCATTTGGGTGCAGTGCAGGAGCAGCTCCTTTTTCCTTACTTTTTCGGTTCTTAAGGATTCAAAAGCATAGAATGCATTAACTGAATTGAGGGAAGAGAAAATAAAAGAGAAAAGAAGGGAATCAGAATTTACATATTTAACCAGATTTGAAAGAAAAAGAAATTAGAAATTAACTATACAGATTTTAGGCAACTAGTCATCTAAAACATTATGAAAGAAAAAGAAAAGAGATCTGTCTAGTACCTTAGAATCTCTGTTGAGTTCTGCCCAACAATCATCTAAAATAAGAAAATAATTTAGAAATCTGGACAAGTAGAAATACAACATCATCAAGTAGTAAAAAAAGATACCTAAATTTATGTATTCATATCCTAGTGCAGCAAGCCCCGTTGACACCATCCCATCGGCTATCATAAAACAATAGTAACAATATTTTAATGCTAATTTATAGTAACAATTTGATGATTAATTCTTCTTCTTCTTTTTTTTTTGGGTACAAATATAAAATAAAAATAGTTGAAGTCACCTGTTTCATTAATTAGTTTCTCTTCAATATTGCAATGGAAGTGATTCCAGCTGTTCCATCTGATCGATGACCACACAATTTAAGTGATGTTCTTTCCATGCATGAATATGAACCACATGATTTTAATAGTACCTTAGGTTCAGTTGTGTGTGTGTGTGCGCGTATTCTGCGAGAAAGCTTACCCCATCTGGGGTGTTAGACCCAGTCCATTTGCCAAAAGGTTCCTACGAATCTGATCCCCAGCACGGGAAGTCATGCGGTTCATCATCTGGCGAGCAGCAGCAGTTGATGAGAGAAAGAAGCAGCAGCAGCATAATGCCACCACAACTGAACCTGACAACGCCCGCAGACCTGTTGAAGATGAAAGACCACCCATATCTATTGGCAGACTAGAACAGGGCAAAACAATGATATTAATTCAAGCTGAGAGGATTTTATTCTATATGTAGACTATATATATACATGGAGAAGGAAAAGGAAATGGGTCAGTTCTGCAAGTGAGCTGGTCAACGGCTATTCCAAGGATACCTTGCTATACACGCACATATATATTTATATATAATATCACTAATTAATGAAATAATGAAGGTAACAGCGTCTCCATCACCGTCCTCTCTCTTTGTCTTTGGAGAGGTAAGGGCAGTAACAATGTTTTCTGTGGGTTGGTGAATGGATCTAGCGAATGGACTTATTTATTGTTACTTTTCGTATCTGTAGATGAGCTAAAAAACAGGGCATCTGCTTGGAAGTCTTTATTCTGGCACGTAATATTTTTGTTTCTAGTAAGGTAGGACGCACATCACATGTGAGCTATTTGTCTTTTTTTTTTTCCTTTGGCTAAGTGAACTCCTCGCGGAAAGTTTATAACAATTATAATATATTTTCCTAAGTTTTTTAAAATTATATCATTTTTCATTATTTTGTACTCACAAATGACATATACTTCTATTTTTGTTTAATTTTTTTCAAAATGATAAAAATATATCTTTCATATATTTTTTTTTCATTTAGAAAATTTTAACTAAAATTTTCTAACTTTTTAAACAAATTTTTAATTTTATATAAAAATGAATTTGAAATAAAATAATTTCTATTTTTATTTTTAATCTACAGTGTTTTAATCAATATTTATTTAAAAATACTCGTTTGTATATGTCAACAAAATTTATGATCCGTTATTGATTGTGTTTTTATTTATTATAATCACTTTAATCTTAAAATAAAACTTAATCTCTGAAAAATCTTTTATATATTTTTCAAATACAAGGCTTTCTTGGTTGCAAGATTGCTCCTTTGATAATCCCTTCAATTTCCAAACAAGTAGATTTTATAAAGATAACCCCTTAAATTTCCTAAAGAAAACCAAAGAAGTAAGGGTGGAAGTACATAAGGGGCTAGGCTGGGCTACAACCCTCTCAAATTATAATTTTTTTTTTTATACATGTAAAATTTTGGTCCTTTCAAAAATAGTTTATCTCACAATTTTAGCTCAACCCAATTTTTATTTATTATTTTTTTCATTTCTAATTCAAATTTTAGTCTATCTTTGACTATCATATTTCATCTTAAAATTTTGGTCCAACCCAAAATATCTCTCCCCTTGCAAGGAAGTGCTTTTCAAGACAATGACATGCTTGAAAACTTCAGCTGGATGTCCCTTCTCCAACATTTCCATCCTTCTTCAGTTGTATTTTCTGCGGTACGTATTAAAAGAATCTTTTCCACCGTAACTAACAAGTGAAGCCCAGTCAAAAGACGACTTTCAAAGTCGATAATATCGGGCCAAACGTACACGAAGATCCCAACCACCTTTGAATTTGGAAGTCTAGATTTAGAGTCTTCAAAGCGCAAATTCAGAGTAAATTCCCCCAATTCAAAGCAATTAAAAAGGAAAACTGTGATTACATGTCTGGCTTATAGATCTTTGACTTATTGCCCGGAAAATATTTTATCAAATTAATTAATTTGAGACAAACAAAGTCTATTATGAATGAGAGATGTTGCTTTGGCATGGCAAATGATGGAAACAAAAGGGAGAAATTACTGTCACACAATATGAAACTCTCTATCATTTCAATATTTTATGAGGTTAACATGAAATCCACTTTATTGTTATAATCATAGACACTATAAAAAACAGGGCATCTGCTTAGAAGTCTTTACTCTGGCACGCAATATTTTTGTTTCTAGTAAGGTAGGACGCACATCACACGTGAGCTATTTGTCTTTTTTTTTTTTCCTTTGGCTAAGTGAACTCCTCGCGGAAAGTTTATAATAATTATAAAATATTTTCCTAAGTTTTTTAAAATTATATCATTTTTCATTATTTTGTACTCACAAATGACATATATTTCTATTTTTGTTTAATTTTTTTTCAAAATGATAAAAATACATCTTTCATATATTTTTTTTTTCATTTTTATAATTTTAACTAAAATTTTCTAACTTTTTAAACAAATTTTTAATTTTATATAAAAATGAATTTGAAATAAAATAATTTCTATTTTTATTTTTAATCTAAAGTGTTTTAATCAATATTTATTTAAAAATAGTTAAAATTAAAAAAATATAAAATAAAATAAAATAAATTAAAAGATATAATTTAAAAAAAAAATAAACTAAAAAAATATGTACGTATTTTATCAGTAAAAATAAAAGTGGGCTAATAAGGCAATAACATTGCCTCGTCAGCCGGTAGTGTCTCTTTGAGATTCCAAAATCGCTTAAATCTTAGCAAAAGATAATACAGATGACCTCCAATGTGCTTTATGTCAAATTAGCTACAGAAACTACGATTCATTGCTTCAGGGATTGCCATTCAGCCCGTCAAGTTTGGGACTTGATTCTTCCCTACCAGAAAGCAAGGTATGAAGAACAAAAAACCCTGCTGACTGGATTGAAACCAACATGATAAGAAATAAAACCCTAAGCCATTGGCCAACTGTTTTCCTAGCAACAATTTGAGAAATTTGGAAGGCTTGGAATAAAATGATATTTGATACAGAGCGCCCAATGATATTTTGTCTATACTTCTCTTTTTCCATTTTTTACGACCACGTGTTGTGATATTAGAAGTACAAAAGATGTAAAGCTTATTGGAGAGTTCCATATACAATCATAAAAGTCCTCTGATACTTAAAAATTGAAATTTTAGACCAATGGTAGTTCTAAAAAAATCAGACTTTCCTACTACAACTTAAATGAAAAAAAATTAATTCTCTTAAAAAGTAATTTTAAAAATATAAAAATAGATAGTTAATATATGTATATTCATAATTATATATTTGTAATATTTATGTATAGAATTATATAAATGTATATTAATTAACTATTAATCATCTATAATAAAAAAAAACACTCCTTAATTCATCTGTGTGTGTATATATATTAACTATCTATTGTGTAATATCAGAGATTAAATATAAAAAAGAAAAGAAAATACCATTACAATATTAATATATATGAAAGAACTTTTATTACTACTAATGTAGAAAAAGAGAAGTTGCTTAGAGAGAAACAAATTGTAGGTAAAGTGGGAATATAATTAATGTTTAACAAAATAATATATATATATATATATATATATACACGAGGTCTAAGATATATATGAAATTTAATAAATAATATATACACATATAATTCAATATTATATAGTTCAATATATGTATGAAATGTGTTGTTTAAAATTCATTAATTGTAAATTTTTAATAAATAAATACCTAATGGACCAGCCCATTTAATGAATGACGATGTTAGTTTAACGGTTAGAGGAGCACTTTCTTTACGTGGTGGGGTTAGGGAAATGGTTGTTTGTAGTTACAACAACACTGAGAGGAACATTTTTGCCAAAAATAAGACAAAGTTCCCTTGGGTAGCTTTTGGCTCTATTACCCTTTTGGACATTGATTATTACCACCCCTTCTTTCTCTCTCAATATAGAACCAAGTCAAGAATTTATTTTAAAGGGACAAATTATGTTACTAAATGTTTAATCATAAATTTAAAAATTAAAAAAGAATAAGAATTTCATATTAATCAAGATCGGTTCAAGCTAATTTGAGACTTGAAAGTGATAACTCTAAGCTTTGGTTTGGAAGTTGCGGAGAGAAAAGAAAAAAAAAAAGGATAACCTAAAGTGAAAGAGAAAAGAGAAGAAACGTAAGTGTTTGTTTTCAACTTGTTTGAATATTTAGGAAAGAAATAAGAATAAAATAACTATTTCTTGTTTAAATAATTAGTAGGAAAGAAAATAAAATAAAATGTATAAATTTTTTGACAATTAAATATATTTTGTTATAAAAATCTTAATTTTTAATACAAACATTTAAGGGTATATTTAGTACTTTAAGTAAAATTTATTAAAAATGTTTCTTTTCTTTTCAAATCTCTCAAGTTTTGGAGAGATGGGAGAAGTGCTCCATCTTTCTCTCTAATTCTCTCCAAACCTTTTCTTTTCTCTCCAAATCTATCCATCCAAACCACGCATAAATGAGGATTTTTTCTATTTTTTTATCTTATTTTTAGATGCACGAATAATCAATTTTAATTAAAATTCATATTGATTCAAAATGATTTTTAGAATAGTTTATACTATAAGAGTTTTTATTAATACAATTATAAATAAAACTCTAATAAATATATAAAAATATTTTCAATATCTTTGTTGTGATATATAGTTTTGTAATAATATTTCAATAAGAAAGATAAAGATACTAAATATTAATCGAGTTATTACATAATTAAATAATGTTGAGTAATAAAAAATTTGAAATATAATTTAAGTAAAAGAATTTACAAAATTCTAAACTACGCAATACAAAAAATATATATTTATTTTTTATGTAAGCATATACTGATAGAAAATGATAATAATTTGAAATATGACTCTATTAATATAAATAAATTTTTTAAAAAAGTGTTTATGGCGCCTTCTTTGTAGAATAGATTTTTATGAGTTTTAAACTTTTATATGGATTATACTATAAAGACCTAAAAATTGAGGCCTTCTTTGCAAAATAAATTTTTATGAGTTTTAGACTATTATATGGATTATATTATACACCCATAAAAATTGGGACTTTCTTAGTAGGTGGGGCCTACAGTTATTATTTTTCTTGTCTTATGGTATAGTTGGCCTAATATTGGTTAATTTTTTTTTTATTAATAATTATATTCATTGATATAAAAAAAACTTACAAATTAGACAAGATGAGTAATCAAAAGAATAAATAGACCCTTAAAAGTTTTTGGTTATAAAAAAAATCATTGGTAGAAATTTCAAATTTAACTTAAAATGAAGGTAAAGTGTAAAAAATTATCTAGGGGGCAAAATATAAATTCAAGGGATATATTTGAAAATTTTTAAGAAAATAAAAAATAAAAAATTTTAGGGGGACAATTTTAGCTCCCTATGTCCTTGTCTACATGTATGATCTAAAAAATATTAAATTTGATACACACACACACACACACACACAAAGAATTTATTAAATAAATTACCAAAAGGAAATTTATAGTATAGAATCACTTCTAAACATTATCAAACACCTAATTAACAAACTAATTCTACTAAAAATCAATTTTTTGAAGTAAATTTTACAAAATTAATTTTCAAAAATTAATTCTCCAAAATCTAGAACAACTCCAAACAGACTCTAGAATAATATTGTAAGTGTCATTGGACAATGAAAAAATGTCTTTGAGATTAGGATTATTACCCAACTTGCCTATAAAATTATTGGACTAGTGCATCCTCACTCTTGTGTCATTGATCTTAATCAAATTTGGATTAAATTGTATTAATTTATTTCCAAATTCCAATTTAACATTAAAGTGTCTTTCTTCAAAGAAACTTCAAAATATAGTTTAAAAAAGTTGTCAATTTGTTCATCTAAAATGATCACAGTCAATTCTTTAAATTTAAAATAAAAAATCTAACTGTTAATTAATTTCAAAATTACGTCACACATAAATAAGCAAAGATTAATAACTAAATTGGGTACTATATGGAATATTTTTCCTTATCCAAATCATCACAAAAGAACAATAAGAAGACTTTAGTGGTGGTGCAAAATGCACAGGTGTCATATCAAATGTCCATTTCATACACGTAGTAATCTAGAAGCTTGAACAATTCAAACGTTCCCCTTCCACGGCAATTGACAAATATTACACACACTCCACACATTTCTTCCATATCTGTGGACTAGGTCTGACGACTTTGACATGACTCAGGTCTTGCTTGACCATGTCAAGCCGTGCCGTGTCTAATGGGCGGGCTGGGTCGGCTCGCGGGCCTCTTTTAACCATTATCATGGTCCATCAATAGAAGTGCATTTGGGTCGCCTATAAACTTGTTGCCAAACGCACACGTTTATGCTTGCCGCATTTTGCAAACCCTGGCAGACCTAATTATAATAAGTTTGGAGAGTTAAATTCTCAAGTGGGGTTAAAAAAAAAATTTATTTTTCAATTTAACATTGTTTTAAACTTATTTACCAAAAAAGTGTGCTTTTTAAAAGCGTTTTTCCAAAAGACGCTTTTAGAAACGTCTTTTCAAAAGACACTTTCAATCAATTTTTTTTTAATCTTTCAAAAAAATTGATGATTTTGGGTGATATGTCTCTACTTGATTCCCTAATCAGTTTGACACATAAAAATCAAGAATAAATATAAAAAAGTTAAAGACTTATTAATTAAGTGTTGGATAAAAAATTAATTAACTATTTCTTTTATCTATAGTTTATATTTTATATATATATATATATATATATTATGTAATGAGGAAGTGATAGACTTAATAAAAAAAATAAGTTTTTCTAAAATGTTGTTTTAAAAAAAAAAATAGAATTTATGTAATTATTCTTGATTTAATTTTTATTTTAAGCAACAAACCATTTAAATATTTTTTCCTCGTCAAAATTTTCATTTCTTTCATTGTAAAGAAATTATGTCAGTTAAGATTGGTTTCAACAAAAACTATATTATTGTCTCAGGAACAAGAAGATGTCAGAACTAGCATAACCCTGTTCAATTTCGAAATAATTACTCATTTATATATAATTCAACACGTACTTAAAAATAAGAACTGAATAATTAATTACAAAGCAATTTGATAGAGAGAGCAAGCACAGAAAACAGTACTTTCCCAGGCTTGTAAGACAGATTCAAGAGAAAATTGAAGACGAATATCAGTTATCACTTGAGTATTCAGTGAGCCGCAACCAAGAGATACAGACAAGCACTGACTGAACTATAGACAAACACAATAATTTTGGTACCACATTTAGTCCTATTCCATTTTCCACAAAGTGAGGTTCCCGAGAGATTTTCTCTCACGTTCCCGAAAACTTGTTTCTTATTAACATAGATTACACCAATAATGCATAATAATTTTTTCCCTAAAGATTACATGCCATTTCGTAATTGAAATTAAAAGAAACAAAAAAAGACTATGATTACATTTCAAGTTACTGTCCCCAAACAGATACTTGGACAAAATTCTATCAATTCTTTTCACTTGCACTTCTATTGATGGACCATGATAATACCGATGAGAGCATCAAGCACGCTATAATTCTTTCAATCCCCATTTGCTTCCTCATCCACTGCTCAAAGGCTCAGAAGACTTCTTAAGCACTGCTGCTCTTTCCATCACCACTCCCATAGGCTGACTGAGCCTGCAGGACTGCGAATCATTGCCTTCACTCCCAATAGGTTGTTCTTGCTCTGATTCATTGAGGAATGTCAGCAAGAAAACAAATAGTGGCAAAACTCCATATTCAAAAACTGATACAAATTTCCAGTAGCATAGCAAATTTTAGTTCTTACCATTAAGCAGGTTCCAGCATAAACGTTGCATACGAGATAATCGTGGGCCAGCAACTATAATAGTCATCACAGCAGGTGGCACCCTCGAGTGGGCATCATATGTTATAACCCAGTATATATATATATATATATATATATATATATATATATATATATATATATATATATATACAGACACACACACATATATATTCTATGAAGAATTAAAACAGAACAGAAACTTAGTTAAGTCAGGAAAAAATAAAATCAAAATTGACAGAACAGGAAAAATAAGAACTTACGAAATAGAATAAGAAATTAGATCGAGGCTAGTAATTGTCACTATGTCTTTAAGACAAATTTCGTCCTCGCTATGGTGCTTACGATTTTGGACGATTGCCTCTCAGGATACAATGATCTGAATCTCACAGAAGCAGCACTACAAACTGAGTCTGTCAAACCAACAGTGTTTGACTTCTCTCAAATACAAACACTACACTGAATGTAGAAAAACTTATGAAAAATAAATGCGTGAATGTATGATATTTATAGACCTCTTCATGGCTGTTTGGTACAGTCATAAAGGTTCAATGGTGTCTGTTCATGGTGAACAAACACAGGCGCACCCGTGAAGAAGATGATTGTTCAATCAAAATTCAAACCAACGCAATCGCAAAACGACATCGTTTTAGATTTAAACCAAAACCAAAAAAACTATTCGCAAAACGGTGACATTTTTGGTTTTAATTAATATGGTAACTAAACAGCAGCGTTTTGATTTGTTTTTAACAGTAACAACACGACAACGTTTAATAGAAAATTATTTAAATTAATTTTCTCCAAAAAGATATATATACGATGGCCCAAGCCCGGGCCTAGGCTCAGAACCCGGCCTAGTTCGGTGCGGGGCGGCGGCGGCGTGTGTGTGTGGTGAACCAAGCATGCGCTAGGTCCTCCCCCTTCCACAAAACTAGGGTGCCCCTTGGGGCCCAAACCCCACTCCAAGGTAGGTGTATATATACTCTTTAAAAGCTTTGTTTCCATCCTATGTGGGACACAAGCTTTTTGCACAAGTTTCAAGCTTTAGTTACCATTTCTAAGTGGTGATATTTGGAGGCAATTTCTCATTCACTCCTTAATGGTTTTGAGCAACCCAATATATAATCTTCATCTCCTCATGGAGGAAAATACATTCCCATGTGAACCCACCAAAATTAATTTGTGGGACCCACTTTAATTTTAGCTCAAAGATGGCTAATTTAAATGCTCAAAATCCATTTTTTCCAACAATTCCCCACATGAATGAAATTGACTGAAAGTAATGCAAATGACATGCAGACACTAAGAGAGAGTTCATTTAAAAAAATTCCTGTATAGAGGAAGGTAGCTGGTGGCCTTGAACCTTCCCTTGTGAAATGCTATCGGGGTTACTGATTGATTAGTGAACATGATGTCTTGAACTAGTCAATCGTTTAAGTAAACCAAGACAACAACATTCACACAGAATCTTTCCTGACATAGTTGGTTCTCATGATTGTGTTCATTTTGGCCTTGAACAATTCTTGGTTTCATGAGTACTTCTAGAGAATTTAGCATTTATCATTCTCATAGAACCGGCCCAGTTCACACTCATATAGGTGATTTCTTATTTAGAGTATTCTGCTATACTCTACTTGTCTTCAATAAGATATAAGAATCATTAAAAGCTTAGCTTACCCTGTTCAACGCTGCAGGCATCACTATTCTAATCATAGGAATGAGTAGGAGATTTGATCTTCATAATGATCTCAACGAGTCACACACAATTCGGTTGTCCTTTTGAACCTGGATCTTGGGATCTCCAGTCAACTAGGTTGGGTTGCCATTATGGCGACTCTTTAGTGTATAGGCTTTAAACCCGTTACCCTTGATGATTTCCTTACTTGCTCTCTCGTCAAACCTTTAGTTAACAGATCCGCAATGTTATCTTTGACCTTATGTATTCAATGGTCATAATACCATTAGAGAGAAGTTGTTTTACGTATTATGTCTTCGACGAATATGTCAAGACTTACCGTTATACATATGACTCTGTGCTCTACCAATCGCTGATTGACTATCGCAATGAATACAGATAGCGGGCACAGGTTTTGGCTACATTGGAATATCTTCTAAGAAGTGACGAAGCCACTCTGCTTCTTCACCAGCTTTATCAAGTGCAATAAACTCAGACTCCATCGTGGATCTGGCAATGTATGTTTGTTTAGAAGATTTTCATGATACCGCTCCACCACTAAGTGTAAACAAATAACCACTTGTGGATTTTGAGTCTTTGGTATCAGATATCCAATTAGCGTCACAATATCCTTTAAGTACTGTTGGATATTTTGAGTAATGCAATCCATAGTTTTTGGTGTATTTCAGATACCTCAAAACCCTAACTATTGCCTTCCAATGGTCTGGACCTAGATTACTTGTGTATCTACTCAATTTGCTGACAGCATAAGCTATGTCTGGACGGATACAATTCATGACATACATTAGGCTGCCAATTATTTGTGCATATTCTAGTTGTGATATGCTTTTGCCATTATTCTTGGATAAATGTATTGACATCTACAGGTGTTCTCACTAGGCTGCTATCATCTTGTTTAAATTTCTTGAGAATATTTCTCAATGTAATGTGATTGAGATAATATCAGTCCATCTGATGTTCTAGAGATATTTATCCCAAATATAACATCAACAACACCTACGTCCTTCATGTCAAACTTATTGTTTAACATTTTCTTGGTAGTTTTAATAACTTCATTATTACTACCCATAATGAGCATATCATCAACATAAAGACAAATAATGACATAGCCATTTTCCGTGTTCTTGACATATACATATTTGTCACACTCGTTGATTTGGAACCTATTTGACATCATTACACTGTCAAATTTCTCATGCCACTGCTTTGGTGCTTGTTTTAATCCATAAAGAGATTTAACAAGCCGAAAAACTTTCTTTTCTTGACCTGGAACAATAAACCCTTCGGGTTGTTCCATGTATATTTCTTCATCCAAATCACCACTTAAGAAAGCTGTCTTTACATTCATATGATGTATCTCAAGATTGTGTATAGCTGCAATAGCTATTAACATTTGAATGGATGATATTCTCGTAACTGGTGAATATGTATCAAAATAGTCCAAGCCTTCCTTTTGCTTATAACCTTTGATAACTAGTCTGGCTTTATATTTATCAATAGATTCATCTGTTTTCATTTTCTTCTTGAATATCCATTTATATCCAAGAGGTTTTGAACTTGGTGAAAGATCCACTAGTTCCCACGTATGATTTTGCAAAATGTATTCTACTTCATCGTTTATAGCCTCTTTCCAATATGGAGCTTCAGGACTCGACATTGCTTTTTTAAAACTTTGAGGCTCATCTTCTAACAAATACGTTAGAAAATCTAGACCAAAAGATTTTGATATTCTAGCTCTTTTGCTGCGTCTAGGTTCATCATCATCTTGTTGGTCTTGACTACTGCTTATTGCAATATCATGAGTTCTTTTAGTTGAACTCGATTCTTCTATTGATTTGTAAGGAAATACATTTTCAAAGAAAGATGTATTCCTTGACTCAATAATAGTATTAACATGCATATCGAAAATTTTTGATTTATGAATCAGAAAGCGATATGCGCTACTATTATGAGCATACCCAATAAAAACACAATCAATTATTTTTGGTCCTATTTTAACCTTTTTATGTATAGGCACTGTCACTTTAGCCAAACACCCCCACACTTTTAAGTATTTGTAAGAAGGTCTTCGACCTTTCTACAACTCATAAGGGGATTTATTGGTTTTCTTTTGAGGTATTCGGTTGAGAATATAATTTGCGAAAAAAATTGCTTCCCCCCCACAAATTCTGAGGTAGTCCAGAACTTAATAACAATGCATTTATCATTTCTTTTAAAGTTCTATTCTTACATTCAGCAACCCTATTTTGTTAAGGTGAATAGGGTGCAGTTGTTTGGTGTATGATACCATGTTGAGAACAGAATTCACCAAAAGGTGCTTCATATTCTCCACCTCTATCACTTCTTATCTCCTTGATTTTTCTATCAAGTTGGTTTTCAACCTCATTCTTGAACTGTTTAAACATTTCCAATGCCTCATCTTTACTTCTCAATAAGTAAACATAACAGTATCTTGTGTAATCATCAATGAATGTAAGAAAATATTTCTTACCACCTCTAGTTTGAATAAATTTTAAATCACAAATATCTGAATGTATTAATTCTAGAGGTTCACTACTTCTTTTAGTTGATTGAAAAGAAGTTCTTGTAAGTTTATATTCCACACAAATCTCACATTTATGATTTGGATCTATTTCAAATTTAGGCAAACATTCCATATTAATTAATCTACGCAATGTATCATAATTAACATGTCCTAGTCTACCATGCCACACATTTGAAGACTCAAGTATATAAGCAGAAGATGTGTTCTTATTATTAATATTTTTAGTAGGAGGTACAATGGTCATTACATTCATCTTGAAGAGCTCATTGCTTATATACCCCTTCCCCATATACATCCCATTTTTTGTGAGGATAAACTTGTTTGCAACAAACACCAATTTGAAACCCTTCTTACTCAACAATGATCCAGACACTAGATTCTTTCGAATCTCTGGCACATGAAGCACATCATTGAGAGTAAGTTTCTTGCCCGATGTAAAATCTTCAATACCACCTTCCCTTGGCCTTTAACCTTGGAAGAAGAGGAGTTGCCCATGAAGAGTTATTCTCCATTATCTATGTTATGATATGATGAGAACATTTTCTTATCTGAGAAAACATGACGAGTAGCCCCTGTGTCCACCCACCATTCTTTGGTATTGTTGCCAATGAAGTTCACCTCGGAGACTACGGCTGAGAGGTTCATGTTTGAGACATCGTCTGAAAGGCCGTCCACTTTAGCCACATTGGCTTGATGGCATTTCTTGGTTGGATTTCCTTGGTCTTTGCGGCTGCGGCAATCCTTAGCACGGTGCCCTTGCTTATTGCACACATAGCACTTGCCTTGGAACTTCGTAGTTGCACCTTGCTTGGGACCATTGCCATTATACTTCCTCTTCTTGTTATTGTGAGAGGTATGCCCTTGTTCCATAACATTAGCCTTGGATTCCATGATGGACTTGCCTGCCTTCTTTTCAGATGCACGATTGTCTTCCTCAATTCTCAGCCTCACTATCAAGTCTTCAAGTCTCATTTCCTTTCGCTTGTGCTTTAGGTAATTCTTGAATTCTTTCCATAGGGGTGGCAATTTTTCAATAATGGCCGCCACTTGGAAGGATTCACTGAGAGATATCCCTTCTGCATGTATGTCATGCAAAATCACTTGTAGATCTTGAACTTGGCTGATCACAGTCTTGGAATCAATCATCTTGTAGTCTAGGAATTTTCTCACTACAAACTTCTTGAGTCCGGCATCTTCAGTCTTATATTTCTTGTCCAAAGATTCCCACAATTCTCTTGCAGTTTTGAGGGTGCAATACACATTATACAATGTGTTGTCCAATCCATTTACAATGTAGTTTTGGCACGAGAAATCAGCATGTTTCCATACTTCCATAGCGGCAACCACTTGCCTATTAGTTTCATTTTCATTCAATGCGGGAGCATTCTCTAGAAGGAAACAGGGCAAATTCAAAGTGGTCAAGTAAAACAACATCTTTTGTTGCCACCTCTTGAATTTTGTCCCATTAAATTCTTTCGCCTTCTCTCCATGACTCACAGTCATTGGCGCTATAACTAGCATTGGAAGAGGCACCACAGTAGGAGTAGGAGTAGGGGTAGTATCAGTAGCCATTACTGTTAATAGTATAGAATATTCAAATTCAGTCAAAAAATTCAGAAACAAATTCTGAATAAATAAAGGCAATTGAAAGATTTAGGTTGTATCAATTACAAAGTTAGTTTAATTATTTCTGCAGTAAATAAATTAGTATAATAGACACCAAAACAATGTTTTGAAAAACCTGAATGTTAAAGTCTTTTCCAAAAATAGATTACCTTAGTGAATAAAGTTTCTGTATAAAACATAAGGGTATATCAATTTCTGAATATCAAGTTTTGTAAATCTGATATATAAATTTCAGTATACCAGTTTCTAAATTCAGAACAGTATATCAGTATACCAGTTTGTAAATTTCAAGTTTTGAAAAATCTAATATCAAGTTCTGAATAATTTCAAGTTCTGAATATCAGGTTCTTTAAATCTAATATCAAGTTCTGAAAAATCTGTTCTGAAAGATTCCAAGTTCTGAATATCAGGTTCTGTAAATTTGATATCAAGTTCTGAATAATTTCAAGTTTTGAAAAATCTGTTCTGAAAGATTTCAAGTTCTAAATATCAAGTTCTATAAATCTGATATATAAAACTGATATGTTTCAAGTTTTGTAAAATCAGAACAGTGTACCAGTTTGAAAATTTCAAGTACTGTAAATTCAAAACAGTATAGAACTGATATATATATATATATATATGCAAATTTGTCTTAAGATTGTTATAACCCAGTATATATATATATATATATATCAGGTTGAAACAGAATCTATTACTTATATATATATATATATTTTATGAAGAATTAAAACAGAACAGAAACATAGTTCAGTCAGGAAAAAATAAAATCAAAATTAACAGAACAGGAAAAATAAGAATTTACGAAATAGAAGAAGAATAGGAATCTGAATTAGATCAAGGCTAGTGATTGTCATTATGTCCTTAAGACAAATTTCGCCTTGGCTATGGTGCTCACAATTTTGGACGATTGCCTCCCAAGATACAATGATCTGAATCTCATAGAAGCAGCACTTCAAACTGTGAGTCTGTCGAACTAATAGTGTTTGACTCTCTCTCAAATACAAACACTACACTGAATGCAGAATGCAGAAAAACTTATGAAAAATAAATGCGTAAATGTATGATATTTATAGGCCTCTTCATGGCTGTTTGGTACAGTCATAAAGGTTCAATGATGTCTGTTCATGGTGAACAGACACAGGCGCACCCGTGAAGAAGATGACTGTTTAGTCAAAATTCAAACCAACACAATCGCAAAATGATGTCATTTTGGATTTAAACCAAAACCGAAAAATGTACTCACAGAACGGTGACGTTTTTGGTTTTAATTAATCTAGTAACTAAACGGCAGCGTTTTGAGGCGGCGACACGCGCGCGTGTGTGGTGAACCAAGCATATGCTAGGTCCTCCCCCTTTCACAAAACTGGGGTGCCTCTTGGGGCCCAAACCCCACTCCAAGGTAGGTGTATATATACTCTTTAAAAGCCTTGTTTCCATCCTATGTGGGACATAAGCTTTTTGCACAAGCTTCAAACTTTAGTTACCATTTCCAAGTGGTGATGTTTGGAGACAATTTCTCATTCACTCTTTAATGGTTTTGAACAACCCAATATATAATCTTCATCTCCTCATGGAGGAGAACACATTCCCATGTGGACCCACCAAAATTAATTTGTGGGACCCACCTTAATTTTAGCTCAAAGATGGCTAATTTAAATGCTCAAAATCCATTTTTTCCAACAGCATCCCCATGAAAAGCAATAGTTGTTGAACTCATAGACACAGCAGCAGGTGCTGCTTTCGGGACAAGTATAGTAATCATCACAAACAGTGGGGGGCTTAATTGGAGATAGAGGAGATGGTCCAGGTTGGCCTGTCTTGATGGGGTAAGAGGCCTCTATTGCTATTCCACATTTGCCAGTTGCTGTATGACCCAAATTACGCTCCATCCTGATGTAGCCACTCTCTTCCCAGCTCTTTCCCCATGAGTTCCTCACAATCCAATAATCCAAACCATTCTCTGAGCCATATCCAACAGTAGCTACACCATGGTTTAGAGCTGTCCCACATTTTCCTGTGAATATACCCTGAAGAAACAGTAAATTAAAACGTGTTTTAGTTGCATCATTGGCTCTTGTATAGGGATAAAATCAATATAAGGCAATATGGCTGCAACTTTCCAAAGATGAATTTCATTTTAATAATATACAACTTTAGCATCATCTTAATCTAAAATTCCAAAATGTGAACGAAGAGTTAACTACAATGATCAGGATAGGATTTTACTGAATCATAGAACTGGAATCCCCTGCCACCGCCTTCAATGGCAACGCTCACCACTTGATTTGCCACTGCCGTTTGCAATACCTTCTCGTTGTTTTGAGGAACATCTTCATAGCCATCAATTGTAACAACCTTTGCATTTTTCTGTAAATGATTTGGACCAAAGAGTGAGACAATTATTCTTACTTCTTTCACTTCTGTATATATATACATGTATATTTAAAGAACGTAGAACTGACCTTGTATTGGTCGCATCTTCTATCTCTGGCATTGAAGGGGTAATCTTCTTCGGTGTCAATGCCACCGTTGTTGATGATGAACTCGAAGGCGTAATCCATGAGACCCCCATTGCATCCCTCGTTATATGATGTATCACAGTCCACCAGCTCTTCTTCTGATAGCGAGATTAAATCGCCGGTCACTTGCTTGCTTATCCCTTCCACAACAGCAATCGTTGAGAATGCCCAGCAACTCCCTTCATTTCAAATGAAAATCAATCCAACACACCATTCAATCACAATATATGTGTTGAAAAATAACAGAATTTATACAACTTTACTTAAAAACATTAGAGAAAAGAGAGAAAAAAAACAACACAGAAAATTTTTAAACAAAACCCATGGACATCATTCAATTGAATTGCATCAATTATTAATATTCATATCGCATGATATAAAATATTACCTTGTGAAGCAAATATCTACTTCCTTTCACCTGAACTATGAGATCACTAGAGACTTCTGAGGATATTGACCTATATTAAAAAAAAAAAAAAGAAAATTTTAGTATCCTTCCCATCACACAGACACACAGAGTTATGTATATATAATCGAAAACTCCATCTTTATTCAGTAAATTTCTTACTTTACAACCTTAGTAGTACAGAAAGTGTCTGGCCGAGATCTGAGTTTCATAAACTTCATCTTTGAACTTGTTATCTTTTTCCCAGCTTTAGTTATCTAATTAGCAGATATACCTTACCAGGGCAAAATTAGATTTCTTCACCTTTTAAAACACAACAAGCCAATGTACCTCATGCATCGAATGACTCCCTCTGTAGCTGATGCTTCTTCTAGTGCATGTACTGCAGCTAAAATTGCAACATTCCTATGACCCATGGCTTCCTGAAAGTCAACATCAATTACATTAAAAACCATAGTTTTGGTATGTATGCAAAATCTACCAACATGCATTTTTCAATATTTTTCAATCAGAGGGATTCAAACTCTATGCAACTTCATGTCAAATCATCACATCTAACTTGATTAGCATTGTATGCCTCAATGATTTGTATGGCAAGCTTCAAATGCCCCACATAAGACAGGCAGTGAACAAGATTGATATCTTAAACTTTTCAATTTCATTAAGTAAACACATTTAGAATCAAATAGCAGAAAAAGATTTGGAATTTCAGAGTAGCCAAGCCAAATTAGAACTATTGAGATAAATAAGGTAGTGCCTGCAATAAAATAAAATTAAAAAAAAAAAAAAAAAGATGTCTTTGACAGTCATGTCAAGACGCTGCCAACGAGCATGATGCAGTACATGCTACCTTCCTAACATTAGATTGACTAGATCCTGGTTTTTGTAGAAGGAGCCAACATCCCAATCATCGGTCGAGGAAGAAAGCGTCATTAGTGCAACCACAATTGACCCATGCTTGGCCTCAGTTGAGGATTTTCTTGTGTGCAAGCTTTGACTAAATGGGCCAACTGTAACCAAAAGAGCAGTCATAGTTTATTACAATTAAGATTATTGTCCATAACTTGCATTCACTGGGATTTGTTGTTACCTTAAGGACTGAGTTAATGGAGTAATGCTATAGATTTTCTCTAGGATCGGGCTGACTAAGAACACCCTCATACTGTATGACATCAATAAAAGTAAAATTGAAGTTAGTTCTTGTCTGAAGTACTTTTAGGAGTTACAAATCAATTAGCGAGCCGAGGGAGAAAAGAGAAATAACCAAAGAAACAAGTCCCTTCGACTCGGTAACGACGTCATTTGTCTTGACAATGGCCTCCTTAACAGATATAAGTTCATAAAGGACTACTCCAAAAGCATATACATCTGTCTTGGAAGAAACATCACCATATTGAGCATACCTGCACCCAAGGCCACCTTAAATTAAAATATGTTCTTGTATATGACAGGTCTTGGCACTAATTATCTTTTTTGAAATTAGAATTTCATGAATGCCACCAATGAGAAGTTGTGAATTATAAATTGAAATAGGATTACTTTTCATGAGCTTTTTAGAAGATAGCTGCATAAAAATTCTGAATGTTAGAACTTGAACCTTCCCTGGCAATGTTCTTTACAGCATAAGGATAGATAAAAGCAACTTAGGAAATATTGCAACTATGAATGAGAATGGTCACTAGTGGGAAACAAGGAAGAGGGGAGAAAATGGAAATTAAACCTTCTCTTTTTGAAGTGCAAACAACTGACTGTGTAATTCCTCTAGTCTTTTCAAGGACAAATCACTCTCATCAACGATCATTGTGTATAGATCATCCTCTGTGGCTCTACAAATCTCCTTTGAAATATTCCTTATTTGATCCCGAACTTCAACAAATTGAAGTCCATATATCAGACCTTATAAAATGGAATAATTTGAAGTGGATCAATCATGTTGATTAATGCATAACCCACATTGCATTTATTCTGTTAAGAAAAGAAAGAAGAAAAACACATATGAAAGTGTTCATCAATCGCAGCCAGGAGCATTTTCGAAGTATACCTATAATGAAAGAGATTCAAAATAGAATGTAGACTGATAAAATGCACGTTGCAATCCACTGCACTTACCCCCTCCGTTAAATTTGACTTGAAATAATATAAACTACCTCATAAATTTAAGTTCCACATCCAGGTTGTCTCCTTTGACGAACTGGCCTTCTATGTGGGCGTTCAAGTTATTGCTCAACTAGTGTGATTTGAGAAGGACCACCAACTTCAAATCGACGACGTGTACGATGAGTAAGTGTACCTCGTGGTATGGCTTCAGGATGAAATCCCTAATCTATATATTCACCCATACCACCTACGTCATCTCCATCGTCGTGAGCCACTGTCAACCCCTCAATGCCCATGTCGTCACCCATCCCACCTATCTCAATTGCTTCTGTGTGCATGGGTGTGCCAAATGTATAATCATCATGGAAGGGCATTCTAGTGGAGGAGGATGGAGCTGCTACTAATGATGAAGGGGCAGTCGGAGTGGAAATGTCCCTACAATGACATCTCTGATAAACAATGCCACGAGGTCACTGATGAGGCATTGAGGCCGACTGAGACAGGATTGAATCACATGGGATTTGCTCGTCGCCAATACACTAATGGGCCTGAATTCGTTCTAAGGCAGAATAACTAAGTGCCTTGATATCAGCAAAGGCTTGGTGTGAGTCAACTCGATCGCCATAACCCTCATCAGCTTTCATGTGTATTTTGCCAAGGGTACTTGACTGCAAGTAATATTAACAATTATAAGTATGTTTTGAATATAAAAAAGTAATATAATTAAGAATAAGATATCAAACAAACTAATACCAACATCTCCGTAATACTACCAACGGGTTGAAATCCAACTAATAGCCTAGTATCCGGTGGCCCAATCAAGCGACAAGTAATTCGTTGATACCACACCATATAGGGATCCATATACCCAAGTGGGTGATCCAGCGACTCGACAAATACAATATGATCACGACGATGTATCCATAGATCAATATATGGTTAATGCACAACGTCCCACTGATATAGTGCCCTCCCTCGTGGATCAGTAGCGTGAAGCTCGACACTTGTATTGCGTAGCAATGGTATCTCCTAGCAAAGTCCGAACTGACACATGACCCGATCTGGGAAGTGCTACTCAACGACCTCAAAACAAATGAGTGGTGATACAGTTTGCCATATATCCTCCTCCAACAAGGCAATATGTAGGTCATGTCGCAATGACATCATCTGTATAGGGCTGCCATACCATCTATAAACCAAGAAAAAATTATTCAAGGTTAAGTAAACGATACAATGGGTCAACTTAATTTATACATGTAATAATAATCATTTATAAACATGTAATAATAAGCATTTATAAACATGTAACAAACCTGGTGATCTTGCATTTGGTCCAGCTGGTCCCTATAATGGCGAAGTACATGGATCGGTGTCTCCTTAACAGATAATGTTGCTCGCCACTTATACCCTAAAGGCAATGACTCCTCCTCATTCTCCCGAGGGAGCTGTCTATCAGGTCTGATGTGTGTCAGCCTCTCCCATGCCCATAACTGTTAATAGATTTAAAATGTGTAGGCTTGGTAGCTCGACACATCTCACAATAAAGACATGCAATGATGGCACTCCCCCAATTAAAGCTTCCTACATCTTCTAAATCCCTAAACAAATGAAAATACATCAATTTCACTTTATTCCTTGACTTATCTGCGAATAAAGAACCTCTATCTCTAACGGTTGAGAGACCGTACAAGGATGATGCACATTTTCTTTCTCCACATAAAAGTCGATGCCACATAAGGCCTGATTTTCTAAAACAACTTCAATCATTGTTTGCACAGTCTCATCATCAACTATTTCTAATGGTATGTAATTGTTGTGGTTGATTGGAAATCGACAGATCATCTTTAGGCAGAATTTTGTTATATCTACCTTCGTGATAGCATACATCTTTGCCAAAAGTTCAGTATAAGTTGTTCCCCTCAACATAATGCTTCGTCGAGCATTCATATCATACCATATACTACCTTGTTTCCCATAACAAATATTTCATCCCTAATAACATAGTATTAGTATTGATGTTCCAGTCATTTTTAACCTTCAAAAAATAAATACAACCCATCAAAATTTAGTTTAAACTAGGTATAATTTATGAAACAATGATCACTAATTTTCTACAAAGTTAATTGAAGTTCGAAAGATATCAAATATTCTAATGTAATAAACAATTTAATTACTAATTTAAAAATTAGAATGAACATATTGAATTAGAAGGAATATACCAATTTGGAATATAGGTTGAAAAGGTGTACTGAGAACCATGTGGAAGGTATTAGAATGGCTTCTTGGCCATTAAAAGTTAATATTAATTTGGGAATTTCTGAATCTTAAGTAGGAATAATATAATATTGTTAATGGAATTTAGTAAGCAACCAAATTTAAGGAAGATCAAATCTTTTGCAACATGTGAAAATCCCAACTCTTTAATGTCATCATTGAGATTTTACTATATAGAAATTCAGTGGAAGTTCTATATTGGCTCAATAGGTGAGAAACAAGATAGCCAACTTTTCAAATATCGCAAGAGTAAGAGATGTAGAAATATGAAATAGAACCTTTTATTTATGCTAATAATTTGTATGTTCGGTAAGTACGAAGGAACATGGGGTTTTGGAATATGTGAAATTTTGATTTCGGTATGGATTGAAATACTATGGTAGGAAATCATTGGGCAGTTCAAGTTATGTCAAGCATACCCAACTATGGAATGAAACCTTTGAATCCCAGAAATAACAAAAAGGAATCCCAGAAATCATTGGACAGTTCAGGTTATGCTAATAATTTATGAAATGATACTCTTATCTTTAAAAAAAGAAAAGATTATTGTGCAGATGATTAAGAGTCCAGGCAAATTCATCCAGCACAAAGGTAAATGTGGTCATGGTGGGTTTTTAGCTCATGGTAACCAACAAGTTACTCTATCCCACTTAGGAAACTCGGGTCGGGGTTACTGGTTCAGCCAGATTACCTAGATTGGGACTTTGCGTACAATTTCATTTTCCTCTTATAGCTCAATGTGCCCTCAATGTAACCCCACAATCCATTTTTAACCAAATACAATGATTATAATTGTATTCATTCTTCTAAAACAATCATCATTTGGGTATAACAATAGGTCTCAGAAGGGGGAAGAAGTCCCTAAATTTGGAGCCTCTTCAATGATATCTAATAATTCAAAGATCTTTCAACCTGAAAGCTGTTCACTGTATCCTTTAGTCACTTAACAAAAATCAGGAATCATCCACAAGAAGGAAAAAATGCTCTCCCAAATATCTATGAAATAGGGATCCAAAGAATCAGGGGACAATCCATCTTCTAAGAGCTGAGAGCAGAGACAACTGAACATGTTCTGTTAAGACATGTTTTTCTTCTCCAAACAATGGGACTTTTGAAAACATATTGTTTTCAGAAAACTATCAAAGTTTTCATGTCTTTGGTCTTTTACAACTCTAAAAATAATACTAGTATTTTTTAAAAACAAATAAAAAAGGGGCCAACATTGCCTGTAGTCACTGCCTCTACAATGATCAAAAATTCTTTTTTTTTTTTTATGAAGAGAATTTATTTTTACAAACGCTAACATAATTTAAATATAAAATAAAGAATATAAGCTAGCATGGCCGGAACAAGGCAGAGGTTTCTTGATTCAGAAAAACAAACGAGTATATGATATTCATCACTTAAACAATGGGTTGACCTATGGCCTTGGGGATCACTGCCCACAGATTCTAAACCTTCCATTCCCAACAAGCTATTTACCTAAACAAAAAAATCCTAAACTCTCCCTTTTGCTGAAGCTGGAATAGCACAGTAATACAAGTGCCTGTATGGTTAGTGTGGTACCTTCAGAGTGCTAGTTAAATCACAAATGAGTCGATCTTAACTTGATTTATACTTTTTGTATTTTATTTTCGCTAAACCATAGAGGATAAATTTAGATTGAAATTTTTTCTTTGCTAAAAAGATTATACAACACAAGTGATTCTTTTTTCCGCAGTCAACAATGTTCCATCTTTCAGAATAAACAAAAATATATAACAATGATAGAAAAGAAAAAGCCCTAATTTTTATGGGAGAGAAAAGCCCTAATTTTTTTTAGGGAGAAAGGCCCTAATTTCACTGATCAAGAGATTGCCTGATATAATGCAGCTATTACAGAGGTCTTGAGGGAGACGAATGCAACCTGAGATGTACCAGATAGAGCTTGAGAAAGGCCACCACTGTGAAATCTTGACAGACCCTTGCATAATTGTGAGATCTTGAGAGCTTGAACTGATTGAATGCCGTGAGGGAGATTAAGTGTCGTGAGGGAGAGAGAGATCGAGTAGGGATCTGGAGATATGAGAGAGAGCGTCGAGAGAGTCTAAGAGAGAACCGAGTTTGAGAGGCCTTCTCTGTCTAACCTTCAAGCAACTCCGAATCCGAAAAAGAAAAGTCCAGCCTGCAACAACACTGATGCGAGCTCTCTAATGAGTAGGAACAAGGATGCGAGCTCTCTAATGACGACAAGGATGCAAGCTCTGTAACGAGTTGGTCATGCGAGCTCTCTACCGAGTAGGAACAAGACTGAGACGTCTCAGAAGAAACAGTGTTATAACAACACTGAAAACGTCTGTTGAACAGAAGATTTCTCAACCTACCTCATGGTAAATAAGTTAAAAGTAACTTTATTCTTGTAAAAAAGTTTTAAAATAACCCTAATTTGGTAAAAAAATTCTAAGTTTGGGTTGTTTCTAAGAATGACAATTTCGCCTGTTTTATGGGACTGTCTCATTCTGTTTCTAATAGGATGAGTATGGAATGTTTATAAATGAGATTGGTAGAAAGCAGGCAGGACTTTTAAAGTTTTATTGGGTTCAGGACGAGTTAGGGAGATGATCATTCTGTCCCGTTTATATATTAATTTTTTTTATTATTCTTATATATACTATATTTACAAATAAGCTAACACAATAAAAAATTAATTCTAATATTTCTCACATCACACCCATTATTTTTTATTATATTGATTATTTTGATAAAAAAATTTAATTTACCTACTAAAATAAAAATTTAATTTACGTACTAAAATAAAAATCAATTTACCTACTAAAATAAAAATTCTAACTTACTTAAAAAAAAATTGAAGTTTGAAACGAAATGAGGTAGGGTCAAAAATGAGAAATATAAATAAGATTGAAATAAGAGAAGAGATACCCCATCCTAAATTCGTCCCATTAACATTACTAGTTGTTTCTTCTATGCATAAAAGTATGTCAAAAAAAAAGCTCTCTTAGTAACAAAAGTTGCATCGCCCATGCGAGGTGGGGACTATACTTTTACAACCCCCCAAACACACAAGGAAAATATACTTTGGCCTACTATATAAATATACTGATCTTTTTTAAAATTTTTGACAATTATACTAATATCTTCAAAATTTTATATAAATATTATATTTTTGTAAGAGTAAATTATATTGATCTCTTTTGAAATTTCTGACAATTATATTGACATCTTTTGAAATTTTTAAAATTACATCTATCTCATTTATTTTGCTTGATAATATATAGATATTTTCTCCCAGTCAAACTTTTTTTTTTTTTTTTCAAAATTACTCCTTTCATGTGTTTTTTTTTTCAATTTTTTTAAATTTTGACCACTTTTTTTTTTTTTTCATTTTTCAAATAAATATTGATAAAAACATTAAATTTATTTTTATATAAAATAAAAATATGTTATTTAACTTATTTTTTTTATAGATAAAATAATAAAAAAAGTCTTTAGTAAAAGTTAGAAAAATTGTTCAAAATACAAAATAAATAAAAAAAATAAAAATGACAGTTTTGTTATTTTTTTAAAAAAATTGAGTAGATGAATATATCTGTATATTGTCAGTTAAGGTAGGCAATGTCGATGTAATTTTAGAAACTTCAGAATAGGTCAATATAATTATTAAAAATTTAAAAAAGATTAATATAATTTATTTTCTTTTTTTTTTTACAATAACATAAAAGAGAATTAAATTCATGCTTAGTTTTGCAAAGCTCAGACACACTAAAAGCCTAAAACACATGTTTGGGATTGTTTCTTCAATACATAAAAGCACGTTAGTGGCTTGGCCCATGCCCGGTTAGGAACTACTTTTACAACCCACCCAAAACACGAAGGAATACATACTTTGCATTAATGTATAAATATTGTTTTTTTATATACAATAATAGGAAAGGATAATCGAATTCATGCAAATTTATTGAGGAATGAATACTTGTATCATTTAAATTAAATATCGATCCTAATATTGCTTACTTAAATGATAAATTTAGTTGTTACAAAAAAAAAATTTAATCTAATGCATATAAATTCACCCAAAATACTCTTCACCGATTCATAAATTAAAAAATAAAAAATTTCATAAAATTGGAGATAGACAAAAGTGAAAAAGCCTCCATCCCCTCCTCCAAAGTCTCAAAACCTTATTTTAACCTCATAAATGAAATTAAGTTAATAATTTGATAATGTTTCATAGATATTTCTAATCCTGCAAAAGTTGTACCCCTCTTGTAATTTATATCAATCATATTTTCCTTATATTATTGTTTAAATTAAGTAATTGTAAAAAAAATATTAATTAAATTAAGCAATTGAAATTTTGGATGAACGGTTAAAAAAAACACTTAATAAATAAATTTATCAACTTAATCTAAAACTATACTTAATAAATAAATTTAAGACAAATAAGACTTCGTTTGCCCTGTTTAAAAGTCAGATTCACAATTCAATAACGTATATTTGATTACGTTGAAAAAATATAATTTAGATAGTGATTCAGATATAATTTTTTAAAAAATATTTTAAAAAATTTTGTAATTAATTTTTTAAAAATTGTAAAAATATATTTGAATATGATAATTCAAATTTTAAAATACTAATTTTAAAATACGTATTCCATATTTTAAAATTAAAAATCTAGTTTTAAAAACATAACTAAACATACCCTAAATGTTTGACACTATTTTTAGACCCAAAACATGATATGAAACTGCTCATCTAAACATGACTTTTTATAAAAGAAGAATTTTATAAATCTTTTATTTCGATGTTTTGTAGCTAATGGGATCATCCATGGATGATCTACCGTTGATCTTCCATCATGTAGAATGAGAGAAATCTGATGGGGGGAGCCAAATCCCAAAATGACCAAGTGGCGCGTGACAGCTTGTTCTCTCATCTGCCTCACCCCTATAAATACGCATCGCAAAACTTGAATCCCATTTCTATCTTCTTTTTCAGTGTAGGAAGAAGAGGAGATTTGTGTGCTGCTCCACGTGTGTGGTTTGTTCGAGTCGGTGTATGATTCGATATGGGAATTTTCTCGATGAACCCTAAATCGTTCAAGATCGACAGGAAGTCTTCCGTCGCTTCCAAGCTCAAGTCATCAATTTCCAAAAAACTCGTCGAATTCCTCGGCAACTACACCGACGACGTCCTCGCTGTACTAATCTATCTCTCTTTTTTCCCAGACACACGTGCACTGGACATAAGATTCTGTATCCTTCAAATGGCTGTAATGTTATTCTAGTTATTCGAGATGTGTTTATTGCCAAATCCTCTGTTTGTTTTCTGGGAGAACTGGAAAATTAGATGGGAAAGAAGAATTGAAGTCTTACGACTGACGTTGTTTGCTTCCTTAAAAACATTGAAAAAGGCGATTTCCGTCAGCCATTTGATGCGTAGCGTAAGACTAAATAGTTAAGTTGGTTTTTGTTTAGATTTATTTTTCCTAGCTAATCAAACCCAGAAAAAATTAGGGTTTCCATCGTATACTCGTGTTTTTTCTAATTTATCGGCAGCCAAACAAAGCATGACTGATGGTAATTCCTCAACGCAGGCGTGACAACGTTTGCCAAGGAAGAGAAAATATGACTCTAATACGTGCTTTAGTGTCTAAATGTATGCTATTAGTATGTGCATTTGCCATTCGGTGGGTGTTTGAGAATCTAAACGGCCTTTCTGAAACCCTAGCATTTCCTTCTCTCTCCTTCGAAATTTGGGACTAGTGCTATGCATGCAGTTATACCTGTAGTGTGGCTGGACGTCATAAATGTAGATGACAAACTATAATAAGATATAGTTGATGAAGCTAGAATTAGAGGTAGTTTTAAGTTAGAATGACGAAAGAATTCAAAGGTTATAGTTCAAGAAAAATTAAAGAATCTATGTGGATTGCTTAAGTTGTTAGAGTGGGTGTAATGTTGGGATTCTACACAGTTACTACTGCTCTAATACCGGTTTAACTGTCAAGTGCTCTGATAGTTTAAGTTTTGAGAGAGAGAGAGAGAGAGAGAGAGAGAGAGAGAGAGAGAGAGAGAGAGAGAGAGAGAGAGAGTTTATAAGTGTGTATTTGTATCATCAATAAACAATGCAAATCAAGTTTGCCAAAGAGAGAATTGGAATGATGTTTAAAACTGAATTTGTTGAGATCCAAGTTTGATTTGTGTTTGTAATCTTAAATTATATTATCCAAGTTTCGAATTCATCTTAATTGGGCTTTAGCTAGTTTCCGTTTTTTATCCACTACTAATTGGATATCATTATTTGGATTTGGAAGTGAATTGGTGGTTCTGTAATTGGTTCATCAGCCGATTTTAATTGGGTAGAGGCCAGGTCTGTAGGCCTGATCAGACATTTTTATGGACTCATCTAAGAAGCTGGTTTGTTTTTAAGTAAGCTAAAAGAACCCAATGAACCCTGTCACTATAATGGTAAAAAAAGGATAGTGCACCAAAAATTGATCTCTATATTATTGATATGGGATTGTCTTTAGAGGACTTACCAATTCATAAAGATTCTTAATTTCTGGAATAAGCGGTCTGGTTGGCAGTTATTTATAACATATTTTTGTATAATGTTTATCCTTTCCAATTAAATGAGTCTAGTTGAAATGGATTTTTTCAATATTATTTCCGAACTTAAGTTCCTGAATGTTAAATTGATCTTTTCACCATTTTGCTTTTCATGCCTGGTCTATTTATGGGCAGACGCCCACACACTCACAGAGTTCTTCTCTTTAAAAAAAGGCGAAATTGTGAAACATGTTCTCCTTGATATGAATCTTGTATCTCTTTCTGGGAATGCCTCATTCACGGACTTCTAATTCCATAAATTTGTGATGTATGTTGATTCTACTCACTGCTCTTTATTACTAGCTTCCATTGTGGCTTGAGTGAACAACTGTATGCATTCTCTCTAAGATAATTGTTATGCTGTCAAGTAATGTTCTGGCGTATTGTTTCTCTTTTTAGGAGTATATTACAGTGCTGGTATGTAATGGAAAGAATCAAAATCAGGCAAGAGATGATCTGGAGGCATTTCTCGGGGAAATGAGTGGGGAATTTGTATCTTGGTATTGTTACTGCTGACATTTGCATGTATTAGCATGTCTGAGATAGGGGAAAATGCTAAAATTTGAGTGTCTAAATGTAGAAGTTTAATCAGTTCACCTTCTCTTGTGCTATTCGTGCAGGCTATGGGATCTTCTCTTAAAATATGGCCATCAATCAAATTCAGTCATTGGTTTATCAGATCCAAAAGATGTCACTTCTAATGGTCCCTGTAATGGTAATGCAGGCAGGGACTTGAGAAGCGACAGTTTAAAGAACCTTCAGAATCATAGCAGTGGAAATGTTGATAGCTCACTGGTAATATTAGCATTATCTATGCCATTTTTTTTTCATGCATAATAATTTTTAATTTTTTGAGTGAAGTTTGTAATATAGTTGTCCATGGCAGACCACAACTAAGAAGTTCTACCACCCATCTACCTATGCTTGTGATCCTGTACCCTCTGGTGGTATGGAGTTTTCTGAAGGTTCTCAATATTGTGAAGGCTCTGTTGTCCTTCTGAATGGGGTAAATACCAACAAGGTAGGGTCACAGACACATAGAAGTGCAATTCTGAGGGAAGTTGCTGCAGCTGAGAATATTCATGACAATTCCCTGATGCATGGGCCTTTTAGAATGGGAGGCTCTTCTGTGATTCCAACTGGAAGAGAGCAAAGCATTCAATGCGTGGATAAATCAAAGAAGGTTGGTAAAGCTGAATTTTCTGTCTGAGTTTTCAGTTATTCTAATATGTATTCCATGTTTGACACCTGCATATACCCTTGTAGAGCAGTTCGTTGATTCTAATTGCAATGGGCTGCCTGATCAGCTTTTGCATTTACCCAAAAGAGAAACGATTTCCAGAAATTCTCAGTCTTCTGTTACAGGTACCTACACTTGAAAACTGCGAACACATCTTGTTTATATATGCATTAACTACACAAACATCTATATTGAAGTTTCTTCATGTTAAAGACGGATTTATATGGGCCAAACACATCAAGATATGTGATCCTTTCTCTGTTTCAGAGGGCCCTTGCACTAGGCAAATTTCTGATGCCAATGTTCTTGCAAGAAGTCCTCCAAGAGCAGTTAGTGCTGTATCCTGCGAAAATAAGAAGTCACGGGGTAGCGTGTGGGACCGATTGGGCAAGCCATGTGAAAACTTCATTAGTGATCAAACCATTGATGCACATGGCGCTGATATTGTAGAGCAGGATCACAAAGTGCTTGATCAGCATACAAAGTTGCATCCTGTGCTCAATGAGCAACTTAGTGGAAGAATGAAAAATGAAGTTAATGAGCCTGATAAGAGGTGTACTGCTAACAACCCTGGTGAACATAGGAAAATGGAGCATGATGTGACAATATCCAAACTTCATATTGCAAATAATATTAGGCGAAAGAGACATTTTGGGGAGATTAGTACTGGCCCCAGTTCTGGTTCAGTTTCTGTGGTTGGTGAGAATGCCATGGATCCCCAATACAAAGAAAGTGCAGACGATGTTAAAAGATTGACCATGACCTCACAGGCTTCTGAGGCCACTAAACCAGCTCTGGTTTCGGTATTTCATCTGTTTTCTTATTTTCTGTTTAAGTTTTATTTTGTAAAATATGAATATAGCTTAAGCTTGAAATTTATGCTTGCGTGAACTGTGAGACATTAACTTGTTTCCAAAAAGGAAAAAAAAATGTGGAGTGTTTCAATTGATTACTGTGCTTACATGCCCTAGCTGTATTCTCTTGCAGCAAGTGCAAGATGTGAAAAAAAGATTGCTTCAAATTGAATCGGAAATGTCTAAGCTTCGGGCCAAACAGCTCAAGATGAAGAAAGATGGACGACCCAATGTATTGTCAAATTCTGGTGAGGTTATTTCCATAATTTGGAAGAAATTTCGAAGTTCTAATCATAAGAATGCCTTTCCCACTTTTCATGAGAAGTGCATCTTTTTGAAGTTCGCTGCTAACTAAATTTAGAATTTGACTTAACCTCCCACCCCCCAAACTGAAAAAAGAAAAGGAATTTGAATTACCCTTTGTTTGCATTTCTTCACACGTGTGCATTGACTGTGTTTAGTTTCCTATGTGTTGCTGTGCAAATAGGGTTGCATATTGAGAAGGGCATGGAACACTTCTGAGCTCCCTGAGTCAAAAAAAGAAAAGAACTACTGATTTGATGATTTATTGACAATGTTAAATCTTTTAAAGAAAGAAATTTTGGAAAAATCAAAGCTACTAAATACCTCTTGGAAATGAAATGGAACATGGTGATATGTTTCTTCCACTTTCTTTTTCATTCCGTATTTCTTAATCTTCATGTTTATGAAGTCATTGGCCAACACTTCCATTTTGGTATTCTACATGCCATGCAGAGGCAGATTTGGTTGGCTCTCCCCTATCCTAAGTGGCAGTACTATTTGGCATCAATGTTTGTGAAATGCTCCATTCAAAATTTTGATACTCCATTTGAATGTGTTTCATGTTAAAAACTACCACTGAATGAATTGTGTCTTTAGTATTCGTTCTTCACCATTCAGATATACATATTCTTCTCTTTTGGTTGGTAGTCTTCAATTCTCACTATATGGACAGTTCAGAACACGTTGATTTAGCCTAGATAGTTTACAGTGATGTTTTTTGTACTATGTACTGTATCTAGAGGCTCGTGTTTGAGCAGGAAAATTTTTCACTTTGTGCTTTTGCAGGTGCATTGAAGCATTCAGAGGAAGATGTTGAGTCAAGAACTGTATTTGTGACTAACGTAAACTCAGTGAAACATTTTGTCCATGTGTTCTCTTAGCATTTTTTTTATTGCTATTTTTTTTTTGGTATAAATTGTATGGGTGATGCAAAATGTGTTGCCAAGTTTTTGTAGTCTATACATGCTCTTTTTTTGGGGTTGGGGGGTATTTGTTATTTAACAGTTTCTACGGCGACTGCAATTCAAGCTCAGTACAGGCATTTGTATTTATCCATATATTTATCTATCTCCAAGCTTGAGCACTAAGTGTTTTACTACTTCAAACTCATCGAACTGTCTGATGTTTTTAGGATCTAGTATTTGTGTACAGGACCAGGAAATCATAATATATGAGTTTGTCCTCTGTTCTGGTTTATTTTGTTCAGCTTGATATAAACCTTTCCTGGATATAGATTTTCATGTGACTATGTATTGGGGAATAAAATACTGCATGAGGGTTTCAGTGGAAATCTTGCACAAATTTCTATTTGGTTAAGTTTAAAGAAAAGATAGATTTCATGTCAAGTTATAGTATTTTGTAGGAAAGGATTTGAAAATTGTGGTATGTATTCATTGCTTCTAGGTAATTCTCTAAGAGGAAAGGTTACTTGGAACTCTCTCAAATTGAGGCTTTAAATGTCCATTTGTTTGTCAGGTTTGTGCTCAGTCTGTGGTAGTATGTTGAGGAAGTTGAGCATACCTTTATAACCATCGCTACGAGTGACCAATAAAAAAAACCATGGCTATAAGTGATGTTGGTGGCACTGACTGGAATTTGACAAGGGAGAAGAATTGGAGCCTAAAGGACTAGTCTGTAGTTTTGCAGCTTAGGCCAAAAGCCCAGCCTATGACTCTATAGCTCATGTAATAGAATTGGAAGCTCAAGGTTTAGTCCTTGCTTTTATAGGTCATTCACTACCAATGATTTTTATGCTAGCTGATAGTTGTCTCAGTCACGGTTTAGTCGCATCATTAATTTTCATTTATATATTTATATTAGTGTTTATTACTTGAGTTAAATATGAAATATGTTATTTTCTTCTTTTAAATAGTTGTCTCAGTCACGGTTTAGTCGCATCAACGATTTTTCTTGTTCTGTTTTGCATCTTTTCAAGTCCTACACAGTCTATATACAATTACAAGTGGTTCAGTAAGGAAGGTCCCTTGAATTGTTCTTTCATCATAGGGAGAATTCTAGCTGACCCTTTGGTTCTTGGAGTCAAAAGCTTATTCCAACAAAGACAGTTTTGGATTGAAAACTATGCTCTATTGCTGTATGGCAAGAGGTTGAATTTTGTTGGCTATTCCTTTGGCAGCTGTAGGTCATATAGGAAATGGTGACTTTTTGAAAGATGATTTTAAGGTACATATTGTTTAATATATCTTTTTCTGGTGGTTGGGATGATGTTCTCAAAGTGGAATTTTTAGTTTTATTAGTGGGGTTTAGACAGTTGTTTTAAAGAAAAGTGGGGTTTAGAGAAGCTGAAAATAGGAGCTGCACTAATGTTATTGTTGAGGGAGATTCTTCTATGGTCTAAGTTCTAACAGGATTTTTCATGGCCCTTGGAGGTATTTTCATTTGATGTTTAATTTGATGATCATAGATATTTTTAAAATTTTTTGCTCACACAATTAGTTGGTAAAAGGCTTTGTTGAGTTGAGTATTTTTATTTTTTGCTTCCGTTACATTTTTTTGGCTTTTCCTGGAGGTCCCTTGGCTTCTTTCTTGTACCAGTTTTTTTATTGATGAAATTTTAGCCTCTTATCAATCAGAGAGATAAAAAAGATCCCAAGGCCTAGTGATAAAATGATAGTTTCTATCAATGATATGAATCCCATAGGTTGAAAAAGACAATTCTTTTAGGCCATCTCGGTTGTTAGGCTAGTTTATTTCTTGTTATCAACTTGAAGCCCAAGGGATTTTCTGATCAGCTCCTTTACACGAACATGAAGTATATTATCAATTCTGTGACTTAACTACTGTTGTTGTACTGTTGTGGATTTTTATCTTTTGGTAGCTTAAATTTGTACTTTGAGGTGTTTCAAACAATATTGTCCTTTAACTGTTGGAATATCAGGTACATTTTGCTGCAACAACGGAAACTTTATCATCATACTTTGCCAAGTGTGGTGTGGTACTTAATGTTGTCATTTTGACTGATAAATTGAGTGCCCAACCAAAAGGGTAAATTTCATTTACATAGCTACTCTATTATAGCATAGACGAGGTTTATAATCTGTTTATTATGTTGTATCTTGAGTCTACAAGTTAATGATGTTATTTAATTTTTTTTCTTCTAGGTCTGCTTACATTACTTTTGCCAACAAAGAATCAGTTGATAAAGCGGTGGCATTGAATGGGACTTCATTTTTCTCAAGGACACTGAAGGTAAGCAATTCTATAACTAAAAAAGTCTTGTTTGATAATTGATGCAGTACATGAAGGTATAGAATTAAATAAGGATGTAAACTTTTTTTTTCCGGGCCGGGGGGGGGGGGGGGGGAATGGATTAATAAGGATGGAAAAAAAAACACCTAGATCTTAGAAATGACCTTTGTTCATGTTGTTTTGAAGATTGACTTGTTGAGGGTTTGATATTGTAGGAATGCAGCTGAGTTGAGCATATATGGCATGCATGCAATAAATAGAAATTGTAACTTGTCTTTTGTTTTTATTTTACACATGCAAGTGGAATTCTGTCATCTGGAATACATAGGGTGAAGAGAATGATTGCAGGACAAAGAGAACTTGTTGAGCTTGTATTGGGGTGCAACCTTGTGGATTGTAATGTTAATTTCCAAAATTACGTAAAAGGGTCTGTATCTTCATTTGTCTAGGTTTAAATTTTGAGCAGTTTGTTTTTTTTTTTTTAACAAGTATGTGCCTAATGGGGGCAAAACCCATATACAAAAGAGACCCACAAACTAGAGTCTCGTGCTATCCAAAAAATCTACAAAAAGTATTTAACATACGAGGGTATGCTTTTATTACCCAAAAAAAAAATAGAATTTTCAAAAAACTTTCCTTAAATTTACAAATAGACATCGAGTTTTCTTAAAAAGTCTGCCAATTCCTCTCCCTCCATAAACTCCAAAATAAGCATATGGGAACCATTCTCCAAATCTTCTTTCCCCATCTTCTTACCACAACCTCAAACCCACCCTCTCAACTCTCAAGAAGTCCAAGACCGAATATGGCAGAACCCAACAACACCCAAAAAGAGAAAATAACATGTTCCACAATGAAGAAAGAGGTGATTATTAGATTCTCCCTCCATCAAACACATAAGACACCAACCAATGAGGCTAAACCCCCTCTTTTGAAGATTGTTCATTGTAAGGACCGCTCCCCACACTAAAGTCAACCCAAAAAAGCAAGATTTCATTGGAGCCTTCGAACATCACACCACTTTCCATGGAAAATTATTTGCCCCCTTCAGAGCCAACTCCTTGTAGTAGGACTTCATCAGAAATCTCCTGGCGGATGCTTCATCAACACACTCCTCAAGGAAATGGCTCAGATGACCTCTTCCACCTCCAAACCAAAACAATCTCTTCAAAAAAGATGACCCCAAATAGCACCCTCCTTCGAGAATACCAAATAACCCATCACCTTAGCATTCTTATCCGTGGCCCATTGAAACAACGGCGGAAATCTATCTTTGAAAGAAGCATCACCGCACCAAGTATCTTACCAAAATGCACCCGAGATCAATGTTACCTGGAACGTGGATTGTTATAGTACGAGAAACGAGAATGTAGATCGTCACTTGTTATAAAACATGGTACGTTAGGGGTAGGCTTTTTTTGATCATTTTGTTGGAACAAAATACGTTTACTTGGAACGTGACATGTTTTTTTTATTGTATTTGTAATAATATTGGTATGTATATATATACACCAAAAATATTTCAACAAATTCAAGGCATTATAAAATAAAATTTCAATGATGTGTATGTATTTTGTATGATTTTTTTGAGACTTTTGATATTTTAGATTGAAATGCTACATCTTACGTTCCAAATCTCTAATGAACCATGTTTTGGATCGTGCGATTCCAATTCCGATTCCAATTCGCTAGGGGTGGAGCAAATTGTGGTAACCATGCTCGAGACCCATCTCCAATAGTGAACCCAATCTAATGAGCAAAATCTTCTCGGCCGTTACTTATTTGCCTCTAAAGGCTCATCCCGAGGGCTCCTTCTCGTCCATTCGATCCACCCATTTGGCTCACAACCATACTTGGCTTCGATGACCCTCCTTCTCCTCCACAAAATTCAAAATTATTCATTTTAATAATTCATCCCATTCTCATCACTATATCTAATTTCAATAGCATTGATATCATCATTACCATCATCATATGCTAACAATTTTTTACTTTTTTGTTTCTTCTTTAACTTCTTGTATGTGCTCACTTCTCATTCACATCTTCTGAAAATATTTATTTTCCTTCTTTCTTATTTGAGGAAACATCTCTAGGCATTACAAAGAGTCAATAAAAAACCAAAAAAACAAAAATGTTTCCCATGTATATAACAAAATAACAAAAAAAATGTCAAAATGATGTTGTCTAACCTAATTTCTCATATCTCGTGTATCGTGTGTATCGAAACGTATCGTAAGATATGATGCAATTAGATACAATTATAAGATACGTATCGTTTTATGTCTATATCGAAGCGTATCGTAAGATATGTATCGCATATTGTAAGATACTAACAACTATGTTCTCCATATATGCATATACATATATATATATATATATTATTCTTTGTAGCTTTATTCTTATTTTTTTGAAATTTTTTAACAAATATTTGAAAAATATTTTTTTATGACAGTGAAAAAAAATTATACAAGAATACAAATTTAAAAACTTTATTATTTTATGAAAAACATAATATGTAAGTATTTTATTTGGTACTTATCTCAATGTAGAATTAAAATATAGTAGCATATCCGGACTTTTTATTCGATCTTGTTCCAAATACTACATTAGGATATTTAATATCCCATAAGATTTTATGTCTTATCTTATCTTATCTAACCTTTTAATCCAGTTGTCCAAACGAAGTCTAAGAATAAATCTAAAGCTACTGAGTAGCTATGTACAACCCAAAAGTATGTGTGCACCATCACCTGTTTGAACATTATTGTGGAGAACTCTTTGCTTTCAAAAATTCTTCCATTTGCTCGCGCCAAATACACCATAGAAGACAAAGAGGGTCTGTGTTGCAAGTGTTTCTAACCCATTTACTCCTATAGATCCCACACCAGCACTAAAAAAAAGTCTTCCAGAATTCCTAGCATGACCCATGCAATACTAAATTGATAGAAAAGCAAGCTCCATAACTTCCAGGCAATTGCACAACAAAGGAAAACAGCAATTAGCCAGTCGATGGCTTATCAACAAAATGAAAAAAAGAAAAAGAAAAGGAAGTCGATAGCCCTGCTTCTTAAAATTGTCCATGGTAAGGATAGAGTCCATATTCGTAGGCCACACTAATGACATAAAATATGCAGGACGGGTCGCTAATGTGCTCCTGATGAGAATAAACTGACCTTCGTTGACAAATAATGCCTTTCTCAATCCGCAAGTCTTCTGTAGTACCTTTTCACAACCTCATCCCATACTGCCTAAGCCTTGTGGAGGCTCCCAAAGGAGGACCTAACTGTGGTAGGAAGAGAAATCACTGAACAGCCCAAATTTGCAATCAAGTTCTGCATATCTCGAACCTCACCCACTTGAATAATCTCTCTTCCTCATATTTATCCAGAGCACTGATATTAACTCAAAGCATAGTAGCACACATCTCTAATATCTGAGTTATTCCTCTTGTGCCACTGAGAATAATTGTATTCTCTGCGAAAAGCAAGTGCAAGACAATAGCTGGTTACCTTCCCTGCCCACAGTCCAAAGCCTTCCAACAATTAGGGTCGGCTCAAGCATAAAGCGAACAAAGCAATCGCTTTAGGCCCCACCTACCAAGAAGGTTCCAAATTTTATGTCTTTGTAGGTTAATCCAAACTACAAGTGTAAGGCCAATAAAAGTCTAATTAAAAAAAAAAAAAACCCAAATTTTATGTCTTTGTATGTTAATCCAAATTAGAAGTGTAAGCCCAAGTCTAATTACAAAAAAAAAAAAAAAATACTCAAATTTTGTCTTTGTAGGTTAATCCAAATTAGAAGTGTAAAGCCAACAAAATTCTACTTAAAAAAGTCCCAAATTTTGTGTATTTATTATATTCTAAACTAGAAGTTTAAGATTAATAAAAGTTTAATCCCTTAAATTGTGTTTTTATTAAGAACTCATTCTTCTTATATTCCAAAAAAGAAAAAAAAAATCTCATTTATAATTATCACTTTAGGCTCCAAATGGTCTAAAGCCGGCCCTGCCAACAATCTCCCATTTCAGAGCCCAAGCTAACAATCTACTCAAGGCTTCCATCACCACAATAAATAGAAGAGAGAATAATAGCTTCACTAGAACTTTGAAAAACCCTAAGCTGAGTCATTTACCAGAACCAGAAATTTGACGACTGAAATGCATATTCTATTGCTACCCATGCCCTCCACTTCTCATGGAGCCCTAGTTTTTCAGCATATATAACAAAAAAATTCTCTTCACATGGTCATTTGCTTTCTCAATGTCCAACTTGCACACAACTCCCAATTTATACATCTCAGTGGACTCTCAAGGACTCTTTTTTACACTTTTGGATTTTTTGGTGTAAAAAGGAATACCCTGCGCACTTAGATTCTTTTTTTACCTTTTTGGGGCTGTTGAGACCTTAATTTTTGTAGCCCTTCCCTTATTTTTATGTATATGGGTTAGTCCCCCTTAGGAGCTTTGTTTATAATATACTTATCTTACGATAAAAAAAAACGGTACTGTGAGAATCCAAAGTAATGGTCCCAACTACTCTTTTCATTCTCATGGACAACACTATGCGATAAGCTTATACATGATTTCCCACCAAACTAATCGGTCTTAAGTACTCCATATCAAAAGCACTCCCTTTCATCGGGACTAAAGCAATGAAGGGTGCATTTTAGCTTCCCTTGAACCATCCATGTTTATAAAAGGACATCAACCTTACAACATCTTCCTTAATCCCTTACCAACAATACTGAGAAAAGGCCATTGTAAATCCATCCAATCCTGGTGCTTTATCCCCTTTCCCTTCTATGATTTCCTCTTCACTTTCTGCAAACTTAATTTTTCGCTTTCATTTTCCTTTTAAAAACATCTGAACAGTAAATTTGAGGTTCCTTTCAATCTCTGAATTACTTTATTTTTATCTTAAAATTTTGTTCACGTGTCTTTAAGATATATCCTCTTTGCCATTTATTTTGTGGGTTTTAGATTCAGAATGTGATATAACAGACCTTTTTGAGCATTTCTCCAATTATTAGCATCATTTTAATTCATATATTGATGTCTTTCTATTCCATTTATTTCTGTATTTATTTTCTTCCACAAGGTAGTTTTGTTACTGTCCAAATTGGCAAGGCTTTTCAGCATTTTTTCCCTGTCCTACAAGTTCCTTGCCTGTAAATTGGAAAATTTCTATTTTGGGTTTCAAAGAAACTCTCCTTTGAGCTGAGTTGTTGACTTTCAAGATTGTATTGCCCTTTGTGCTGTTTTTATTTTATTTTCTCGTTCCACTTTGTGGAGCCTGCTTGTTTTATTGGTATTGCTGCCTCACAGATACTAAATGCCACTATAGGGTTAGGTTAAGTTGGCAGTCCAGCCATTGTTTGTCATTTTCTACATCTGAAACTAAACTCACCTTTGATTGAATTGTTTTTGCTTGAAATCATTCTTCTTCGTTGTCCTTTTTTAGTTGATTAGGTAGATGAAAGTTTAGGTATAAAATTTGTGCATCTCTCAATTAACTGATCTTTCTATGTTCTTTCTTAGACTTGATCTCTCTCTCTCTCTCTCACAGTTGATAAATGAAAATTATGAGCCTTAATACTGGATTCTTCCTTTATTATTGCCCTTGGTTGTCATTGTTTTGTTGTTAATAAAATTACTTTTGTGAAGGTTTTAAGAAAGGCAGATGAGGCTGCTTCAACTTCTGCACCAACGCAGCTGGTGGGTGGCAAGCCGTCACAAGCACAATTTTCTCAGATAAACAGAAAAGGAGTCCTTGACAGACCCTTTTATGCCATCTCTCATCTTCAGTGGCGGCGGGAACCTGCTTCTGCTGTATCTGAACCATCAGCTTCAACAAGCAATGAGAAAAGAGTCGCCACCTCTGCTTCTCAGAAGCTGCTTCCAAATTCACTTGCATCAGAGAGTACCACAGAAGCTGCATCAACATCAGTGGAGACTCCGACTCCTGCAACTGCCTAATTTCTTAGGCAACTATTGATCATAGATTTGGCGCGAAATCCCACTGGTGCAATAGGAACGCTCTGTTCATTATCAACCTAATTACTAAAAAACCATGACTGAACTGGTTCCCACTATGTAGATGAATCTAGCTAGTATGGCATCAGTTTGATCTTGAAGGTTGATTTTAAGTGTTTTGCCACTGGATCTGCAGAATCAGCCTTCAAAATTTAGACAAATTCCTCTAGTCTTCCCAATCTTTCATTGCACGATCACCGTTCTACTATCATTTTGGTTCACTGTAGAGTTCCATAGGCCTTTATTTTTCTCGGGATATACAGATAAATTTGATTTTGTAGCATTAAGCAATAGTATTTGTACACAGTTTGCATAATTACAGATTGAATTCTTTCAGAGTAGAGCTCATGGCTGATACACACTTGCTATTGCAGTAGTCAAAACTTTGTGATCCGGATGTGGGGGAAAAAACTTGAGCAGATCAATTGGAAAAGCTAAAATACTTGAAATGGTTTCTATGCTTCATACTGAGCAAAGTTTTGGACAAGTACATTGCGAAACAAGATTCTAATTAGCAACAGCTACTTCGGACAAATATTATATATATATATATTAGGTGACTTGGGAGGTACTCTTGGGATACATTGGGTTGATACATAGATGTGACCCAACCCCAACTCTAGCTTGATCCAAAGATTTCTCTTATTCTGCTTGAACTTGTGTGGCCGCAAAAATGTCACTGTTGGGTATGAAAAGGGTTAGATATATTCTACGAGCTTTATCCTCTCAAGCGGAGAGTGAAAGCTTATTTTCGTAATGTGAAGTCATAACTTTCAAATCATGATTGAGCAATCTTGGCATTACGTCAAAATCTGTTTTTAAATACTGTTGTTTTCGTAATGTGAGATCGTGACTTTCAAATCATGATTGAACAACTTTAGCGCTACATCAAAATTTGTCTTCAAATACTGTTGATAATGTTAAGTCTACCCAATGGGCATTGACATAAAACTATATACTACTAGGTAGAAAAATATGGTTATCAAATACAAATTTATACTACATATTATATTAATTTTAAAAAATTAAAGTAATAAAATAATATTATTACAAATACAAATTCATATATATATATATACATATAAAATAATAAAATACACATCTAGATTTATATGTGAGGTATATAAGGAAATATGAGAATATTGAAATGTATTTTAATATAATGGGAGTGGGGTATCTAAAGTCTGAATCCATCTACGGAACAAAACAGTTTTAATTTCTTACTTATTTATTTTCTTCCCAAATCCATTTCATTAATATAGTTCCAGTTTCAGTTTTCTTTTTTCAGAATCATATAAAATTGAGTCAATTTTTACTGCAATCTAACCCATGTGCACCCCTAGTTTGACATCCATAATCATCTTGTTTTCTTCACCTCCAGACTTCCCTCTCACAAGTAGTTACAGCAAACAAACAAAAACAAATGGACTGGAAAGTAACATATATATATATATATATATATATATATTCTGTTTTACAACACTAAATGCATTTGCCTCTTTCTTCTGTCTTCAAGTGAATAAAATAATAAGATCAACCCAATCACATGAGAAACCTAGACCTTGCAACTTTCTTAGCAATGCTTGAAAAACATCACTGGAATATCCATTTTTTTGGCCTTTTTATCAACCATATCATCATTACATACGAGTATAAATAAGAGTTTAGGTCCAGAGAGTATGTATACACAAACAGTTTCTCTTCTCTCCTTTTGCTCACTGAAATCTTGCAGAGTTGTGGTGAAGAAGGCACTCAACAACACTCAGGTAACTTTCTTGACCTCTGTGTGTGTGTATATACAGTTAGTGTAGTTCTAAGTTTCTAAAATGACAACCTCAATTCCAAGGAGCTAACTGAGATGGCGTTGAACTGTTAGTTTAAGAGCTTATCATCCTAACTTCTCGGATTCGATTCTTCTCGTTAACAACTTTTGGGGTCATCATTCCACCACGTGCAAGCGTGTGAAACGACTGTAGGAGAGGCTTTAGGAATTTAGTTTAGTGTTACCTCACTCTTACGCGCAAGCGTGTGAAATGACTATAGAAAAAACTATAAAGATTTAATTTAATATACGTAAATTGTCCAAGATACCCTGCATTACCAAAAATATATATATATATATATATATATTTGTAAAATGACATATGTTGTTGTAACAAATGTAGCCTTTTAATATTGAAAATTGTAAAGCAGATGGTGACATATGTTCCATTATTTATATTGGAACCAAGTATATTAATTGTTAATTGACCCCACTCAAGAATAATTCTAGCTTTGCCTGTCATCTAGGTGGTGTTTTCTATATTTTTTCAAGGAAATGTGTGAAATTTAGCACATTAGGTGGGAGACATAATGATTTATGGGTTAGAAGAGCTTACTTTTACTCCACACCGTTAAAAAAAGTTTAGTTTAGGAATTAACTTTTTAAATATTTTTTTATTATTATTATGAATTGCTCTTTTATTGTGTTGAATTTAAATTAATGTATATATCAAGGTTCATTTGTTTGAAAACATCGTTATGTTTTCAATAAAAATAATGCTTGAATGAAAATATGCATCATTTATGAATGCATTATATGTGTGGGTGTATATATATATATATATATATATATATATATATATATATATATTTAACTCAATTTTATTTATGAATGCATTATATGTATATATATTTAACTCAATTTTTTTTTAGTACTTAGTTGAAAATATACATCAATTATTTATGTAATTTATGAATGCATTATATATATATATATGTATATATAAAACTCAATTTCATTTTTTCTCTTATAATGCTTGAATGAAAATATGCATCAATTAGTTATGTAATTTATGAATGCATTATATGTGTATATATATATATATATATATATATATTTAACTCAATTTTTTTTAAAAAAAGATTTTTACATTAAAAACAAATTTTGAAGGGACGTTTTTATTAAAACATTTCTTCAAAAAATATATTTACAATCGAAACAACCTTATTTTTTTATAATAATAAAATATTAAAAAGAATTTCAAAATATTATAAAAATCTTGTGATGAGTCGGCAAATGTGTATTCGCACTGCCGCACGTCAGCCGCGTTTGGTAGGAAGCGTCATGTAGTATACAAAATTAGGGGAAAATTTTGAATGGTCCGATGGAGTGAGCGCAATGTGTCTATCTAACATTCCCTTACAAATACCTCACAAAATTGACCCAAGTCTCCCAATAATGTTTTGACTCATAATATATATATATGTATATATATATATATACGTGCATGTGTGTATTTATATATTATATATATATATATATCATGGAGTCGTTGGATAACATATTGCAATAATAGGAGGGCAGACTAAACATGTGGTGGTGGTTGTGATGTTGCACCATATAATAAATTCTCCGTCAGAAAACTAATCCAAGTCTTTTGGCGTTTCCGTCAGAAAACATGTGGTGGTGGTTGTGATGTTTCACCATAAAATAAAGAAAATTCTTAAATGAAACTCAGTACACACCAACGGTTAAATTGAATGAATATATTAACACGTAATAATTCAGACTGTATAAAAAATAAAAATAAATATTAAAAAGTTATTAAAATAAGAAATTTTTAATATAAAAAAATTAAATTATTAATTTTATTTTAACATCGTTAAAACATATTAGTGATTAGACTTTTCAAAATATATTTTAAAAAATACTAAATAATAAATAAAATAAATTTTTCAATCCCAAAAAACATAACATTTTATTATTTATCTAGAATGCCTAAAAAATAAATTTTTGCTTTATAAAACATTATGATTTTTTGGAATTGAAAAAGTTATTTTATATATTTTATTTTAAAATGTATATTGAAAATCGTTTTAGTATAATCAGTAATATTTTTTAATAGTATTCAGATAAAAGTTAATAATTGGACTTTTTTGTATTAAAAAATTCTTTTTTTAGACTTTTTAGATAAAAAAAATGTATTATAAATTTTTTGAATTGAAAAAATTTATTTTATGAATATTTTAATATTTTTCCCTAAAAAAATATATTGTAAAGTGAAGGGACAAAGTAATTGTACGGAGCGTGAAACCTAACACCATTTATACACGGAAAACACTATATATTATTCTTAAATTTTTATCCAAAAGTCATTTTCTAAAAATGACAGTCTTGAATTAAATGTATGTGATATATATTCAATTCAATAATATTATCTCATCTGATAAATTTATTTTTCATAAATAAATAAAAAATTTGAGATGAATAGTTTTTTGAGTTAATTAGCCTCCAATTTCTGTATTAGTGAATTTATTATTAGTTAATTCACGTTAGTTAAATTTTTATTATAAATGACATTTTTTTTTATTTTTTAATGTTAAAGTAACTTATAGATTACGTGTTAATTTTAATCTATTTTTTAATGACTAATTTACCCATTTTATTTATTATCCTTTTCCGTTATTGGATTGATTTTTTTATTTGTTTTTTTCACTGATTGATATTATTTCTAGTTAATTTTTTATTTTTGGTTTAAATTTGAATACATTTCTTATCTATTTTCGGTATCGTTGACTACGAATCTCTCTCTTTGTTTTTTATATTCTAATCTCCATTGTGAATTTTCTATTCTATTTGGATCTTATCAATCACATTTTTTTCTTCTTATCTTCTTCTTTCTTTTTTACTGTTATTTCAACTTCAATTTATGTTAAAAATTATTTATTGGATTTTCATTTACAATCAGAATTATTTTGTGATCTATTCCTAATCAAGTATGTAATTATATATATATATATATATATATATCTTTTTTAGTTTTTTTATATTAATTTTCTGTTCATTATATGTATTATATTCATAATTCTTTTCACATGATATTTGTATTATTTACATAATATTTTGTTCATTTTTTATTTTTTAAGTTTATATAAATTTTTCGTTAGTCATAGTTGAGATTTTGTTTTGTATTATACATTTTTTTAATATATTTTTATCATAAATATATCACTGTCTCAATCTCTAAAATTATAAGAATATTTATGTAATTTAATATAATGAGGGTGGGGTATCTAAATCCAAACTCGTATCAAATTTTAATCTCTTCTCACATCCCGCCCGTGTCTGATCTCATTTTGCTCCTTGAAATCTTGCAGAGTTGTGGTGGAGAGGCACTCAACAACACTCAGGTAACACCACCCCCCCGCCCCCCCTCCCCCTCCCCCTCTTTGTTACATAGTAGTGCAGTTTGGGGGTAAAATAAAATATGGATAGTTGAAGGAAATAATCTATGGTAAAAAAATGTTTGCACGTAATCTTACTTGTGATTTAACGGCTACAATTGCACCGATCATCACCCCTGATATCTAGACCGTTGATCCGATTCCGCAATAAAATAATAACGTATCATTCAGTGCACGTCCGCCATATGTGCATGCGTCAAGCCAAGGTGTCAAAACGTGCTTCGGTGTATACTTCAACAGTTTGGGTGAAAATCGCACTCGCAAAATGTCCACGCACCTATGTGATTTCTTTTAATAATAGTAACTGTGATCTGAATTTAATACATTTATTTAAATATGATATAAAAAAATTAATTTTATTCAAATTTAATAATTAATTTAATAAAAATAAAAGAATTTAACAAATTCGATTCATTAATTTAACATATATTGATTATTAAATTATATAATATTTTTTAAAATTAAATTTATATATCATAAGTTTGATATATTATAAAATAATATTTTATATGTATAATATATATTATAATATCATATTTGCAGCGTTGGGTTGAGAGAGAGGGAAGAGAGAGAGCGAAACAGGAGCAAAAATCAGTGAAAATCTAGTTACATGTGGATGAGCTGGATATGGGTGGTGATTGAAGGGGGTATTGGGATATGTGTAGAAGATATGAATAGATATGCTCAAAAAAGAAAAGTAAGATGCTGAGTTTTAAGAATGGATTTAATATTGAGTTCAGGATTTTGTTTTTTGTTGACTAAACAAACAATTTTTTAAAATGTAAAATGAGAAAATCTGCTTTTAAATTTATAACCAAATACAACCTAAGCGTCTCGAGTTCGAATTCTTTCTACGTCAATCTTTAATAATTAGAATTTAAAGAATAGATTTGATTGTTACGAGACAAGAGACTTAATCTGATATACGTAAACTGACTCATAATACTCCTTTATTAATTTATAATAAAAAATGTGTAATTAAAATACTTCCGTACCAAATCATTAAAAAAAAAAAAAGACTACTGCGACCTCCATTATTTATATATAGGAACCAATTGTATGTATGTATATATATTATGTGCGTATCTATATTAGTAATTTGGGGAAGTTTGTGGGAGTTTGGCAAAAAAAAATATCGGCCTATAATATCATATTATTTGAAGAAAAGTATTGGGATATGGGTGGTGATTGAAGGGATATTGGGATATGTGTAGAAGATATGAATAGATATGCTCAAAAAAGAAAAGTGAGATGCTGAGTTTTAAGAATGGATTTAAGATTGAGTTCAGGATTTTGTTTTCTGTTGACTAAACAAACAATTTTTTAAAATGTGAAATGAGAAAATTTGCTTTTAAATTTATAACCAAACAAAGCCTAAGCATCTCGAGTTCGAATTCTTTCTATGTCAATATTTAATAATTAGAGTTTAAAGAATAGACTTGATTGTTACGAGATAACAGACTTAATCTGATATACGTAAGTTGACTCATAATACTCTTTTATTAATTTATAATAAAAAATATGTAATTAAAATACTTCGGTACCAAATCATTAAAAAAAAAAAAAAAGAGTTGTAACCACACACACCAAGTGTTGTCACACTCTCAATGTACCCTTTTAATATTCTCCCAAAAAACAAGACTATTTTGACCTCCATTATTTATATATTGGAACCAATTGTATGTATCTATATATATTATGTGTGTATCTATATTGGTAATTTGGGGAAGTTTGGCGAAAAAAAATATCAGCCTATAATATCATATTATTTAAATAAAATATCAATCTTTTAAAAAATATAAAAATAATACTCCACTAAATCATAAGGTGTGATTATTAAAATTTTTAGACTGAACTGATTGACCGGATTCATGCAACTTCTGCGTGTATTCCCACTGCGAGTCAACCATGTTTAGCATGAAAAGGTTGACCGAAGGATTTTTCAGTGAAAGAAAACAAAAAAAATTAAATTAAAAAATAAAAAATCTTGGAGACTTTAATAACATATGGTCCAATAAGACTAGGGTAGACTACGCATTAGTCGTGCTTGGAACGTGGCATAAGAGGTGTCAACGGAAGTGATCTGGCTATCTTGCCTTTCTCGCCCATTGTTCACACGTACTTTATTTTGTGGTCCAGTCTTCACCTTTGAAATTTTGTACATGATATACATATATATATATATATATGTATGTATAAGTATATAAACAATTATTTGTTTGGGTGGTGCAAATGCATCTATTCGTGAGTTCAATTTCTTCTTGTAATTTTTCTGTAAAAAAATTATTATTATTTACCTAATATAGCATTTTTTTATTTTTTAGGGATTGAGAGTATCCACATAAATAGACCCTTTTTCTCTTTTGTCAAAAGAAGCTATACTGTACAATCACTTATTACTAAGTTCACCCAACTACCAACCAGATTAGTTGGTGAAGTGAATAAGAATAGAAGGAGATGTCACGAATTACCAATCAAGTTAGTTCCAGTTGACACAATTTCTTGATGCTTACAAGTTGTATCTTTTAATTAATATTTACATAGCTAATTCTATTTTAGATAAATTATACTAATCTTTCTTAAGATTTTTTATAATTATAAAGACCTCTCTTAAGATTTTTGAAATGATACTGATTTCCTTTAAGATTTTTGATAATTATAAAGATTTCTTCTGAGATTCTGATATATCACTGACCTCTCTTATTTTTACTGACAAACTACAAAACCTTCACTTTAACATTATTTTTTCTCAAAATGACAAAAGTATCCTTTTTATTTTTAAATTTTTTACTTTTTTTTCAATTTTCACCTTTTTTTGAACTTTTTTTAAAAGAATTTTTTTTATATAAAAATAAATAAATTTAAGATAAATAATTATATTTTTTAGTTAATGAGGATTTTAATTAATATTTATCTTAAAATGAAAAAAAAGTTAGAAAAAATTAGTCAAATTAAAAAAAAATAATAATAAAATAAGTACCTTTGTCATTTTTCCAAAAAAAATAAGTTAGAGGAGATATTTTTGTGATTTGTCCGTAAAAAAAAAAAAAAAAAATCAGTATCATTTTAAAAATTTTAAGAAAAATATTTGTAATTGTCAAAAATTCCAAAAAATATTAGCATACGTAATTTACCCTTATAATTTTTTATGACAAAAACCATTATTTATTGATCTTGAAATATTTTTAACATTACATTGCGGTCAATAAATACAAGTTATGTGTAATTTATTATAAATTTTGGAGTAATTTTTTAATGTGTCCAATTTAATTAGTTAAGTCAGACTGAAAATGTCAATGAATAGCGTCCGCAAAAAGATTTTTTTGAGTCTCCAAATGCGGTGCTCATTTTCCACATATGAATTATCAATTTGTTGACAAATTTTGGTAAACCCAATTATAGTGCCAGTGGTAACACCCTTGGGCTGCCTGACTTCAACCATGGACGTAATGTTCCTGGTAAGTGCCAGTTGATTTGGCCAAAAAAGTAAAAGTTGGCATGCCACGTGAAGTCGACAGAGTAATACTTTTCTTTTTCACTGTTCGTTTAGTTGACCAATAAGAAAATGTGTTGTTTTAGTAAATTTGTTATGAATAAGGATGATAATGGGGTGAGTTTGGAGTAGAACGTCTTTTTTTTATTATTCTAATTTTGATTCTGATTTTATTTATATTTTTCGATTCTGATCTCGTTTATAATTTTCAATTTTGCCCAGAACTTTGATAAATGTTTTTTCGGTAGATAATTAAATTAAACATTTATTGTCAAAATAACTATTATAAGAAAAAAATAATATAAGTGTGATATGATAAATCTTAAAATTAATTTTATATAGTGTGATTTATTAGTAAAACTAGTATACATAGATATTTTTAAAAAAATTAATCTATAAACAGGGTTCGGGGTGGGGTGACTATCTCTTGATTCTGACGAAATTTTTAAAGTTCTATTCTGATCCCGTTTATGAATACTTAATTTATCAAATTTCTAACTCAAAAATGGTTTTTAAAATCAAATGCTCAACTTAACTCAATCATTTAATCTCATCGGTTATTAACTCAAATAACACTTTTACGCGACTTAATCAAATAATCACTATATATCACATTGTATAGGAGTGTTTAACACAACAACATTATCTCCTTTGATAAAAAAAATTAAATTTGAGATGAATACTTGTTATCTTTACACATTCATTTCCTCATAATGCTATGGCGGACTGGCATATATATATAATTAACAATATTTGTACTTAAATTATTTCACTATAATTAACAATTTTTTAATTATATTTTATAAAAATTAACTAGTAAATATTTGTTAATAATAAAGGAGTTTAGGGGCTTTCTTTTAGATTAGATATAATATCTTTTTTCACAAAAAATATTTAAAAGTGGCTCAATAATATTATCTGTTTGAAAAAAAAAAAATAGAGTTCAACTCCATCGAAGAATAAAAAGATAGAGTTATTAAAAATTTAATATCATCAATCTTAATAATTGATTAAGCTTTCGTAAAAAGAGAATAATTCATCTAGTAATAAGGATGAAGTTGCCTTGGAGTGAGGGGACGGCTGCCCCCTCAATTTTTTTTATGCTACATTTTTCTTAATTTTTTTTAAAAAAATTAAAGTATTTCCATGTCAATTTTTTATTTAAAGATTTTCTCTTTTTTTAAAAAGATTTTAAAATGTACTCCTTTAATATATATATATATATATAGAGAGAGAGAGAGAGAGAGAGAGAGAGAGAGAGAGATGGTATTATATATGCACGAATCAAACTAATATGGGTCTTTAGAAAAATAAGCCCCAGTCCAATGCATAGTTAGGTAAACAAATTAATCGTACATCAATTCTTGTACGTCAATTCTTTCAAGGGGAGTGATGATTGAACACGATTTTTTTTTTTTTTAAGAATAAATTGGTCGTCAACTCCTGTACGGATGATAATTTAACTTATTTTATCAAAACTCTATCATACCTCACTTTTAATATAATGCGTCTAGGAAAGTTATATTTATTTTGTTAGAGTTTGGGATAGATTAGGAATGAAAGCATCTCACCCCGTCTCATCACGTTCTGATTATATAAAATAAAGTAAAAAAAATTATTTTATTTAATTAATATTTATAATAATATTTTTTTTAATAATTTATTAAAAGTTTAGATAAATTAGATAGAATTGTATATTTAGAAAAAAAAAATATTATTATTTTAATTTTTAGTTGACATTGATTTTTCTTATTTTAACACATATAACATTTTATTTGAAATATATTAATTATAACTAAGTTAATAAAATAAACAAAAGTTTAAAAATAAATAGGAACCTTGACGAGGACGTACCTCTTACCTATCCTAGTATCTAAACGGGTTTGAAAAAAAAATTATATTTTTTCACCAAACGGAGTTGGAAAAGGGTTTTTGCCTTATTATCATCCCTAAACTCATAGTTAATTCTTTTAAATTTATATTTTTACCTAAAATGTAAAAAAATTCATACTTTAATTTTACTTAATTTCAATTTAACCCCTAAATAATAATAATAATAATGGAGCTGAAATTGGAATGCAACTTTTCTAAAATATTTTGGAAAATGTTATGTAATGAATTTTATCAGATAAATATAAATGATCCCATTTATATTTATTACTGTTAACCCTACTATTTTTTAGTCTACTCACTGAGCAAAACTCATCACTCCAATGTTTTTCTTTTTTCCTTTTTTGGGTGGATGAGGAAAGTATGGTTGTTTTCTAACAGCAAATCATCATAAAAATCACTTTACTAAAACAAAAAAATTATTATAAAATGCAACAAAAAATATTAGTACTATTAGTATTAGTATTGTACAAGTTTTATGATACGGCCCTGGTCAATCATGAGTAGCAGCAAAACTTCCACCTACCTTCTCATGAACCTCATTCTTATCTTCTCTTCTCATCTGTGGGACATTCTTACGACTTGTATACATATTTTAATTATTATTCTATATCCTTTCTGTATATAAATTGATATTTTGGTCTCCCATTCATTGCTTCTCTCTGGCAAACCCGAGTTTCCTAGACTCTCCTCTCCCCCCCGGCTCTCCCCTTGGCATATACTAGTGCTATCAAGCTCAAAGATTTTGCTAGTTATATATATATACATACATATATATAGATTTAATAAAGCAGCATGTAAGCTCAAGCTCTCTCTCTCTCTCTCTCTCTCTCTCTCACACACACACACACACACATACTGATGCATGTCTTGGGGCTGGAGCTCAAAGATTTTTACTTTTCTCTGCAAGCTTACTGCCGAGTGTTCGAACAATTCTTTACAATTCTGTAAAATACTTTCTAGGGAATTCATAACCCCCTGTCTGTGTTTTTAGTTGTTAGCTTCATATATATTGGTAGATTTATTTTTTTGAAAATAATTAATGATCTAATATCGTATGGGAGTTCTGGTTTTGAGAGGTTCTGACCCAAGTCTCTCCCCGGTCTGTTTGGTGCAAAACTTGCATTTTCACGTTATGTTACCTGGGTTCCACACTTTTGCACTCTGTCACATTGAAGAAAAGTGTTAGTTGAATCATTCTCTATTGGTTAAACCTTTGGAATTGACATTAGCTAAAAATGGATTCTCTGGGATAGATTTACTGCTAACGATTTTTGCTAGTTTATTTGTAAATTCTGATAATAAATATTTGTTTATAATAATCAGCTGTAAAAATAAGAAAGAAGAATGTGGAGGCTGAAGATTGCAGAAGGTGGTGATCCCTATCTTTACAGCACAAACAATCATGTTGGACGACAAACCTGGGAGTTTGATCCGGATTACGGTACCCCAGAAGAGAGAGCTGAGGTTGAAAAGGCTCGCCAACACTTCACTGAGAATCGGGAAAGGGTTAAGCCCAGCGGCGATGTTCTTCTCAGATTGCAGGTTAATTTTTACTCTCTCTCGTCTTTTTTCTTGTTACGTGTTTGATGAGAATTCTGTTGGTTTTCTACTGTGTTTGGCCACCGGGAAAATGAAGGAAAAAGGAAAAAGGAAAAGGAAAATGAAAGAAAAAAAGAAGAGTAATGTTTAATATCCTACCATTTTCATTTCATTTTTCTTACAGATCCCCTGGTTGTAAGTCCCATATCAAACCTTGGATTAAAATGGGCCTAAAAGCCGCCTTTCTTCTTAGTCATACCTAACACACAGAGAATCCCTATCCAAAGGGTGGCTAAGTGTTAAGGAACTAAGTGGGTGTTTGGGGATTCACTAAACTGTTAACACCGCCTTTCTTCATAGTCATCCCTATCCAAGGGGTGGCTGAGTGTTAAGGAAGTCCAGATGGGTGGGCCCACTTCGACAGAGAGGGCTCTGTAAGAAAATAGAATGACTAAGTGGGTGTTTGGGGATTCACTAAACTTTTAAAATAGAAGGGTAAATTATCTTTTTGGCTCTTGAATTTTACTTCAAAATTTATTTTAGTTTTTACTCTTTTAATTTTGTCAATTTTACTCTTTAATTTTTAATCTTATTTTAATTCTGTTTTTTCATTACAATTGATTGTTTAATATGAACATAATAAATATTATATGTGGCTCGTGCGTGGTCTCTTTCCGTTCACATTAAATGGCCAATTATGACGGAATTGAAATAAGGCTAAAATTTAGAGGATGAAATTGACAAAATTAAAAAAATAAGAACTAAAGTAAAATTCTGAATAAAAAAGTGTAATTTACCCAAAATAGAAACAAGTAAGTCTCGAGAAAAGTATCCTAAAAACGCTTTTTATTCTTGTTTTTTTTTTATCGTTGTGTTTTGGAAAACAAAATCAATACAAAAGTAATTTTAAAAGTTCAGTTAAAAAACCATACACTTCATAAACAGCTTTTTTGCATAGACAAATGCAAAAGTAGAGGTGCAAAAGCTATTCCAAATGGACCAAGTTTGAATTGAACTACTTGATTATTGTGACCGTTAGACATATTGAATTCATTCTATTGTACCTAAACTGAGATTGGATTTTCTGATCAACTAATATCCACTTTGTTTCTTCCAATATGCAGTTACTGAAAGACAACAATTTCCAGCAAACTATTCCACCAGTTAAGGTTGGTGAAGATGAGAATGTAACCTATGATGCTGTCACTGCCACATTGAAGAGGGCTGTCCAATTCTATTCGGCCATGCAGGCGAGCGATGGCCACTGGCCTGCCGAGAATGCAGGACCCTTATTCTTCCTTCCTCCACTGGTCTGTTCCAATCACCACCACCACCATTGTGATTGAATTTCAATGAAACTTTGTGGCCTAATCTTTACATGTTATGCAAAAATGCAGGTCATGTGTTTGTACATTACTGGACATCTTAACACAATATTTCCATCAGAGCATCGCAAAGAAATTCTTCGCTACATATACAACCACCAAGTATGTGTGACATCTTGATTCAATCAAACTATATCCTCAAGTTTTTATTTTTATTTTTTGTTTGAACTTAAATTGTATTTATCAATGGCTTTGATTCTGCAGAATGAGGATGGAGGGTGGGGATTACACATAGAAGGCCACAGCACTATGTTCTGTACTGCACTTAGCTACATTTGCATGCGTTTGCTAGGAGAAGGACCCGATGGTGGTCAGAACAATGCAGTTGAAAGAGCACGAAAATGGATTCTTGATCGCGGTGGTGTAACCGCAATACCCTCTTGGGGAAAGACATGGCTTTCGGTATGATTAGTTTGAAATTCAAAATAGTAAAATTTGGAGGATTCAACCTAATCTGATCAGCAATTAATATATATATGTGGACTTTCTTTTTTATACAGATACTTGGTGTGTTTGACTGGTCAGGCAGCAATCCAATGCCCCCAGAGTTTTGGATCCTACCTTCTTTTCTACCTATGCATCCAGGTTTGAATCAGTACTCTTAGTATGATTTTTGCTTCTAGGCTTATCCCATAAGCTAATTGAGGCACCAAACTTCAAGCTCAGTCAAGGACAGTGCTAACTGCTAAAGTAACTCAAATCTGACACTGATTTAAAGCTTTACCCTGAAATTTCAGGTCAAATTTGCTTATTTTGGATTTAAACCAGGTGCTTTTAAGACACCTTGTGACAAAATAAGTAGGAATAGGTTATCTAAGCCAGTATATGGCTAACATTGAAGGAATTTGGACCTCCACTAGATAGCTCTGCTAAATGCATTCTCTGATTCATAAGATACACAAAATTGCTAGGGCTTTTGCAACTTGTTTTGATCTTGCTTCATCGTGTTCATGCAGCTAAAATGTGGTGCTACTGCCGGATGGTTTATATGCCAATGTCATACTTATATGGGAAGAGATTTGTTGGACCAATCACAGATCTTATTTTGCAATTGAGGGAGGAACTTCATATTCAACCTTACCATGAAATTAACTGGAGGAAAGTCCGTCATTTATGCGCCAAGGTTTGTCACATGTTATTGCACATCTATATGTTTTTTACTTGTTGATTTTGTTTCAAGTATCATTAAAATACACAAGCAAATTATTAATGAATATTCTTATTGCAGGAAGATTTGTACTACCCCCATCCCCTTATACAAGACTTGCTATGGGATAGTCTCTATGTATTCGCAGAGCCATTACTTACGCATTGGCCCTTCAATAAATTGAGAGAGAGAGCACTTCAAACAACAATGAAGCATATCCATTATGAAGATGAAAACAGTCGATACCTTACCATCGGTTGTGTTGAGAAGGTGTTATGTATGCTTGCTTGTTGGGTAGAAGATCCAAATGGTGACTATTTTAAGTACCATCTTGCGAGGATCCCGGATTACATATGGGTGGCTGAAGATGGAATGAAGATGCAGGTTAGAGCCCATTTCCATTCACCACAAAAAAAAAAAAAATTATTGTTTGCTAAGAGAACAGTGAACAAAAGAAAATTATTTGTGTTGAATCAAGATGAATTACAAACTGTGGAGATTAAAAGATGAATTACAATATTTCAATTTGTGTGAAGATTTGTAAAAACTTTTTAAATTCAAAAGATTGCATAAATGAATTATGAATGTTATGAAATATCAGTTATTAGCAACTTTCTGACTCTGATTTTATTGCAGAGCTTTGGAAGCCAGCAATGGGACACAGGTTTCGCAGTTCAAGCAATGTTGGCCAGCAATTTAATTGAAGAAACAGGACTAACTCTTAAGAAAGGACATGATTTCATAAAGAAATCACAGGTTTGAGTTCAAATTTATATTTTTCTTTATTCTTTTGAGTTTCAATTTTGAAGAATGACTCATGTCTGGTTTGGTCTAATTTTCCCTTCCTTTGATTTTCAAAGGTCCAAGACAATCCATCTGGTGACTTTCAAAGCATGCACAGACACATTTCTAAAGGATCTTGGACTTTCTCGGATCAAGATCACGGTTGGCAAGTCTCAGACTGCACTGCCGAAGGGCTTAAGGTGATATTTCTCTTCTCATTTAACCCTTTTCAATCTTATAATAAAATCCATCAAGTTTCCAACAAAATATCCCTTCTCCATAAGTGAATTATTTTCTTTTGCAGTGTTGTCTCTTGATGTCTCTACTGCCACCAGAACTTGTTGGCGAAAAATTGGAACCTGAACGGTTGTATGATGCAGTGAATGTCCTCCTTTCATTACAGGTACAAATTAATTAGATTGAACAAGATTTCTCTCTAGCAAAAGGCTAAAAAAGGCTACATTTTCTCAATTTTCACCTCACATTTTCACTTTTTAGTGTAAATATAACAACTTTTTTGGATGTCTCACAGAGTAAAAATGGAGGTTTAGCAGCATGGGAGCCGGCAGGATCAGAGGAATGGCTGGAGGTAGGATACTGATACTCTGTGTCTTCACACATAAATAGATTCTTTTATTTTGCAATTTTTTAACAGGAATTAATAGATTTTTTCTGTTATTATTTTCAGCTTCTTAATCCTACAGAGTTTTTCGCGGATATTGTTATTGAACATGAGTATGTAGAATGCACTTCATCCGCAATCCAGGCTCTAATGTTGTTTAAGAAATTATATCCTGGACACCGTAAGAAAGAGATTGAAGCTTTCATTGCAAATGCTGTTCGCTATCTTGAAGATGTGCAGATGCCTGACGGATCATGGTATAATACATTGATTTTATTCTTCACATTTTCACTAATTTTGATTCATGAAGAGCTAAAATGCATCAAAAAAATAAAAATAAAAATTTGGGAGTGTTAAGTAAAAAGTATTATATTAAGATGAATCTCTCTGTCACCAGGTATGGGAATTGGGGCGTTTGCTTCACTTATGGCAGCTGGTTTGCACTAGGAGGGTTGACAGCTGCAGGGAAGACTTACAAAAATAGTCCAATTGTTCGTAAAGGTTGTGAATTTTTGCTATCATCGCAACGAGAGAATGGAGGTTGGGGTGAGAGCTATCTTTCATGTCCTCAGAAGGTAATGCTCAGAACATTTTCCTTTCCTTGCTTCATTCCTTAGAATCGCGATGTTCCTACCTACAAATGCATTAATTCGCTTTTATGTTTGCTAAAACAGAAATATGTACCTCTAGAAGACAACCGATCCAATTTGGTGCATACAGCATGGGCTATGATGGGTCTAATTCATGCCGGGCAGGTAAATTTTCATGTTTGACATATATATATGCTTAACAAACCGAGTTAACTTGCAGAAAGATTTACTAACAATCTTTTTATCATGACTAGGCTGAGAGAGACCCGACACCTTTACATCGTGCAGCAAAGTTATTGATCAATTCACAAATGGAAAATGGAGATTTTCCCCAACAGGTAATTCATTTGATCACTTTGAACATATAACCAATTTCAAAATTTGTTTCATCTCTTTCTTCATCTTCTTGCCAACCCTTTGAAGGTCTAAAATATTAGAATTTACCATATTTGAAAGTCTTCCAAGTTCCAACATTGTCTAACCTGAACATATATTGAATTGAACACAGGAAATCACTGGAGTTTTCATGAAAAACTGCATGCTACATTATGCATCCTACAGAAATATTTACCCGTTGTGGGCGCTTGCAGAATACCGCAAGCGGGTTTCAATGAATTCTTAGAAGTTCTTGACTCAAAAAAATTATGGCAGATCCATTGCAAATAAACAAATAAAAATACTATAGTTTCCTTCTATTCTTAGAATGTAACTTCATCCCTCTGTACAATGTTTTCGTTTTTCAGAAGCACAAGTTTATATCATGGACTTCCCATTAGTCCCAGTGTACAAGTTAAAATGATTAATACAATATTTTTTTTTTTATTATACCAACAAGTAGACATTTGATTTTATTTGATGCCAATGGAGATTTGAAAACAATGGTGGCGATTTTCTATTCTTTGATGAATTGTTTGTCACAAAGCAAACTGAAGCCATACCATGTTGTACCACAAACTTAAGCAGAAAGTGTTAAGACTGTAGACAATACACGTTGTAGCAAATAAGATAATATAGTAACAATTTTATGATATTATATAGAAGTAATCAAATAAATAATAAATCGATCTTAAACAAATAAAATAAACAAAAGGCGCAAAGAATAGACAATATTTACAAGGTTCGGCAATATGACTACGTTCATGGACAATGATGATTAATCTACTATGTATCAAAGAGATTACAATAGCAAGAAAATTCCAAGACTTGAAACCCTCCTTTTATTCCAATGACAACTATCTTCTCATATGTTAAAACCCTAAAAGATAATATATTTACATAAACATAAAAAACAAAATGGACCCAAAACAAAAAAAATGGGTCACAAATTTTTCTTGTCTCGGATTACAAACGGATCATCAAGAATTCAAATTCATGACAACTACTTAACATATGAAACTGTCAAATAAACAAATGAGAAAACCTTCTCCCATATCTTGTTGAATTCTATGCCATTCTTACTGGTGCATTATGTTGGATTTGCACCAAGAAAGTGCAATTATATATGCTAAATGGCAAGTTTAAAGGTGTAGATAAACAAAATACTATTAACAAGTTTGGCACAGAGAGAATAAGGAAAATGAATTGAGAGGCAGCAAGGTAACAAGGAAGAATCAAATGCCATCAATTTGCCAACTCACAGCTAACGGCAGTCTTGATATATACCAGGATTTGTGCAAGCTAGAATTACGGATCAGTTTTTTCAATTCTTGACTTTTACGTTGTATAGTTTCCATACATAGCACACTCTGTTTATGTATATAAATTGATTTTGTAAATGAATGATATTGTACAAAATTCAATTAAAAGTTGTGCGTATGCTCTTTTATGGTATCAGAGTGCCAATCTCTACTGAGTACCTTTTCTCCATCCTCGACCATGTCTTCTTCCGCATCCACTGATAATCCGATCATAACCATTAACGCCGCTACTACCATCAACGAGAAACTTACACCATTTATCTTTCCACAATGGAGAGCACAGTTTGAGGCATTGCTTATTGGCTATGATCTCATGGATTTTGTAACCGACAACCTTCAATGTCCTGCCATTGATGTCGAACAGTCCGCCACTTCTAAAGCAGCGAATTCCCAATGGATTCGCCAAGACAAATTGATCCTCCATGCCCTGCTAGCCTCCACATCCACCACAATCACACCGTTGCTTGCGTCATGTAAAACATCTCATGAAGCATGGACCAACTAACTCGTCTTTATGCAAGGAAGTCTCGCACTCGTGCGATGTAGTTGAAGGAGGATCTCACGCTCAACAATCGTGGAAATCGCACTGTCACTAAATTTCTACAGGCTATCAAACTCATCACCGATGAACTGGCCATAATTGATCATCCCGTCTTCGATGACGACTTAACTCTTTATATTCTCAATGGTTTGGGTCCTGAGTATCGGGAGATTGCTGATCCCATACAAGCTCGAGAAAACTCTCTCAGGTTCGAGGAGCTCTATGATCTGCTAGTTGGCCACGAGAGCTATCTCCGTCGTTTGGATCAACAAGCTACGTAGTTTTTAGTTGCCACTACAAATTTCAGCCAGCGAAAGGGAGGCTCATTTGGATCAAATGGACAACGTCCCTCTTCAAATAAAGGTTGTGACAACGCCAAACGCTCCAACAATGGTTTGGGATTTAGGAAATATAAACCAAAATGTCAGCTGTGTGATCAATTGGGCCACTGCCAAAAACTGTCCGCAGCATGCTCCCAATGATTTCTCGGCATACTGTGCTGCCTCCTCAAAAAGCAAAGATCAAAAATGGTTAGTTGACTTGGTTGAATCACACGATATGACCACTGATCTCTCAAATCTTTCAATCCACTCCGAATATGATGGTACTGATGAAGTAATGATTGGTGATGGATCAGGTTTGCCTGTATCTCATATTGGGTCATTATCTTTTGCCTCTCCTAATCGTATTTTTCATTTGCGAGATACTTTATGTGTTCCCACCATTAAAAAAAATCTCATCTATGTTCATCACTTTATAAAACAAAACAATGTCTATTTGGAGTTTCACCCTTCTCATTTTTTTGTGAAGGATCGGATCACGGGGGCGACATTACTCAAAGGCGAATGTGAGGATGGTGTGTACCCTTTGCTAGAAACAATGGCTACGGTCTCAAAACCCGCAATTGCTTATGTTCATGAACGTACTATGGCAGATGGTTGGCACAAGCGTCTTGGCCATCCTTCTTAAAAAATTGTCTAACATCTTATTCACACTTTTTCTTTGCCTATTAATAAAAATGGACATTCATCTCTTTGTGTCTCATGTTCTCAAAATGAAGCACATCGCCCATGTTCTAACCTCATGGTTTAAAAAGCACGGCACCACTACAATTAATCTATACAGATGTTTGGGGGTCTCTCTTATGATATTGATGGTTCAAAATACTACATTATTTTTGTTGACCAATATACCAAATATATATGGCTCTACCCTATGTCCCATAAATCCAATGTTCAAACTATATTTCCTCAATTTCGAAATCTTATGAAAAATAGATTCAATGCCAAAATCAAAAGCCTATATTCCGATAATGGAGGTGAATATATTACTCTAAAAAATTATTTATTTGTTCATGGCATCGATCGCTACACCATTGCTCCTCACACCCCACAAAAAATGGCATGTCTGAAAGACGACATCGCCATCTTGTTGAAACCGGACTTACACTCCTCCACGATGCACATATGCCTCTTTCCTATTGGCCATATGTTTTTCAAGCTGCTGCATACTTAATCAACCGAATGCCAACATCAACGTTGAACAATAAAACCTCGGCCATTTGAGATGCTCTTTCATCAGATTCCCAATTACATGAAATTGAAGCAGTTCGAATGCCTTTGCTATCCTTTAACCCGGCCCTACAACACGCACAAGCTCCAGCCCAAATCAGTGCCGTGTGTTTTCATGGGCTACTCCCTCACCCAAAACGCATACCTTTGTCTTGAGCCCACTACCCATCGACTCTATCACTCTCGACATGTGCTTTTTGATGAAATTTTTTTTCCCTTGGCTCAACCAAAATCCAATTCCTCAGAAATCCCAAAATTCGACACACGCATTCTGGACAAGGCGCAATCTGTGGTCTTCTCTTTGTCGACGTTAGCTCATGAACCTCCGCTGATGCCACACGTTTCAGCACTGGGTATCACCGATCCTTCGCTGCCTTTGGTGGACTCGCCTCCAACGTCGGTTCCTTCACAGGTAAGTCAGCTTCCTTCTCTCCCTTTAGATCCATCCGAAAATCATTCCCAAAACATAAGTGCCAGTCGTGTCTCTGAGGTACCCACCAATATTGACTCTCACACACACAATATGGTCACCAGATCAATGAACATTATTTATAAACCAAAAAAATTATTTCTGGTCACCAAGCACCCTATACCCCCATCTTTGGAACCAAACACTGTGACTCAAGCCCTTTCTGACCCAAAATGGCGCGATGCTATGCCATCTGAGCTCACGGCTCTTATGCGCCATGATACTTGGCAACTGGTACCCTCCTCCACGGGAATGCAATATTATTGGATGTAAATGGGTTTTTCGAGTCAAACGACTAGCTGATGGCTCAATTGATAGATTTAAAGCTAGACTAATGGCAAAGGGGTTTAATCAAAGACCTGGGTTGGACTACACTCAGACTTTTAGTCCTGTAGTCAAACCAGTGGCAATCTGAACAGTGTTATCCATTGCCGTGATGCAAGGTTGGCCACTAAAACAACTAGACGTCAATAATGCTTTTCTACATGGTCATCTTACAGAGGAAGTATACATGACATAGCCTCCAGGTTTTCGGGATCCATCCAAACCTGATCATGTTTGCTGCCTTAGAAAAGCAATATATGGCCTAAAATAGGCACCACGTGCTTGGTACCTTGCTCTCAAACAAGCTCTACTGGAATTTGGTTTTGTTAACACCAAATCTGATTCATCATTGTTTGTGTATACTGCTGGGTCAATAATTGCTTATTTTCTGGTGTATGTTGATGACTTGATCATTACAGGCAATGACTCTATTTTTGTTGCAAGTATCATAAAAAAACTTGGGGCAAAATTCTCTCTCAAGGACTTGGCATCCTTACATTTTTTTCCTTGGAATTGAGGTAATTCATACAAGCAATGGTCTATTTCTTACTCAGCATAAATACATCAGAGATCTCCTGGTCAGAACAAGCATGGATGGTGCCAAGGATGTCACCACTCCACTATCGACTTCAGTTTCCTTGAAGTTAGATGATGGATCAGCGGTTGTAGACTCTACCGAATATCTCCGTGTAATTGGTGCCTTACAATATCTCTCGCTTACTCGGCCTGACATCAGTTTTGCAGTTAACAAACTCTCACAATTCATGCTCTGTCCAATTTCAAATCACTGGACTGCCACAAAAAGGTTGCTACATTATCTCAAGAACACAATTTTTTACGGCATCACCATCAATAAAACCATTAGCCCATCTCTTACATGATATTCCGATGCCGATTGGGCGAGAAACTTGGATAATAGAAGCTCTACATCAGCATATTTAATTATGCTTGGTTCAAATCCTATCTCTTGGAGTTCCAAAAAGCAACGTGCCATTGCGAGATCATCCACGGAAGCTGAGTACCGAGCTCTTGCCACAACAGCCTCTGAATCCATGTGGATCCTCTCACTTTTCAGTGAAATGAAGTTCTCACTTCCCAAACCACCAATGCTTTTGTGCGACAATCTTGGTGCAACTCATCTTAGCTTCAACCTTGTCTAGCATTCAAGAATGAAGCACATTCAAATTGATTTACACTTTGTTCGGGACTTGGTTCAAAAAAATGCACTCAATGTTCGCCATGTACATACAAATGATCAGCTTACAGATTTACTCACAAAACCACTTTCAAGACAACGAACAGATTATCGAAGGACCAAGATCGGTCTCACCGATGGTAGCCCGTTCTTGCGGGGGCGTATCAAGGAAGAATCAAATGCCATAAATATGCCAACTTACAGCTAACGACAGTCTTGATATATGCTAGGATTTGTGCAAGCTAGAATTACGGATCAGTTTTTTCAATTCTTGACTTTTACATTGTATAGTTTCCATACATAGCACACTCTGTTTATGTATATAAACTGATTTTGTAAATGAACAATATTGTATAAAATTCAATTAAAAGCTGTGCGTATTTTCTTTTACAAGGTGTGGAATCCGGTCTAGTGCTACGGGGAGGCACTTGCAGCACCTCCCGGAAGGCAACATTGCCTAGGTACTTACAGGGAAGAATTCCTTGAATTCATTGATAAGAAAAGGTTTTACAAATAAAAAAAGTGAGTGGGGATTGGATTAATGATAAAATAGAATCCAAGATCACGAACAATGATTTGATTAATGACTAACAGTTTGTTTGGATAAAGAAAATTAGAGAGAGAAAAAAAAGATAAAAGTGTTTTAATGAATTTTTATGAAATATAAAAAATATTCGTAAATAAAAGAATTAAAAATTCTAAACATAAAAAAGGTGCAATTATCAAATAATTTTTTTATAATTTATTTTCTTTTTCTCTCAGTAATCATTTAAACAAGAAATAATGATATTCTTTTTTTTTTCTCCCCCAAACTATCAAACAAGAAAAAAAAATGAACACTTTCTTTCTTTTTATTCTCTTTTCTTTTCTATTTTAAGTTTTCTTTTCTTTACTTTCCAAAACTTCCAAATGAACTGTAAGAATCACAACCACATCTCCAATTCTATCTCTCATCTTTCTCCTCAAGAATAGACCAGCATAAAAAAATTAACCAAAAACTTACTGGAGGATGCTATCACAGATAATAGGTAGATCTAGTAATTTTATATTAGTGCCAAGTGATTCAACAATTGAGATGATTCCAAGTGATTGGAACAAATTAAGAGGTGTGGTTCTAACAAAATTTGAGGTATGTAAGTTAAAATAATATTTAGCAAACTCATGTTGTTTTAAAAGTATTTAAAAAATGCATATTAGATTAGAAGGCATGGATTCAAAATGCATTCATCTTTTCAATTTATATTTTTTTACTTTTACGGATGAAAAAACTCAAAATGTAATTCAATAAAATGGTGTATTCAGAAACCAAGCCGTTGGTATAAAAATATATTTAAAAGGTGTAATCATGCCTTTGTCGCAAACATGAATCTTCTAAATAATTTTAAAATGAATTCAAAATTTTGTTTTAAAAAAAAATTTGACAAAAAAAAATGTTAAAATCAATTGCAAGCGTCAAAAATTCACAATCTGAGTAGCGTATACATTATAGACATATGCGTAATATTAATACGTATAATACACGTGTCAATCAAATCACAAATAATAACACTCATTCCTCTTCTAACAAAATGCCTTAAAATTTGAAGTTCTGACCTCAAGTACAATAAATATGTGTTTCTGAAATTAAAAGAATAGCACTTTTGAATTATATTAGAGAAGTTTATGAGAAGTAAACAAAGCGATGTGTAGAATAATGTCAGACACTGTTGGCGATTGGCCATTGAAATATTTTGAGTAGATCACATATATTACGTATCAATATATTTTTTAATAATATCATGTCACATATATTATATTTTATTAAAAAAAGATAAATTATATTATAAATAATAAAATATTATTAAATAAATATATTATTACTTTACTGTACCACATTCATTTAAAAAATTTCTGTTCATCGTTAGTCATTTGTTCATCATCTACTTATTAATGTGGAATACATAAATGGCTCGAGATGGACAGCCGTGACAACCGCGACTGTCCGTAGACACCCCCCCCCCCCCTCCGGCCCCCCCAAAATTAATAGTAGTACGAAAAAAATGATAAAGCAAAAGTTGGTTGTAAAAGTTAAGCAGTAAAAGATGAAAATGACATGAAGGAATTGATCAATTTATAAAATATTATTTTGATGCGAATTTTTTACTTTCACCCATTAACTCTTTTTTTTTTTTTAAATTATTCAAACTTACGTAATTTTTTTTTTTTTTTTTGTTATTCTCTAAATTTATGCAATTTTTAAAATATATATATTTTTAAGAATAGATGAATTTTACAATATTACAATCAATTGAACTTAACTCAACATAATTACAAATTATCAATCAATTAAATCACTAAATCCAAGAGACTTTCAAACATAGGCATTTAACTAATAAACCAGCCCAGTCTATAATTGGGTGAAGATAATACTCACAATTTTCTAATGAAGAGAGTGAGATTTGAACTCACAAACTCTTCCTAATTAAAAAACATCTTTGATTTAAAAATTTTATCCAAAACCAACTTTTCAAAAAATTTCATTTTGGCTTAAAATATGAAAGTTTAAAGAATAACGAATTTTTAAATATTTATAACTTTATCCAACAAGAAAGACGCTTACGTCAAAAACAAATTGGTTCGAAAGAATCTTTTGAAAAGATAATTTTAAAAATTGTATGAATTCAAACAATAACAAAAAAAAATCACATGAATTTGAAAAATTAAAAAATAAAGTGTATGGATGAAGTAAAAAATTCATTTTGATGCTATATTTTCTCTTATATTCCTGGATCAGATCTCAAGTGTTTTGATTTTTATTTCCACTTTCATGGCCTCATAACACTAGGTTTATTATTATTTTTTTCTCATTACAAGAAAATAGGCCTTTCGCGGCGTTTCACATTCGCCGCTAAAGGGTTTAAAAACCGCCACTAATTATATTTGTGGTGTTTTTTCTTTTTGACGCCAATACCTCCGTCGTAATTTTGTTACGGCACTTCAAGAAATGCCACAAATTATTTGTGACGGTTTTAGTGGCGAATGGATTTGCCGTTAAAACAAAAAGTGTCGTTTCACGAATATAGGTATAAATGACGCATTTAGTGGCATTTTTCTAATTGTCATTAATTTGGTGGCACTTTCGAAACCGCTGCTAATAGACAATATTTGTGGCCACTGTATAAACACTGCTAAACCTTTTTCTTAGTGGCATTTAACAATGCCACAATGCTGAAAGTTTTTGTGACCATCTTACAACCGCCGCAAAAACATCTATGGCATTTATCGTGTCTAACAATATTTTACTGCCGCTAAAATGTGGCAAAAAATTCACCTTCTACAACCGCCACTAAAAGCATTTAATTTTCTGAGAATTCTTTAAACGCCGCAAAAAAGTTTGTGGCATTTATCTTTTGTGGTAATTTTTATATGAAGAAAAAATCTTCCGCTAATATACTCCTAATCATAGGAATGATTACTTTTTAAAATGATTTTAACCTATTCTTGCAAAATTTTAAACACATTCACTAATTAAGTGCACTAAATACTCAATACATCAATCCACACATAAGATGTCTTATACTAAAACTCATCCATTCATATAAAACCAAATTAAAATCTCACTTGACATCACCAACTCAAATCCAAATCAATATCCATACAAATAAAATCCAAGATAGATAATCTCCCAATATCCAAGTAAGATAGTCATCAAACAAGTAACGAATACAATAGTTATCAACAATCAAATAACTAGGGAAAAAAACTCCTAAGAAAAAGTCTCAAATAAGTAAAAACCATGTTAATTAGAATGAACTCCAACTCCAAGCAACATTAACAAACAGTCCATCATAAAAAAACAACAATTCAACAAGAAGCCCAACATCAATGATAATAGTCTGTCATTTACTCATTCTCATTAACTTAACAAAATGCAAAATAAATAAATAAATAAATTAGTTTATATATGTAACGCCCCGACCTGATTACCGGAAAATTAAGTCATGACTTTGGGTATTAGAAATTTTATGAGTTGTAATAAAAATGTTACTGGAAATTAAACTGGAAAAAAATAATAATAATAGTAATAATAAATGAATGAATAAAAATAATAAGAAGACAAAAGAAAATAAAACAAAAACACATAATTTAATTGGCCAAACGAGGCCTAAAGGGAAAATAACGAAAAGGAAGCCAAAATTGAGGCCAATGGGTTTTGAACCCTTGACCCAAAAACTAAGAAGAATTTAAACCAAAAAACTTAACCACTTGGACTGCTCACTTTTTGTGCCATATTTTGCAACATATATGTATATATATACCAAAAATGAAGCCCCACCCCCCAAATTGGCCAATGGCCATTCATGCAGCATATTTAACTTTTTAAATAAAATATGATGATAGCTATATATCTGTTGCGTGTGTGCAACCCCAAATCAGAAGTGAGGGGTAGGGTCGGTTAGAGAGAGAGAGGAAGGAAGAAGAAGGAAGAGAGAAAAGAAGAAAATGGAGGTTATCTCTGCATGCATGGACGAAAAATGCTGCAACTAGATCAGAAGGGAGAAAGGGGAGGAGAAGAACGAGGCCATCACAAAGAAAGGAACTGGAGAGAGAAGGTAAAAATTTTTCTCTCTAGAATTCAAAAATTTTAGCTTCAGCCTTATTCAATTAGAGTGTATAAATGAACTACTATGTAGATATTTAGGAACTTAGGAACAAGAAAATAGGTTGAAAGAGCCCCAAGATACCGGAAACCGAACCAACCGCCATTGTTGGACCATGAAGGTGGGTCTGAACCAACGAAGACTAAACCAGTTTTCACCACTTAGGGACTAAACTAGAGGCCATAAGGGTTTCAACTCCACAAAAATTATATTAAATGGACCTAAAATGAGGGAGAATAAGGGAGTTACAAGTCACGGCATCTAAAACCGATCTCACCAATTGAGACTTTAACTCAATTTCTTGACCAAAAACTGAGTCCCCATAACCTTAGGACCATAACAAACCAAATTTCATATATTGGTGGATGAATGAGCATATATTGAAGGATTATCCAGTCGGCCATGGAAGCTCACGCAGAGCAATCCAGAGGGCTTTGAGACTAAAAATCGTCGATGAACTTTAAATTAAGGACTTAGGAACTGATTAGCATCAAAAGAAGAACAAAAATATGGCCAAACCTCACGAAATAAGGACTGAAAAATCTAGAGTTTCGGATGAACAGTGGTCGTCGTGATGAGGAAGACGACCCTGTTCATGGGTGGGTTATGGGCCGGATCATGGGTCGAGCCTGATCGAATTAAAAGGGTTTTAAAATAGTTTACCAAACTGCGTCGTTTTGGACAAATGAGTTTAAAAATAAAATGTAGGGCTGGCGTTATCATGACCGTCAACATGGCATATTGAACCGGATGAACCAGTTGGTTTTTTACTGTTTAGCTAGGCTGGTTCACTTAAAAACTCAAAATTATGTTTTGGCCCCACTAGATTCTGAAATTTATAATGAACCCCAGAACCTTCTGTTAATTAGAAAATGACCCCACCAGTTCAGAGAAATTTCACTGAGGGCCCAACAGTAATTAATTTAATGTTAATTTAATAATATTTAAATGAAAAAAATTACTAAAATTGCCCCTAGACTAAAAATAGACCAAACGAAGTTCGATTAAATAAATGAATAGTGTATTTTGACTATTTTGGGCATTCTGGATCCAATGGCGGGGTCCATTTTATGAGACGGAACTCTGAAAATTAAGACACGTAAAAGTATAAATTAACATTTACCCCTCATGATACTCGGGGCCATTGAATATAAAAGGTAGTTTATTCTTGACTATTTTGAACAATCCGGACTCAATGGTAGAGTCCATTTTAGCAAAGAAGTACCAAAAAATATGATACGTAAAAACATAAAATCACAAAAATGTCCTACGCCTAAAATAAACTATAGGTACGCAAATTTAGATCTAGAAAACCTAAACCATATCATCTTCGACAACTTTGGACCTAACGGGGACATCTTTTTAAGGAAAATAAGACCTGGTAACAAACTAAAAAATGACCAACGCATCCTTAAGATTTAATGAAGCTATAGTGAAGGAGGGTAATTGGGATAAAAAACTCCAAAACTAACGGTTGAATTGTGTGATGCTTAAAACAAGAAAGTAACAAGATCTGAATTGTGATTATAGGAACCCTCATTAAGGAAGGATTTTTGGATTAGCTTTTGGGACTTTAGGTGAGTTTTTCATACCATGTTGAGATGAATTTTCATTATAGATATAAATATCAAACTCTTTTATGATTGAAAATAGACTCCTACCATTTGATATCGATTTGAATGACTTATTGATATTTTTATTTCCTTGTAGCTTGTTAACAAATACATTGTACCTAATATATGTTTTGAATGACAATTGATATCTATACTGTCTTCCTTTTATTCAAGAACATATTTGTAAAATACTCATGACACTATATAGTTTTTCTTACCAATCTCTGAATTGTTTTGACTAAAGGATAAATACGAAACTTTTATTTGGATAACTGATATTGTTATTGATGTTATTGATTTTGGATATGATTTTGATGTTTTGAATGAAACACCCTTCTATGATTGGTCATTATTGAATAAGTTGTGACCTTATTGAACCCCCACAAGGTATATTGGTGATATTATTGAATTTGATCTCAGTCAGCGATGTTTTAATTTGCTGACCATAGAAGAGGAATTTTAATGATTTGAACTTTATGAATATCGAATGTAAACTATGCTTGAACTTTGAATCATCGAACTGATAACTATTAAACTACGATTTTGATTATCAAACTATGAAATTGTTATCGAACTATGTTACCGAACTATGAAGTTGATTTGACTGTGACTATTGATATTGAAAACGAATTTGAATTGTAACTATTATCGAGTTACAATAATAGACTATGATGTTGATTTGACTATGACTATTGATATTGAAAACGACTTCGAACCATGTTTGAATTATAATACTAATCATCATTATCAGACTATGATCATTATTATGATTGTGCTATGTTATCGATTTTGATTTACGACTGTGATTAAACTGAGATTTATTGAAAATGGCTTTGATACTATTTTTTGATCTGTTGTACTTGATATGATGTATTTTAATTCCATATAAATATAGACATTTCAGAATCTACTACATAGTAGTTTTGAAACCCTTGGCATGTTATAAATACTCACTGGGCTATCAAGCTCATTATAGATATTCACCATGTTTTCAGGTAAGGACTAGAGAAACTTGCTTTCAGGTGATGCAGGATAAGTGCTTAAGAGATGAAGCGAGTTCTTTTGATGAGTCCTTGATTGAAGATAGACTAGACATTTTGAATTTTGTGTATCAAGTTATGTAATGTTATGCTACTCTTTGACTTGGAAGCTATGATCTTCAGTGATGATATTTTAAATTGACCGATTAAGTTGTGTATCTTATTTTGTGGATGTGAAGAAGAAAAAAAAAAAAATTATTCCACTGCATTTGATTAAATGAAAATGACAAAAGTATTGTGAATTGGAAAAGGTCTCGGTGGTCGATCACGAACCCCTAATCTGCATAGGCCGGATTACGGGTCGTGACAATACAAGCTAATATTTAGTTACAAAATCATGATATTAGAAAAAAATAACACATACCACATCACTAATTTGCCATGCAATATTTTCTCCAATAGCCTCTTGAAGCATGTCAACACTATCGAGGGGCCTTATTAAAGGATAGCGGGGCTTTCAACCTCCTTAATATTTATTTCAAAAAAGTATGGTCCAAGTGCCACCCCTTTTACTTTTCTTGATGGGTTCAAACTAACAATGTATCCCTTCGCCACAACTACTTTGGGTATTTGGAAGCTAAGAAGATGAACTTTCATTCCCACCTACAATTATCATTAATACATTTTTTAAAAATAAACCTAACTACTTATGATTTTAGTTATTATATATTTATATAGACCTAGAAAAAAAAACATATGTATAAAGTATTGGATTATAAGAAATGTTGTAATTATTAAATAAAAGACTTACCCTTGGAGTAGCATTGTTGTGATGGTTACTTCTTTATTTCTTTTGCTGGAGGTTCCTGCATTAGATATTTGAATTAATGATATGAGTCACTAATTACTAATGTAATCACCAAAAAGAAACATATCTAACCTCATGAGGTGAAGAAGGTGGTGTTTGTGAGGGAGATGACAATTGATCATCTGAGTTTGCACCCATGATAGATGTGTTGGTGAGCATTGATGCATTCGGAACCTATTTTAAATTAGATAATTATATTGTATATTAATTTTTTTTAAATGAAGATTAGTATAATCTTAAATTTATAAACCCTTAAATTTATCATACCTGTCCAGTACTTGAACCAATAAAGGGTGCACCATTCATTAGAAATCTTATTTTTTGCATATGAACTCGCATTATCTCAATTAATGATTCACATTTATTCTTCCAGTCGTTGATCTCACCCTGCATCTTATCTAACTTTTCTTTCATATGCTCAGATTCTCTCATATTCTCATCATCCTGTTTGCGAGCAAATAAAGCATATGGGGTGAGACCTAAGCGTAAGTCCTCACACAACCATGACCTTTCTAGTCCCATGATATTGGAGAAAACCTCCTCACGAATATCTAATGATTGTGAAGATTCTGGTACCTGTGAAAGTTGTTCGTTGAACTTTTACTGCAAAATTTTCATAGTTAGTGAATGTAGTAAATAAAAACATCATTTTCATATAAATATGACATTTTCTATGTGCATAATATGTATTAAACATAAAATTGTATCAGTTGATGCTTGGTCAACTATTTGACCATTTTTCTTTGTATGTGTTTGAATAATATAGTAATTTGATCTGGTTCCTTCCCAGTTGATTTCTTTAACTACAGTAAAAGATAGTGTAAATTTATATTAAATTAAATATGTATAAGTTTACAATATAATAACTTAAAATTTTCTTACAACTTAATATTTTATTTTACCTTATCCTGAACACGGTAATGGGCCATTCTTCCAGTTGAGTGGCTCATTTTCTACTTAACACGATTAGCTTTATTGATTTCGCTACGTTCCTATAATAAATTATAGATTTTCAAGAAAATTTTTCAGTAAATTGTGTAAGATAGATAAATAAAAAAATTACAGACAACTAATATTTATAAGTTTCATTCCTTGCAGATTTAGAACACTAATGTTGGACTAGATATTCCTACTGATTTTCTATTACCCTATCTGGATGATGCGCAAGGCGCTCTTCATCAGTGTCAAACGCATCATAGAAATCTTTTTTCAAGCGACATTTCCAGTCCCTCCATTTCTTGGCAAGGAATTTCATGCAGTTAGATTTAAATGTATCTTCTACTTCGGTATTTTCCTGTATTGAAATATTACATATGTAAACATCATATAAATAAAATAAAAGGGTTCTAAACTATCATTATTATATGTTCTTATAGTTCTTATACTTTCACATCATCAAAAATACGATTCTTAAATTCTTTTGGCATATTTCTCCAATCTTTATATGTTAGGGGTAATCTTAGTCCGCTTCTAGCTATAATATTCAATTGTGTTTGAAGAGTTGCTGCCTTGTCTCCAATTGGGAGCAATAGCTCATCTAACTCGACATTCAATACATGCTTGTACCCCATGAAGGATTTGCTTGAGAAGGTCCTCGAAATTGAGAACAATTAGTAGAAGGTACTGAACTTGGGACCTGATCAATGTTAAAAATCACATAAATATGGCCACTCTTTAATCTAAAAAAATGCATGAAATTTGAATTAAAAATAACACATGTTGATATAAAAGTACATGCATACCAACAGAAGTGCTTGACGAAGACTGTAGTAATTTTATGAACTGGTGATGATGATGGTGGTGGTGGTGGTGGTCTGGGAGGGTTGGTTTGGGGTTGGGATTGATTGGTGGTGGGGTATGGGTTTATTGATTTTTCCAAATATGTTATCTTCTGTGGCCTCATGTTAAAAAAATCTGTAAGATTAGATAAACTTAAACAACCATTAAAAAGAAGTTAATAATTCAAACAATCATTACAATGATAAAGAATGGGTATATGTGTTGGAAAAAAAATACACATACACACTCACTATAATAAGTTCATGCAAGAATAAAATGTTGAATATTGAACAAAATAAAATTATAGTATAAAATTGATAATCATCATCACTCTCAGTGTCAACATCATCTTCTTCAACAATATTTACATCAACCGTTGCTCTATCGACACCATGCATAACCCATGCAGAATTTTCATCATTTGTGAATGTATTATCATCCAAATGCTGACCATTATATGGTTCCACTTTGGTTCTGTCATGTGCTCTTTCGCTAGCACATCAAACACGCCCCTAGGTGTCATAATCACAACGATATGCCAATCTTTCTCCAATGAATTTTGCACATACTAGACTTGTTATGCTTGTGACGCAAGAATGAAAGGCTCATCTACCAATCGATTTTCTTTGTACAACAAATGTTTGAAGTTAACTAATGTGAACCCGAACTCATTTATCTTTCTGCCTGCATTGTTTATCGAAGTTCAATAATGTCAGTTAAAACTCCATAGAATTTGACATTCCCTTCGACTCGGTTTCTGTCTCTTGCACTTGCAAAACTAGTCGTACTTGCATTCAACAAAACTCCACTATTTTGAGTTTTTCTTTTACTCTCACGCTTTTTTGTTTGAAATTGAACCCATTGATTACATATCCCGTATATCTCCTTCCCCATTGGTCAGGACTAGCAGAAATATTTCAACTTCAAGTGATATTTGTGCATTACTTGTTTGTCTTAGTTGCTTAACCTACATTTTTTTGTAAAAAAAAATTAGCATGAAATGTCCGGCATACAAATTTAATTACGTATGAATATATCTACTTACATGATCCATAAACCAAATGTGAAATATTTTATTATGAATACGACAAATTTGGTGCTCTCTGCATGAGGCTTCTCATTCCTAAGCAATGTAACGTGTTTCCTATCAAGTTAATGTGTTAATAAAGATTTACTCATATTATAATTTAGTCATATTTTTATGAAATACAAGTGAGAGGTGACTTACTCTCGAAATGAAGTGATTGCATCGAAGTTCATTAGCACATACTAATATGCTTAAGCCCATGTGATGTCATTAAGGTGAAATTGTTTTCCATTCCCTAATCCCCAACCAAACTTGTTATTTCCATTATAATTCCCAATTGGGCGGTTGGATGTCACGCCCCGAATTTTCACGAACCCGAGGGTGAGCGATATAAAACAAGAAAGGTAAATAAATGACAATTTAAAGAATTTAACTAGATAGACATCCGTTCTCATCAACACATAAAATGTAAAGTACAGTCTAGAAAACAAATCGTTCATGTCATTACGGGTTTATGCCCTTACATATCAAAATATGCCTCTAAGGTTCAATTATACTTCTAAATCCTTTCCCATTCTTTTTGTCAAGATATCGTCAAATCTCAAGTAATAGGGGCGTCATCTGTAATATGATATTCCACGAATGGGTCAGCTTAACTGCTGGTATAATATAATGCTAATGCAAGAAACAAATTAAGGCGTGGCATGTGCAAGTGTACATTTATCTCTACATGTCATCCGATATCATTAATGCAGTACATGAACCATATGCATGACGCACCCATGCAAATTCTATGCCACACCCATGTCTCACTTTACGGTCCTTCCCCTGGCATGAGTATCACTTGTATGTCTCACTTTACGATCCGTCCCCGCTGGCATGAGTACCAATGGCCGATTTTGGATTTTTACCACAGGATCTACACCCTATAATGCATAGCACCACGTGCTCAACCCACACTATGCTTTCAAGGAATCACACTATGCCAATATGCTTTGATTCCATCATGCAATAATGCAATCTCAACGAAACAATTTATCAACACATGAAGCATGCTTTAAGTAATGCATATTCTACTTAAAGCAATGATGACATTAAATCACAAAGCTTCTTCTACAAGTTGCATATCATGTACAATCAATTTAATCACATGCTTGATTTACACATTCACCATCTTGACAATTCTCTAAAAACATAATTCACACACTGTGCCAACACATAGGATATGCATATAATCATAAACCACATCTATCACTTAACCAAACTTTCAGACAGATAACAAGAAACACATAAGCATATAAACAATCAAACAAATATGTGGATCGTTAAGTCAACATGGCAATTACTCATAAACTTAATCCTATTTCTTACTTAGCAAATATCATACCTGAAAGGTTTGTCTCAACCCTAAGAAGTCGTGCCCACTGTGTAGCTGAACTAACAATGATAATGTAGAAGGTCAGACCGCCTTCTCCTTGCCTTTCAGTGTCCCTAAAATCATGGAAGGTAACTCAGTCTATCGCTACTTAAATTATGATATTCATCAAATTTTATGCCTTTATTTTATGAGTTTCTATTTGCTAAAATAGACTCTACCATTTGGTCCGAACGTCGAAGAAAGTCAGTTTAGACTTTCGCAGAATTCAATTTGGATATCCGAGCTAAAAAGGCAAAATGGTCATTTTGCACTTTTACGGGTTCTTACATCCCAAGACCTCTTTTTGCAAATCGGACTCTACGGTTGAGTCTGGAATGCTTGAAATAATAAAAATCCATTATTTTTTTACTTTAATCGGAGTTCATTTGACTGCTTTTTAACTCAGGAGCATTTTGGTAATTTTTAATGTTACTACGGGTCTTTTATTTTTTGGGACCTCATCTCACATCACGGACCTCACCGTTGGATTCAGAATCGTCGAGATAGTCAAAAGACACTAATGACTTGTCTCATTTGGACTCCGGGCCATTTTATGATATTTAAAATAATTAAAACAATTTATTTAATTATTAATTATATATA